>VZTB01015816.1:374728-509748 GCA_013397245.1 Thryothorus ludovicianus
GTTTCCTCCTCGGGGAGAGCTTGAAACGAGAGAGAAAGAGAGAGAGAGAGCGAGAGCGAGCGGGGAGAGCGATCGGTGGTGACTCGGGGGCTGGCCGGGCTGCTGCCGGGGCTCGGCGGCCGCGGACGGTGGATTTGTGGGAAGAGGACGGGATGAGAAATAAACGCACCTGGCCAGCGGTGTTTAGGGGAGCGGGGGCCGGGTGCCCCCGCTGGCTGCCGGAGCCCCTGGACTCCGGACGCGGACCCGCCGAGCTGCAATGGACGCTGCCCGCCGCTGGCCGCAGAGCGGAGCACCCCGGCCGCCGCCGCCGCCGAGGAGGGAGAGCTGCCCGCCCGGAGCCGGCCCGCAGCGCGCCCCTCGCCCCGAGAGGGACCGGGAGTTTCCTCTTCGGCATCGCTCCGGTGACCGCGGGCTGCGCCAGCCGGCCGCCCAGATAGGTTGCGCGGCAGCCACGGCGCGAGCGAATAGGTAAACGCCACTGTGTAGATGTGCTGTTTGGAGAGGAGAGGAAAAAAAAAATAATTAAAAAAAATTAAACCATGCGAGGATGCGGTCATTGGGCCTGGCACAGGGGATGGGGCTGCACGGGCAGATGGAATAGCCTCCTCTCCCGTGCCTCGCGCGGCGGCGAGATGTAGCCGAACGAAAATGAAGTCCTTACGTAAGGCGGGCTGGCTGGATGGATGGATGGATGGGTACCTGCTGGGTCCTGCATCGCCAGGCGCTGCCCCGCCAGAATTACCTGGGCTTCTCCCTGCCGTGCCGCAGCCTGTCACTGCGGGGCCTGTCCTAAAAGCAGACTTTATCATCCGCAGGAGCTCGTACATTTAAGAGCTGCGTAGCACTGTGGAACAAACGTGAATCAATTGCATTCCAAACTCAGAGAATTTAACCCATTTCACTTGTTACCAAGCTTACTAGCTTGAAAGGACATGGTATAAGTCTACTTTGCTGTCAAGCCATGATAGCATTACGTAAAACATTTCTTCTTGGTTACTGTTTGCTGCTTCACACCCTACAAATATTTCTGACTTATTTCTTTTCCGTATCTACAGTGTGTTAATGCGTTGCCTGAATATCCTAAAGATGTCGGCCTGCATACTCAAAAGGCAAATGCATGTGTAAGAACTGTAGGAAAAACACAGAACAGGGCTGAGTCCTTATTTTTTTTTTAATTTGATTTCGATTTCTAGTTCTCCCTACATTTTAGAGTAGGGTGATAAACTTTATGCCTTCCTGCTTTTCCTCCCCATTCATCATCAAATTAAGAACACAGCTTAAGTCACAGTTTTGTACAAGAAGGGTTTTTTAATGCAATCAGAAATTCCTTTTCAACATGAAACATTAATTATTGCAGGAGAAGCTGAAAATTCTTGCTGTAGAGGCCCCGGTAAAAGTAAAACTAAAAATCAAATGACTGCTTAATCTTTCCTTGAAACAAACCCACCGAGTTATCAGAAATCTGAGGTGCTTACCTGTCTACATCTCTGTGATTAGATCAAGTTTGTGTCAAGGTTTCTTTCCCTTTGGAAAAGGGGAGCCTCTAAAATGAAATCGTCACCCCCGTCCTCCCCCATGTTTTCTGTTTCCTCCTTCTCCTTACCTGTTATTCCTCTCAGTGAAAGATGAGGACTGTGAAGCCTTGTTTCCCCTTCTGTTGTTGCAGAACTCCTTGGATGCATTGGAAGTAAGCGCCGGGAGCATTTGGTGATCTTTGTGGGAGGAAGGCACAAGCCACCCAGGCCCCGTTCCCTCCATCTTGAGCCTTCCATGGTGATTTGCAGCAGCACAGGGAAGTATGAAGCACTGAGGGACAGAAGTCAGTGTTTAAACCTGACTTCACTTCAGCATTAACGACCACGCAAGTTTCAGATAACAGAGGACCAGAGGTAGAATAGCAGAAGTACTTAAGGTGCCTCTTTTAAAAGTTCTCATCTGCATATCTAAAGATTAGGGAGCTGTTTAGAAAAGATGATTATACAAGTGTTTTTATTTACTGTCCTAACAGAAGATGATGATCTGCATTATCATACACACATCTTGGATGCATCTGTATCACCATATCGATTTCAGGGGAGCTGTATTGATTTAAGTTAGTAAAGAAACCCGGAGAAGTTTTAAATAATTGGAATAATATTCTCCCTCTCTTTCAGTCACATTTGCCCTTCATGTTACTTCTGTTTCATAATCCTCCTAGCTCTCCATTTCGTCATTACAAGACCAGCATCTCTACTGTAAAAAAATAAAAANAATCTGATATTTATATCAGTGTTTAAATAAATTTAGGGCACAAATTGATCCTGTTTTTTTAATAGGCCTATTTAGTTTCATTTACTTACACAGGTATTTTTTTGGAACCAGAAGCTCTTAGGAAGAGAATGTGTTCGATGCACCAATACCCTGTAGGGTTTTGATAAAAGACATGATATCATGACTATCATCACCACTTCTGTTATTCTTCTTATATAGTAGCGACAAGATTGAATTACCATTTTTAGCTATTCTTCAGCAGAACTCGTAATCTATCAATGTGTCAGCTCAACAGCAGTTTTCTCTTCACACTAATATGAACCAGAAGGTCCAGCTATCACTGATTTTGACAATTTTATTTTATCTGAGATTGCATGAATTGCAGAAGTTTGAAGCAGATGAATTATAGGGCCTATTATATTTTCCTAAAGATGTACAAAACAAAGAATACGTCACCTGAAACATTTCAAACTAATTTGTACCGGATAACATTCCTACACTTGGTGTTTCATAAGCCTCACGCTAGAAGCACTATTAAATATTTGTCTGATAAATAATGAGAATGAGATCAAATGTGGGTCCTGTAGTTTTCTGAATGCCTCACATTGCCCTCTCTGTTGTTACATAATGCATCATAAAGAAATACGTGCCTTCATTCTCTTTAAATCACTCCGGCATGGACAGTACTAAGCCTTCCTTCAAGTCCTCGTTATGCAAGTCCTTGCTACTGCTAATAGCTGTCAGCTCTGTATGGTTACTTAAAAAACAAGGTAGCTGCAGACTTTTTGTGAAGCTCCTTGCATTTCTGGAATTTTCAGTGAGGTGATTCCAGGTGTGTTGCTCTTTTTCTCAGCTATAAACTAAATTATTACGAACAAACAGGTTTTCCCTCATTAGAATAAAGTCCCATTCATTCCAGTACATCAGAATGTAACCAGTTTTTTTGTTGAGTTGCTTACAAGCACATTTGGAGTATCTGAATGCACTTCAGTATCAAAACAGTGGAATAGACCAGAACGCAGTAATATTTTGAACATCTATTGGAGAATGCAGGCATATAACTAAGTACTGAAAAAATACATAGCACAGTAAAAAAATCCATGACCAATCTAGCAAAGCTATTAGGTAACAAAAAATCCATATAGGCATTAAGTACTATTATTTAAAGCAAAATCTTTGTTATATAGTATAAGAAGCATTCAAGTGAAATTGATGAGACAACTATATAGACCAGAAAGAATCATTTTTTAAACTGATGATATGACGTTCTGTATTTCTTTGCTTGGAAGGTGGAATTTTACTCGTTGTTTTGTAAAGGTATAAAATTAACAACAAGCACTTCAGAGAATTAGAAACGCTGCCTGATTTGTGGAATTTTTTTTTCCCTCTGTAAAACACAGAGATCATTGGCGGCAAAAAAATCAGGAAAAAGCTGTCTGGGTTTTCCAATATCATGTAGATCTTTTCGAGTACCCTGTCCTTTAAGATGGCCTTGGCTTTAAAGAGATTGAAATGGGAATATCTCAAAATTTGTCATACTGACTATACTTAAAACATTTTTTTCTCTTCCTTTTTACTTGTAGAATATGCAAATAGTAACTCAGCGATGTGTCACCAGGAAAGGAGGATTTGTTTCATATTCCATTAGCAGATCTATTAGTTTAACAATCCTTTATTGCTTTTCTACATTTCTTTACCTTTTTGTTGCTTTTGCAAATTTGAGGTACTAGCTTATTTGTTTATTCCCACTTTCCTACTTCTAATTATTTTGAAAGGTTCAGCTATAATCTGTTCAGATTTTAGTATGACACATGGAAAATACTTTTTTTTAATTCCTTTTGCAAGCAGTAGGTTGGTGGGAGGAGGTCTGCACTGTAAAATAGTGTACCTATGAGATTGTACTCCAGTGGGAGATTAAATAAGAAGGAGCAGGATGACTGAGACAAGTCATTTGTCACAGATGTTCATGCAGTTCTGGTTTATTTTAAGCTGGATTCATCAAACGTGCTAAGGAGTAATTTCTGTCTGATATGAAGTTCCAATCAAAGGAGACTAAGTGGTTTAAGTTTAAACCATGGTATGAAAATACAGGGAAATGTTACTGGTCCGGTGACAGTTTAATTCAGTAGCCAAAGTGGACACTAGGAAGTAAATTGAAGAATGCTATTTTTGGCCTAAAATATGCCAGGAAAATCCATCACTAATATATTACTGTGGAGCAATGACTTTACCTACAAGACAGTTTTATCTATGAAGTACCAAGATTTTACCGCAGGCGTCTGAATTATGTAGATTATAAAGGGTACCGATGCCGTTGGAAAGCAAGCATGAAATGGTGATGTGTGAACCTCAGATATTTGAGCGACATTTTCTGACCACTTTTACAGTATTTTGTAAGTTTATATTATAGTTTTAGTATTAGTTTTATTTAGTGAAAATGGAGGAGGTAAGCACTAGCGTATTATTGATTTCAGGTTTTTTAGATAGGCCAATTTTCATATTTAGCAAAATACAGCACAAATGAGAAGGCCCAGGACTGAGATTACTTTAAAAGGGAGATTATTAAAAAAATCCGTACTGGACTTATTCTTAGTTTGTATTAGCTGCTCTCTCTTTTAGTATAATTTTCTCTTTTGTTAAGTTCTATCTCTCTTCCTTCAGAAATACTCTGTCCCGGCCCCAAAAGGAAGAAATATAATGGCTACAATTAGCTTCTGTTTACTGGAGCAAAATGATTTTTTCCTAAACTGAGATACATGAATTAATTTGCTAGACATCCAGCTATTTTTACATATGATATTTCTGAGAAAGCAATTGTAATGTCCATTTTAATGCAGCTTACCACAGTACAGCAGCCATAATCGAGCATTTTTCTCTTTCGTAGTCGGATATACAGAATTGTCAGATTGTTTGCTTTTAAGTACCTGAATACTGAATCGGGAAAAAGTATTTTTGATATGATAAGTTTGGCTTTCCAGTCTGTGCTTTCTTTTGAGTTCTCTAGGTAAATGCTGCGCAGATTGATTATCAGAAAAATTGAGGCTTACGTAATTGGGACATACATTTTTCTACTGCCTCCCTTCCCCCACTTAGCTTTTATTTTACTATGAAAAATGAAAAATTTTGGAAAGAAACTTACTATGACATACTGATTATACACAAATTTTCATGGAACTGCACAGCTAAGCTATTTGTATGTATTTAGTCAAAGAAAGCAGCAAGCAAAATATTAAAACCTTGAGACGGCTAAACTTTAAAATTTATAGTCGTCATTAAATACAGCTTTATCTAATATGCTGTACCTAGCTGTGTAGCAATGACTCTTTTTTCTTTGCATGGGGAATTAGAGTACTTCTATGTTGTCTTTATTCAGAATAACAAAAATAAGAACGTCGTACCATTTTTTATTCGTCGTAAAGCTGATGCTTCTTCGTAAGAACGTTGGTTTAATACCTAACTTTCAGAGGATGATTTTCAGTGATTGTTGTTGACAAAATATAAGCAAATGAATCAGAACTCTTTCCTGATAGATAATTACAAATTGAATTTTGCTAAAAAGAATAATATTAAATTTTTACCTAAATATGTTAACATGAGCTCTTACCCATAGGTGGCAGTCATCTTTCACTGTAGCAGGGATGCCAAACTTTTGGTTTGAGGTATTCACGCTTATGCTGAAATAATTTTGATGAGGTATGCGTATGTGCATAAGAATATACATGTCTGCATTTTGGGAGAGGGGGAAGGAGGTGAAATTAACCATAAAATTAGTGAGTAATTAGGAGGAATCTGAATTGCTGTTTATAAGCAGTAAGATAAGGAATTACCGTATTCTAGAGAAAAGGTAGAGCTATTTATAAAACCACAGAAACATATTTTTTATCAATCCATTGCTGACGCTCCTCAAAACAAAGTAGTGATAATTCAAAAACCAGTTAGCCCTACAAATTGAGCAGAAAGGCAAGTATCTTGCCAGCCTTAGTGTATACAACCCCGTATCATGCCCAGTCCTCCAAACTACATTTCTGTTTTGTCACCCTTAATCTGTAAATTACAGAAGCACAACAGTGATGATGTTGCCCTGGAAATCCCAGCAATAAGGTCCCTTAAATATTGAGCAAATACGGAAAAAGTGCTCTGTGTGAGGGTGTCCTTTCAGTCATGGAGAGCAGGCAGGTCCTGCGGGCTGCTGTGCCGTCCTCCGTCTCTTTGCAGGGCTGCGATCGACACCCGTGGCAGCGCTGCGCAAGGGGAGGACGCTGCCTGCCCGAACACAGAACTGCTCCGTTTTACCGTCAGCTTTTTCAGGGATTTATGTGGTTTTTGGGGATTTCCTTTTGCAATACCGCTAAGGAGGCACTTGGGACCCCACCAAAACTGGAGGGGATAGAAGGAGCTAATAAGGCCAGGTCATTTCAGGCTAAAACAAACAAAACTTGTGAAACTACAAATGTGTCACAGGGAGATGATAACATTCTTCTGAGAAAAGAAGACCGAAACCTGAAATCCATAGGTAGGTGAAGTCATATTCTTTTTTCTACTACAGCTGCACTGAAACTCTTTTCAGTTAAGATTAATCTAATATTGTGTCAAGGTAGGCCACTGTACACATTCAGCAGAGGTCAGGAACTAGCATTTTACAAAATAGAAAATAGGAAAAATAGACAATTATGTGTTGCTGTTACAGTGTTTCACTGTGATGCAAGATTAAGGGCTCAGAATTGAGCAGAATGGTGCAGTATTATTAAAACAGAAGGACTAATTCTCCTTATGCAAGAGTCGCAGCAACACACATCATTGTATAAGCCAAAGCAGGCAGTATGATTTCATAGTCACACAGGGTATTTCCACAGACAGACAACCACAATGTGACTAATTAGATATTTGCATATGCATGGCCCCATTTGCTCCCCAACTGTAATAATTAGGAGTATTGCACTTCTCATTAATTTACACTCTTGTGTAACACTATTGAATATAAGATAGCAAGTGGTGATAAACTGGCCGATGACAAATGGGTAAATTTGATATGTGTTTTGAAAATCAGAGCTTTCATAGCCAGCTTTGTCCTTGACAAGGTGGGCAGGGCTAGAGAAGACCTCCTCTGCTGTGGGGCCTGATCCTCTCTATCACATCCGTGTTGCACTCTTCAAGTTAACGTGCAGAGACACTGGACTCCATCTTGAAGCTACCCCTGCCATCAGCTTTCCTCCATTTTTCTGTTCCTCTGCACGGTTAAAGATTTCAGATCATGTGTATCATGACCAGCTGAACTTCTCACATTCTGCAAGGTCCTTGATTTCAGTTTAAAGAGCATTTCTCTCACCCGGTATAAAGTCCATTCCCGTCTGTCCTCCCTTGAGTTTTTCAGTTTACTGCCGAAACCTGCTCAGCCTGAGTTCAGCCAAACCAGCTGTGCCATAGAGAGAAGGGTGTTGTAGAGAAGGGTGCTTTTCCCTGACTGTTCTTCTAACCCTTCTTTTTACCCCCACTTCCAGTAAATCTCTTTTAATCTGCAGGGTTAGAAGTAAGCCCAGTGATCCAGATGAGATGTTGCCAGTGCCTCTTATGGTGGCGTTAATACCTTCGTATGCCTCCTAAATACAAAGCAACTAATATTTTGATTTTTAATATATTAATTTTTATATTAGAGCTACCTGCTCTCAACATCTCAAAAGCCTTTAGGATTGACTGAAACACCCAACTTACATTTTTTTATGGATACTGACAGCAAAACTTTATTCCTAGCTTGTGACTTTGACCTTTGCACTATCGTACTGGTATTGCATGACAAGGGTGTCAAAAGGCTTTTTTATGAAAGGGTGTCATCACTTTCATATAAGCCATGGGCTTCCCCTGAATTTCCCAACGTGTCCAGATTTGTCTGGGGATGTCTGCACTTTGCACGACTATGGACGTGAGCAGGCACACGCACACGACACAGCACAGGGCACTGCAGGTGAGCTAGCTTGGCTCACAAAACAGAGCTGCCTCTAGGATTAGCTTACCTCCAACACAGCACAGTGTGCTAGTTCAGGTAAGCCTTCCAGAATTTGTACAGCACTTCCGACTCGCTGTCCTGCCCTGGCTTCATTTGACAGCTCTGGGAGCAAGAGACCAAATTCTGAAATATTTTTAGAGAAACAACAGAGCAGATGGACTTAGTGTCTCATTATATTGTTTCTATTGATCTTGTAGGTTAATCCCCAGTTTACAGGTGATGCCTGTGAAGTTGAAGGAGGAATGATGTACAAGACTTTTGTGGCACTCTTGAATAACATCTAAAAATAATTTTCTTTTTTGTTTTGTTTTTTTTTTAATAGAAGAATCTGGAGGATTTTGTTTATTATGTTTGTGGAAGTTAGCTAACCTTATGACTGTCTCTAATTAAACTAGCAAAAAATCTGGTTTTTTGGTTGGTTTTTTTTAGCCTTCCCTTGAAACTGGCTACATGGCATTTGTATTGTGGCATTTTTATATAACAATTTTATTTGAGATATTTTGCTTCTGTGCCTGCAGGACAACTAAGAAACTTGGCCACTTAGTTTGTCTTTTTAGTGAATACACCATACTGAAGAACTTTTCCTAAGTTTGATATAGGCAAAGTTCCAGGTACTTGGAAAATGACTCTCATGCCCATTGTTATACAATATTCCAGCCCCACTTTGTGCAGGCAGTACCCCAGCTTTATATCCTCAGCTGATCATTCCTAATTTACGTTAGTCAGTGAAAATAATTAAAAAGATCTGTTTGAGATAATTTTTTAAGGAAGTCCACTATAAACATTCTGCTGTCTTGAGACTTTCACTTCCAAACTACTTTGCAAGCTTTTATTCATATTAAGAGTTAATTTAGCAACTGCTATCTTCCTCAGTCTATTTTTTTTTCAAGTAGCATACTAACAAAATGTTTTCCTGAAATCAAGTCAGATTAGGTCAACTCACTTCCTTGATGTAGAAAAGAAAAGGGTTTGGTGCATTTTTGTAAATGTTTGGCTAGTGTGCCATAATCTATTATTAGGAAAGCTTTGTAGTGTTTTTCATTTTTTCTGTTTACCCAGTTTTATCCCACGCATCCTTGCATCCAAGTTTTTGATGGGTGATCCCAATTTCTCCTCCTGTTAAACTCTCACTACTAAAATCTTAGTTGTGGTGACTGCTCTTAGACTTAGGTTCAAGGACCAAGTTTTCCCACCCAGAAATTAAGAACTTGATATTTTTTTTTTTTTGTCACTTCACCTCCATCTAAAGGATTCATGGAGAAGCTCACTCACAGATAGTAGTAAAACATGGATTTTCTTGTAGTCTTCAGTGCTGAGAAGACCATAGATATAAGAGCCTCTAAATCCTGCAGTTTACTCCTCCAAGACTTTCACACTTCATTTCTAGTCCAGCCCAGGGCTGATCATATCTTAGGGGTTTTATAAAGTCTTAAAAAGAATGTGAACATAGCTAAACAATTTGGTCAGGATTGCTACAAATTAAAAAATATCATTTAAAAACCTGAAGTTATACCCAAATGGAGAAATCAGAAAAGAACATCTAGCTGGCTAGTTACATATATATATAAAACCACTATTAACTGTATCAAAAAAGTATTTTGAAGAAAACCAGCATGACACAGGGGAAGAAGCAGGCAGCTTTTGCAAATGGAGGCTATGCCTCACAAGTCCCTCTATGGGGAGGGGAGCTCTGGTAGACACAGTTAGAAGGAATTAAAGAAATATATTTGACATCTTTTTTCCAGAGGCTCTAAAAAACCTTAAGCTGCATGGGCAAAGAGGCAGCTTCTTACATGGACAAATATCACACAAAAGAGAGGAAATAAAGGTCAGAAACAAATGGTTAATTTTGTGGTGAGGGGAGTCCAGGAACAGAGCCCCTCCACCAGCATGCTCAGATATGTTCAGTGAAGGGGCAAGAATAAAAGTTGCAGAGATTACTGTGAGCATGAGAAGAGGATGAGGGATGAGACCATGAAGTGGAGTGACTGAGCAAGAAGACAGCACAAGAGCCTTGCTGTGGATAAATGCCCTGTGATACACCAAGGGGTCTTGGCTGGCTCCTACCCCTCCAGAGCAGCATCTTGGGTCTCTAATAAATGCTGCCACAAAAGCATCAATGCACAGCTTGGCAGTGGTTCAAAAAATATGCAAGATGTCAGGAATTGCAAAGAAAGGGACAGAGAACAAAATAGAAAAAAAAAATTAAATCTCATTTTTATGGTGCTGCGTGAAACTCTTCTACCACTTTCTAAGTGTTGCACATGTTTCTTTGGTCTGTCTGCCATTAGCACAAAGGCATGGCAACGTGTGTGTGTTTAAAAAACATTGCAAAATCAAAGCCAGAAAGCCAATATCAGACAAACAAACAAAACCCACTGCACTAAAGGAAAACAACAGTTTGCTTCGTGGGCTTCTCTCCCATCTTCAGAAAAGCCAAAAGGAAAAAAAATCAACATAAGAGGAGATAGCTATGGCACTACTGGAAACGTGCTAAGGGTTGATGAAGGTGAATATGTAGAATAGTCTGATCAAAGTTTGACCCTCATTTACACCTCTCATCCCCTTTTTTATCCTCATAGATCAAATCTATTGCTAATAGTAAAAAAATAGTTGTTTAATGTCATGCTGAAAATCATTGATAAGCAGGAGAGAAGCCATTGGATCCATTAACCTGTAGATAGACAGGAAGGGCATAGCTTTTTGAAAGGCTTTTGTTCTCAGACTTCAGCAGCCTTCCCTGTCTCTGCTGCTCAGGGACATGTGGGAAACTGTAGGTGAGGAGAAGCAGGGTTGGATGCACTTGGCAGCTCCTCCACAAGGTGTTAAGCCAAGGGTTCTGCCATATGCATGATGGATAATAACATTTTTCACTGCTGTAAGGCATCAGCAAATATTTTTAAGTGAGGTGATCAATTTTGTTCTCTAGCATCTAATTGAACATCAGTAAATATGCTATTAAGATGCTTGACAGTGCTCTTTTGCAATCAAGGCCAAGATGTAGCCAGATACTCAACTTAATCGCTCAAGACACATTTCTAATGAAGTTTTACAGTGCCTAGAGGAAAGGTCCCTGGTCTGAAGTGGGACACCTGGATGCTAAAGGCAAATTGTAATTAATAATATATATATATATGGTGTCATCTAAAGACAATGGTAAAACCTTGTATAGACTACTGCTGGAATCCTATTAATAAAATTGCTTATTTTAAATCACTCCCAGGGCATAAGATATGATGTTCCTTTGTTGGCAGTACTGTCTCCTGAATATTTATATTTATGGTTCTCAAGGAACCAGCCAGTAGTGAGAGAAGCAGTATTTTGAAATGACTCCATTGTATTGCAATGCCTTTGTTATCATTCTGTCCTGTGAAGATATGGATAAACTTCCTTTCTGCTTATCAGAAATATGGAAGAAGGTTGAAGCTCTATACCACCTGCAAAATGCAATTAGGGAGGTAAGCTATACCTGCATAAGATAGGTATTTACTGTCTCCTTGATTGCTCAGTCCTCTATGAACAATCAGTGCTCACTTCTACAGTGGCAACTTTCTGATCTTTTTTCTGCTGTGCTGAAGCAACTTTTTAACTCCAATTTTTGAAATAAAATTTACAAATTTTACACAAAAAGTCTGATAAATTCTTCCATATATGAAAGCAAATCACTGCAGTGATTGCTACAGAAATGCATTCTAGTTCTGATTTAAATTCACATTTTTAGTCAATATAATTTAACTGTAAAAGGATTTTGTTTTCCTTTCACTCCTAGGTTTTCTTAGTATTTTTTAACTATTGAGAGAGGAAGGATGGAATCCTGGACCCATTGTAGTGCTAGAAAATGTGCAGAGAGCTACACTGAAATGAGAGCTCAAGGTGTCCAGAGCTCAAACAAAAGCGATTTGGCTACTGTAGTTGATTTTGAGCAGTCTTCTCAACATTTTAGTTCCAAAACCTACCGAACCAATCTAAAATAAAAAAAAAAAATTCATTTATCACCTTGTGCACTAGTCACAAATGGTTTAAGTAATAGTAGTAATAAAGACTGAATCATGAATTTTAGTGGTCTGCCTTTATTTTTTTCAATTATATGCTTTTTACCATTGTTTGTTGACTCCTACATGTGTGAAAGCACATGTATGTTTTAGTTTGAGGTGTGCTGTGATATTGCTTCTGGACAAACAAATAGGTGCAATGCTTTTGCAGGCAATTACCTAGTATTTCACAATCTCCAAACTGCTCCTGGATGGCAGACCTGAATTAGAAGACATAAAAATTGCCTTCATTAAGGTATTTATCAGAAAGCCTGAAGTGACAATATGTTGGAATAATTTGTAGCAAATCATTGTTACCAGATACCAAGTAAGTTTTCCATTAATTAATTAATTAGTACTGTCTGGACAGTCATCCTTGATCTTTAGATTATTTTACCTTTTTTAGGAAACAGCACAATGTGACAACTTTATTATTGTAATAACATGTCAAAAAATAAAAGGCAATAACATGGTAAAACCCCACCAGAGCTGTAATCAAGGACAAGTCTGTCTGAACTGGGAACAGCCAGAAGAGCACATCTTCTGTGCCATAAATGCTGGCAGAGTTCAACTGCATAAAAGCAGTTGTTGAACAAAAGCACTTGGGCCTCCCAAAAAAATGGGATTCCTGGGGTGATCACATATCATAGAATCATAGAACGGGTCAGGTTCAAGAGGTCCTGAAGGAGTAGCTGGTTCCAGCCTCCCTAGCCTCCAAGCTGCACCACCATCCTTCCCAGAGCACTGTCTCCAAGCAAGCCAGCAGCACAGCAGGGCTCTTGTCCCCTCAGCCCTGTCCTGCCAGCCGGGGGCAGATTGAGTGTCTGGCCCTTTTGCCCAGGTGAAGGTGGGTGAGCACAATGCAACTTAACTTCAAACTGAGCACTGCAGGCTGCAAGAAAAACACTTGTGATATCCCTGTTCTGTCAGCCTAATGAAACTCCCACTTCCAACTGCAAAATCTGGAGGCCTGATTTGAACCTTTTTAACCCTGGGGCACGGCCATAGAGATAAAAGCACAGAGTGGCAGAGTACAGTAATCTTCAGGATGTGTGGCATCATTATATTCAGACGCTCTGTAAGCCTGATACAATAGCTCCTACCACATCTTATTTGAACTTGAACTATACCTTATTTAGGGCAGAGAAACATTTTCAAAATTGCCTGGACATCACAGAATTTTTTAGAGGTATAATTTTCAGCTTTTCCAGTGATCTTTTTTTTTCAAGTCACTAGCTCACTTTCCCCTCATCTGACTTTATCATAGGGATAGCTGTATTTGCCTACTAGTGTGAAATGCTGAAGGGTCCTACAATTTTTTTGGTTTCAGATTTTGGTTTATCTTGCAAAAAAATTTAGGTATAGGGATGAATACAGATGTATCTTGTTCATCATATTTGCCTTCGGTTCAGGGATACAAGGAAGCTTTCACTGGATGCAGAACATACTGTATTAATTTTGTAGATTTGGTTTTGCATGTGGTACAAGTATTTGTTTTGCTGAATTCTCAAAACTTTTGGAGAAAAGAAAAGGAACGTTGCCACGTAAATGTCTTTCCAGGAAACAAGCAAACAACCCAAAGAGCCAAGATCTCCATCGTGGCGCCGCTCAGCTGACCTCAGCCACTTTGCACGAGGAGGGAGCGTAGCCTGCATCTGTTGTAGTTGTATCACTGCAGATGAAAAGCAAAGGCAAGGTTTCCTCCTACCAGGGTTTTGTCAGAGAGGGAGGTCTGCTTTTTGTGCACACATTAGCACTGCCAGAGGGATGGGGTAAGTTTTATTTCCTGGTGACATGTATGAAACACCCTTTAGATGTGAGAAAATTGGGTAAGTTTTGAAGAAAGAAGACTAGGAGTAAAGCAGGGAGTATTAACTATAAATGAAGGGGACAGTCCTTAAGAGGATAATTTTCTGCTTTCAAATCTGGTGCTCGTATTAAAATTTCTCTCAGCAGCATGTGCATGACTGATACTTATTCAGCTGATAACGCAAAGCAACAGTGACCCTGGCACCAATGCCGAGGCAATATTTACAAAAGGATGAACTATTTTTGAACAATGTCTTCAATGTACTAAGCACAAACAAGCTTTTCTTCAGCATCAGGCATGCATGTTGACTCGTTCCAACGACTTTGTTCATGTACAAATGTATTCATTGTGGACAATGCAAGGAAAATGTCATTCTCTATTTATATCCCAGTTTCCCTTTGTCCTCTTTACAGTATCTTGGGGCAGTGATGCAGAGCAAAATCTTGTTCTAAACTCCTGCTATTTTCCTCCCCATCTTCTTCCAAAGCGCTCACAGTAGCAGAGCTGCAGCGAGTTAAAAGGCTCCCTACAGCAGACTTTTTTTTTCTTTTGAGACACAAAGATCGGTCTCTCTCCCTCCGCTTCCCAGCAGAGAAGATCTAAGTCCTGCCTCTTGCTCCATCACTCGGAGCACATAATGGTCTTGGCAGCAGAGGATGTGGTGGTAGCAGCATTTTGAGCCGTGTAAGTGGATGCACCTGGCACAGCAGTGTGAATAAGCGATGTTAAGGCAATTCTCCCCCAGCAATATATGAAACCATCCACTTCATGAACAGCCTCTCTGTGATAAAGGCTGCCTTTCTGTTGACTTGGATAAGTTCCCCAGTATGGTCAAAACAGAATAATGGAGGACTTTGAAAGAAGGGCCCTTGTACAGAAAATAATTAATCTTGCAGCAGAGGGGCAGGGAGAAAGATTTAGTGACACTTGAAAACAAAAAACAAATCCCCAAGTCCTAGGACTAAACTGAAAAGCAAGAGTGCAGGCTCACACTGTGTTTTCATTGTAGAGCAAATCCTCTGTCCTGAAAGCATCATTTTTGGGCAGGTTGGCCACCATCTCAGGTAGGAGTTAGAAACATTATTTTAAAGGGCGTTTCAGGGAAATTCTATTTTGCCTTTCAAGCATGGTCTGATTTTCTTCAAGGTGGAAATGTCCCCTTCTCTCAACTGCAGCATTCCACTCTGATAAGCTTCACTTTTATTGGTAAAATTATATGCATTTTCTTAGTACTATAATCATATCTTTACAAAAAACCAAGTGATAAAAGTCCTTAATTCTTCAATGAAAATAATTTAATTGAAAGCTCAACATTAAATTGAGTTTTTCTTTAATCGATTTCTTTACAACTATGTGTATACAAAGAAAATAGTCACACATGCCTCAGATGCAACAGTGAAAGGAATATAACACATTCCACATGTTCTAAGAAATTGAAAAACTCACATTTCTGAAGGAAGAATATGTGGCTGTTTTCCATTGTGAGACTCCTGAGGCCTGTGCGCTCACTTGAAAGGATCTCCCTGTAAAGAACATCCCTTATACACTGGAGTCACATTCAATTCACAGTCAAGCATCAAAACATTCAGTGATGATTATTGATTTTGTTAAAAAGTCACTCTTTTCTTTTCCCAGATAAAATATCTCAATCATGTTGAAGCAATTTTGTTCTCTGAAAGAAGAGTTTGAGACTAAATGAGTATTACCAAATGAAAAAATTTTAACCACATAATTCATTTTCAGATAAAGGGTATATATAACACCAAATAAATGAACTCTTTTTGTAATTTATACTTCTAATAATGCATGATTTCATATGCTTTAGCACATAAAAGATTAGATAGCTTGAAAATTAGAGCAGTCAAACTTTTAGCACAGTGCGAGATGAAGATAAGGAGTACTCAGTCCCTGAAAACATCTTTCCTTCATCACCACCTAACTCATCCTTAAAGAATTTTTAAAATTACAATTGAGCAATTCTTAACTACTGAACAAAAATAACTTCTATTAGCTGGAAAACATTTTAAGATCTTTCAACTTTAGAGTATAGAGATAAACTGCCATGTGAAGGCTTGCCTTATCACTCCCATGAATTGAAGTTTGACAAAGGTTTGTAATTCTGACATTTAGAGAGATGATTAAACCCCTAAATGATTGAAAGCTAAGCATAACCTTCAAGATTAAATGAAGATAAAATGATCATCTATTATGGATGTATGCAATATATATGATTTCAACAGTTAGCTGGCAGCAATCATTCATTCTCATTTTTCATTAAATTTTTAGAAAGTAGCATCTCCCAGAGTTAATACTGGCATCTGCAACTAAGGATAGTATTGAAATACAAATAATTTGATTGTAATCTAGTTTATTGTTGATTTATTTTTTTTTTCCAAAAATTTCTAGCACTGACACATTGCCATATTGAAATAACACAGACAAATAACTGATCAGTCCTTGTTCAAATTATGAAAAATCTTTGGAAGTGTTTCAATATAATGTGAGTATTTAGTGAGCAGCAGGAAAAATATGCTCCCTTCAGTAAAGTTTTTAAAGCTGTTTTCTCAGTATGCAATATGTGTCAATACAGAAGACCTTTTCTGCCAAAACATAATTTTATCTAAGGGCAAGCCTTGGAAGATGCTACTCATCAGGTTCTTTTAATCAGATGATGTGTAAGGAATGAATACAGCTAACAATATTTTATGCTTTTATTGGTACTGCAGCAACTGATATTACTGCTTTTTGTAATTTCACATTTCTTAGCAACAAAAAAGTTTAACTTCTGTTGTTGGAAGCTATGCTAGGATTATTTTCACAGTCTGCTCAATTTGCCTGCTCTTACATCTGACAATCCACCATAAGCAATTGAGAAATATTTTCAGCACAAGCTACATTAAGCCTCATAACAATTATTGCTATCTTGGCTGATCCACTCAAAACCGTTTCTCCACTTAATCCAAAAACCTAAAGCTCTTTCTTTTCAGGCAGCATATCCTGCCTCATGGAAGGCATGTTACCACTATAGTCATGGTCAGAATCTGGGTGCAGATGCAATGGGAGTTATTGAAGTTATATAGGCTCAATGTTAGATAATAAATCCTCTGATCATTCCCATTCAGTGCTGGGTCCCACCCCTGGACACCGTGCTTGACCTGCAGATGGTACTGAGCCTACAATAAAATATGTGGTCACCATTTTTAGGGACAAAAAATTTGCATATGAGATTATTCTAACAGCAGTTCTTCTGGTATCACCACATCTAGTCTGGGCACATACTGAAAATGGATTTTTTTACATTCAGTGATAGTTCAGTCTGGCAAAGAAATTTAGGATTCATTGAGTTTAAAGGTACAATATGAACATAAAGTGAGATGAGGGTTTGGGAAATAAAAGAGACTTCAGCAGAGACATGACGTTCGGCATCTGAGAAATCCAGTTGAGAGGGTGAGCATTTAGCACTTCTCGTTGTGAGATCTTTGTTTTGTTCTGAACAGATTCAGTAATTTTCAGGCTGTGGTGTCAGTCTAGTGTCTGAGCCAGTGCCTTGAACCTGGAGCTATCCCTGATATTTCTATTTGGAGCAAGGTGCATCTCCAGGTAACACAAATACCCAGCACTTGGGAGACTCATTTGATACATCCACCCTTGCACTGGCCTTCACCGAGTTGGAGACATCCTACAGTTGGCTGTGATTTGTATTTCCTTCAGCACCTGTAGACTGTGGTATGCACTTGGCCACTGTGGTGTGTGTTACAACAACTGGACATTGTGGGAAACCTGAGCTCTTGGACAGGTGACATTTTTGATGCTGTGAAATAGATGCAAATTCCATAACACAAACTAAGTGGTTGTTTTTACCGAGGCTGTGAAGTACAAACATTTTTTTATTTATTTCATAATCCAACTTGTATTTTATACTTCAAAGTCAGATAACCACAATAATTTTGCCAAAAAGAAACCTTTCTGAGCTGGCTAGCTCTACAGATGAATGCCACACAGCTGAATTCTCCATTCATAAACCAAAGATTTTCTTCTGCAACTGTGAGCAGCAAAAGTGTTGTTTGGGATCTGTGGAAGAGGCTACATAACCCCAAGCAGGGTCCACAGCTCAGTAGCCAAGGAGCTGGGAAGCCTCTGACCAGGCTGGCTCTGCATGGGAGTTGCCTGCACACCTCAGTCCCACCACTCAACGAGCAGCACTGCATCTACTTGGGTTTTTGTCACCCTGACACACATTCAGAGCCCTGGGCCAAACATTTCTTAGACACAGAGGAATTGAGAGATGGAGACAGACAGACAGACAGACCTCGGTCCTCCAGCTGTTTGGGAGTACATTCATGAAGTTGAACAGAAACATTGCATCCTACTTCTAGTCAGAAGTTGAACAGCATCACTGACTTTCTACTCAAGTCCTCAGGTGAGCACTCCCACTCTTCCAGCAAAAGATTTTATGTAACGGATGAATTTAAAGTTTTATTTACACTGGAGAAGCTAATAAAAAGGAGTGGAGTTTAGTTTTCATTTTAGTTTTAAGTGAAATTTCAAAGCCTGTATAACATTTAAGCAGTAGTAATCAAATGGCTAGAAGGGGAATAAAATGGTCTCACAAACTTTGGAAACCAGTAGTTTTCAGAAATTTGGCAACCATCTCCAATATTACCATCTAGTATAGGTCGAATATCTTCTTGCTGATCTTTTTTTTTTTTTCCCTGTAGCAATATGATTTGTTCATTAAATTGCTATTTATTTCAATATAATCCTGGGAAATAAAGCCTCTAGCCTGTAAGAGTGACAGGTCACTGAAAGGTGGCTTCCATGCACTCAAGCACTTCACATGTTCTAGGTCAGGCACCCTTGATGTGTGTCCTTGTGCAAAAGCTCCTGTAGGATGTTTTACTTCACTCCTTAGACAGAGGCATTAAATTTGACAGCAAAATTGCTTCCACCTTCTTTATATCAGTAACTACATAAAGGTAAGTTAGAGCACATGGTTTTAATTTAGCCTTTAGTGGTTTTATTTGGCAGGGGAAAAAAAACTGTTGAGCACTAACCTTGAATTAGAAGCTGACCTCCGAATTAGTCAGCCTTTTTCTTGTAAATGCATTTTGTGGAGTATAAACATGAACCATCTATTTACATAACGTTAGTGACAGCCAAATGATTTCTTAGGAGCATTAATGCTGGAAATCCCAAACACTCCTTCCTTGCTGGAGAATGCGTTATAACTCCTGAGAATAATCTTTCCAGCAAGTAACTGCAAACAGAAAAGGCTGATCTTTTTCCAACCGAATTTAGGATTTCTCTAGTATTTCACTAAGAAACCCCAGATAATAATTATAAGCTGCTGTTAAATGAAATGCAGGTCACCTCCCAGGGTGCATGTGGAAAGCTCTGACAGTGCTGGTGGTGTTGCAGCCTGCTCCTGTACTACAGTGGCTTTATAGGAGATGCTGTGAAAAAGCCAAGAACAGCCCAAATCCAGCTGGGCACTGGGGAGCCCAGGTGCAGAGTACCAGTGATGGCACTGAGGGATATCGAAGGACAGGAACCCCATGGTATGCCTGTTTCTCCACCTGTCCTGTCTCTGGTCTGCTGGAGCCGAGGGCAATGAGGAGCAAGGAATTTCAGCTGCCTGAAGCTCAGATCCTATTTCAGCCCAAGAGCAGATCTGCAGTCCCTCTTCTTCCTCAGCTGGAGCAGCACAAGAAGGCAGCCTAGCAAACTGATGGGTCCTGCACATGTGCAGCTGCCTCTGACATGCATGCAAGCACTGCATTCTAACTGAGCTCACACCAACATCCTAGAGTTTTTAGGATTTTTTCTCACATCCAGGTAAAGTGAAAGCCATGAAATGCCAGAGGCTTTGAAGTTCCTATGTTTCTTTGAGTGTAAGATTTACTGGTTTTAAGAATAAAATTTTATGAAATGGATATATTAACAATGATGAAAAAGATCAAAATAATTTGTGTGAAATATTCTCCAGTCCATGGGGGCATTTAAAGGTTTCCAGAAGCAGAAAACTAACTTTGCTCATTCTAGTTTATTTTTGCCCACATTAAAGAGAGTTTTGTGGATGTTATAGTTTTCCTCTTTATTGTTGAATAAACAGCAGAATGTCCTTTCTTTTATTTTAATTGTATTTTCAGCAGGTATTTTTATTACTATTACTATTGCTATTATTATTACTATTATTATTATTACTGCTGCAATAAGAGTACATACCATAGCATAGCACTTCTAGCTTGCTCCACATTTGTCAGCATGCCCTGCCATAATGTGCCATAATAAGTCTTTAAATTAAGATGGTATTTTTCATGCTTTCAGCAACAGCAGCAAGGTACTCTGCTCTTTGCTGTGTGTAGTTATTATTAGCTCTCTCATGATCGAATTCCAGCCCCGGGCACTGGTTGTGTGATGGGGCCGAGCTCTGATGGCAGGTTTCAGCCCGTGTTTTGTCTGGATGTGTTTGCCCTACCTAATTCATGATAGGGAACACAAAGACTGGGCTGAACAGAAGGGACGTGCACAGACATTTTAGGCATCCTCAAATTACTGCTTACGACTTGTTTCCAAACTAAAGTAAAGTGGGTTCTGTTTAACATGAAAGGTGGGAAGGGTTTCACTCCAGACAGAGGTTTATCAGTGCCAGCATCCTCTCTAGTAAGTGAGAATAAGAAAGGCAGCATCTGGAGGCTTCTCAGATAACCAGCAGCAGACCCCTTTCCCCTGCCCAGCAGTGTTTTGCTCACTGGTATCCTCCATGGGGGTGCCACCGGGCCACTTGCGCTTGGCATTTGGGGGCCAGGTTGCAAGGGGCACAGACAGTGTTTCTTTGTTTGTCAGCGTTGTGAAACACTCAGTTCAGAGTGACCTTGCTGCCCTCTTGTGCAGCATAGAGCCTTCCCCAAAGGTTTGGCACAAATACTGTCACTCCCTGCCAGTGAAATAAGGCAAACACCTTCCTCTCCCACTGAGAGCAGGAACACTGACTCCTGCAGGAGTAGCTTGCCCTTTCTCAGGCCTTCTTCCTCTGCTGGCCTGCAGTGTGCAGCAGAAAGAGTGTCCTGTGAATAGGCCAGCTCCCTCCAGGGCTGAGGGCTGACATGCATTCATTGTGCTCATTAAATAGAATCATAGATCCACGGAATGGAGTTGGAAGGGACCTTAAAGATCATTTAGTTCCAGCCCCCTGCTGTGGGCAGGTGCAACTTCCACTAGACCAAATTGCTCCCAGTCCCCTCCAGCCTGTCCTTGAACACTTTGAGGAATGGGGCATCCTCAGCTTCTCTGGGCAACCTCTTTCAGTGTCTCACCACCCTCATAGTAAAAGTTTCTTTCTAATATCTCACCTAAATTTATTCTTTTCAGTTAAAAGCCATTCCTCCTTATCCTGTCACTGCATTCTCTAGGAAATAGTCTCTCTCTGTCTTGCCTGTAGCCTCCTTTTAGGGGATGGAAGGTCACAATTACATCATCCTAAATAATTCTCTTTTTCAGGCTAAAAAATTCCAATTCTTCTAGCCTTTCCTCACAGGAGAGATGCTCCATCTCTCTGATCATCTCAGTACTCCTCCT
Source organism: Thryothorus ludovicianus (assembly GCA_013397245.1). NCBI lineage: Eukaryota > Metazoa > Chordata > Aves > Passeriformes > Certhiidae > Thryothorus > Thryothorus ludovicianus. The sequence goes on from VZTB01015816.1 coordinate 396,402, forward strand.
CTGGATGCTCTCCAATAGGTTGATATCCTTACAGTTGATACTCATTTTGCTCATTTTACTTGCTGTGTTCAGACGTGAAAGCAGTGTCCCTTCAAAAGTGAAAAAAGCAATTTTTCCATCTGACTTTAGGATGACTTTAGAGAATATAGCACTCTGTGGCTGAGGTATATGTCCTGCTGAGGCAGGGGGATATTTTCCATCTTCAGTAAAATCTGAAGAAGTTCCATGTCTGCCTTCTGAACTGCCTGGTCCTAAGCTAGGACAGACCTGGGAAATGAAGTATTGCTGCCTATTTCTCTCTAGCAGGTCAGTCTTGGGCTGTACAGGGAGTCTCGCTGACTGCACGCTCCTCTTCTGCTGAAAGAGCTCCTTGTCCAAACTAAAAGGATTGAGTGAAAATTTTAGTGTGTTTGAAACACATTTCTCATGGGAAAAGCCTTTGCCTGGCCAACCAAGGACATTTCTGCTCCAGAATAAGTTAGACATCACAGCAAAAAAATCCTAAACTTTTCTAGGTAGTTACTGATATAAATAAACAGCAGGAAAAATTCTTATCCTTTGCCTGGCTTGCTTTGTGTCTGAAATCGAAGTGCTCTGCTTGCTCTGCTTTCCAGTAAAATCTTGCTCTAGCTATTTTCCTATGTAGGATGGAAAAAAGGGTTGGCAAGGATCTCTCAATTTGTCTTGTCAGCACCATCATTAATTGAGCATTTTTGGTAGTGGATCAGTTCTTCTAAGCTAAGGAGGTGAGATATCTTTATTGTGGCCTGCATGACGAGCAGGAGCATGGCACAGTGGGGGCTCAGGTGAGCTGGAATATCTGCTGCCATGTTTTCCTCTGTGACTTTGGAGGGCAGCAGTTCCTCCCAAGGATCCCAGAGCCAGGCCACAGCTACCACCAGGCTGTCCTTTGCTTTTCTTTTGCTCCTTCAGGTTACAAAGCTTTGAATTTTCTTCCAGCTCCGTGGTGGGCGACATGGATGGCAACTTACTTATGCTCCTGTTGTCTCTAGAAACCTCCAATTGGGTTCCTCCTGGCATAGTTAACACGCCTACTGCCTGCCAAATATTTTTTTTAATCCTAAAAGCCTTTCTGTTGCTAGGTTGGAATTTTTTCTGCCTTTCAGATATAAAGTGACTAATGGGATACATTTCATAATACATCAGCAAGCATAATACTTGTTATTATCATATTTTAGTGCCCTTTAAAAATTACCAACCTGTACTGGGAGGATGGGGTAGTATGTAAATTGTACATCATAAAGACAGGAGGGCAAATTCTTTGTTCTTTGATAATCACATTTTATAATTACGGGTTAGGGAGATGAAGTCAAAAAGTATTGGTGTGGGTTTTTTAACCAACGTTTTTCAGGAGATGAACAAATATCCAACAGTAAACATGAGGTATTAGGACTTATGTGGAATTTCGATGCTATAAACCTCATCCTGGTCTGGTACAAATCTCTGAGGTGTCCATGTTCGCAGGCTGGGAACACAACTTCTCCTGTCCTGGGTAGGATATTCTGCATTGCTGCTGTTTTTTCTCCTCCTGCTGCTTCCTCCTCTGGTTCTGTATTTGTAGACAAGACAAAACCTCAACCCATAGGAAAGCAAATGAATGGAGGAATCATGTAGACCAAAAGGAGTAGTGGATACTGACCCAGGATGACATCTTGGGACAGCATTGAATGTATAGTCAAAAGAAAAGTGATATGAGGCCATTTAATCAAGAAGTGTTGTTGCAATTTTTGTCTTTTCATCTTCTAATAACAACCCTTTGTGCCTGAGACACAGAAACAGTCACTCTAGGTCACTCTCACTCACAGGTGGGATAGCTCTAGCTCCTGAAAACCCACAGGAGCCATGAGAAAAGAAACAGGCTTGGAAGATTGATCTTAACAAAACAATTTCCACTTATGCAGGTCTATGGACTCTAGAATAGATGAGAATGTGGAAAGGTGTGTTTCCTAAGTGTGGGCAAAAGGGAGAGCCCAGCTCTGTACTGGGGAGCCCCCCTCAACCTGCTCTGCCACGCTTCTCCTCTTTTCATATTCTAAAAGTTCCATCGATTGATAATATCAAGTGAGAAACTCACATTACAGAGATTTCTCCATGCAAGTACGTTCAGAACACCAGGCAATCTCAGTTAGCTACAGTGCAATGGTTTTGGGCAATAAAGACCTAAGGTTTTTGTTAGTATATTGAAGCTGTTACAGAATAAAGCTTGGTTATAATATGATCCCAGATGTCTTGCTGGTTCTGTTACACCTTTTTACACAGTAAGTGAATTAACAAAACAGCGTGTGAAGATTCCTCTTGAGCAATTGTTCACTCTTCTTAAAGTGATACCAGGAGGTCTCATTGTAATTTTTAATTATTTTCTAGCCCTCCAGTTGAAGGTAACAGATTTATTTATTGCAACTGATAGTAATGAAAAGGTAAATAAACTCTGAATCTAGTTTTCATTTAAATAAAAAAAAAAGTGTTCAAATCTGGAATAAGTTTAAATTCATGTAAGTCTAGAAAAAATATACTGGAAATTGTGAAGTAAAATATTTTATTTTAGCAACATAAACTAATTTGGTTTGGAAGGGACCTCTGGAACCCTCCTATGGTACAACCTCCTGCTTGTAACAGGACCAGCTTTTACACTAGTTTAGGCTCCACGGTGCCTTGTTCAACCAAGTTTGAAAATAATTGAGTTAGATTTTTTTATGCTTTCTGTTACTCAAATAATTTGCAAAATAAAAATTCAGTCTTAATGTCTAAAACAAGGATTGCCTGACAGTGTAGGAATTTTGCTTTCAATGGCAAAATTTTGTTTGTCTTTGAAATTCCTTGACACATCTCAATAGCAAAGAGAAATCAAAAAATCTCTGTTTATAATCCTGAAGAAATAAAAGCATAGAAAAAGTTAAATCTCATCATCATTTTTAAGGTAAAATTGAAGTGATGATGACATTCTTAGCTGTGAAAAATACATTTCTAAGTATGACTTTAGTTACATGGAAAAACTTCTTTGCAAAGTCATTGGGAAAAGAACCTCAAACAAAAATCTTTAAGATAAATTAAATGTGCTGTGTATTTTCACAGGTCCTTAATTTCCAATCTCATGCGTGCACGGCAAAACTGAGTGCCATTCAGTGGACTCATTACGTTGAGTCAAATCTGCATTAGGAAGAGGACTACATAGAAGAAATGTTTCTTTTCTCTGTGTTTTTAACAATTTTGCCAAACTTTTATAAAAAAAAGTGTTGTTGAAATTTTGAGACTTTTTATAAGACATCAGCCATGTCAGACCTCTCTTCAATGCTATTTAAAACAAAAGTACTGAATTAGTACTGAAAAAGTACTGAATTAGAATTTTCCAGCTCTTTTGTTTGTTTTTATTCAAGTTCTGTAACAGTTAATATAAACTTTTTTCTCTTTTAACTAAAATATTTTCATTTTAGCTCAATATTCTACTTCATCTCCAACACTGCAACACCATATGAATGAAAGGATATTTATCAGCCAGCTTGCACGTTCTGGTCAAGGACACTGAAGCCTTATCCAGTGCTCTGGTCTTACAACTATCACTCATGTTTTTCCTTATTTTTTCCTTCCTACCCTTGTCTGTTATTTCTCCCATCTTTCATGGCACAGAAAATGTAAAGTAAATACTGCAAGGAAGATTCTGCATTTTTTTTCTGTACCATGTTGTCTTGACCACACACATTTGAAAGAATGAATAAGTAAAAAGTGTTTCAACTGTTCAGGCTTCCCATCACATATACATTTACAGTATTGCCAAAAAGACATCTAACTTGTATTTAACCTCTGAAAACCAAAATGTTGCAGCTTAAATCATCTTTCACAACATTTCTAGATAGTTCACTTCTTACAAACAAATCCTACCCAGAAAACACAGAGCAATAAGTAGGTCTTCAACTGAAGACCCATCTGAAACATTTTTAAGGCTAGAAAGAGAGAAGCAAGGCATGGATCAGGGCCATCTCATGTGAGAGCTGAGGCTCAGCGTTGGTCCAAGTCCATGACTGCTACGAGTTATTCTGGCTCCACTGGATGTTTAAGCATGGCAGTTTCCACAGAGTGAGACCAGCACTCTGGTTTGAGGATTGCCAACCAAAATGCAGGCCCTGGACTGGATCATTCATTTCAACAAATTCAGATGCACAGCTCACTGTACAGTTGGAAAGGTCTGTGTGCCCACCTCCTGTTGTTTCTGCCACCTGTTTTGGCAGAAACAACAAAATAGATTTTGTGTGTGTGCCTGTGTGCATTGCATAATTCACGATCGCAACTGAATCCAAAATATTTGGTGGTGGCCTGCCCCACTTTTTGCTGGAGCTGGAGAGGCACGCCAAGAGCAGCATCAACAGCTGGCGGCCCAGGATGCTCCTCTGACCCCAGGCTGGAGACACAATCCAGAGTCTGTGCAAATTAAAAGGGTCCTGTTTACTTATATCAGCTGTAGGCAGCTGAGGCTTGTGCCGGTGAAAGCAAGGCAAGGGATCTCTTTCAGCCAGGATACAGAGCACCTCTCCTACCAAAGCTCTGCAGGTCAGTCATTTCTTGCAGCATTTTATTTTGGTGGTGGCTGGGAAGCATTTCACAAGTCCCTGCTGTTGTACAGGTGGAAGCCCAGCTCAACCATAGCTGAGGGCAGCAAGGTAAGGACAATGTTTTATGCACAACTGTAAATGTTCTTTTGCCTTTCAGTGCTGCTTGCAACCCAAGATTTCATTTGAGCTGGTATAATAATATGCACTTACATCATTAATAATTACCATTCATTGTTCCATTTGGATTTCTCTTGCTAATTAGATTCACTCCAACAATCTGTATGGCCCATAAACACAACCCCAAAAGGAGTATCTTCCCACAGCGAACAGAATGGAATATGAATAATCAGTTTAGTAATTTTATTTGACTTAGCTTCTCAACACCAACATGTTAATCAAGAGCCTGCCAGGGCTCCCTAGTGGCAGAGTCCCGCTCTGCTCCTGGCTGTTTTCACGAGAGGTGACAGAGCTTGCCCAACTGCTTTGCTGGGGCTGCAAATGCCGTGTGGGTCTTACACAAGCACTGAGAGCCGCCACTTTCAATTCTTGCAGTTTTGCGTGAGCACCCAGTCCCTCTGTCTCACATACTCTTCTCTCACATCCTTGCCTTTCTCTCTCAGCCCTCTCTTTAGAAATGCAGCAGTGATGGAGACAATATTAGCTCCTAAAGGAGCTGAAGAAATTCTGGAATGTAAGCTTGCAGTCTCTCTGTGAAAGGCCCTGCAGCCCTGAGCACTTCTGCTCCCCTTCCTGTCCTGGGTATTTGGGCAACAAACCTGGGCTGGAAGCCATTTCTTGGCCACTTGCTGGGCCATATCTGATAGCTCACTACAACAGCCCAGTGCCTGTCCAGCAAGGGCAGCAATGTCACTTCCAGACCCAAGCTGCTCCATATCTGACTGGCCTAAGGCATAGCCAGAGGGTCAGGTTCTGCTCGTACCTGTTTGGTTAGGCTTCACCTGGAGCCCTCCTGCAAATTCCCTTCTCCACACCACATGTATGAAAACTCTGGTAATTGCTAGGCAGAGCAAGGTATAGTTGGTTGCTTTGGCTATGAATCATGCAGACAAGCAGTTGTTTTTATTCATTTTTTCGTTGCTTTTCCAAGCTTTAAGGAAAAGCATGAAACCAAATGCAATTGCACGACATTGCAACAACTCCTCACAGAATGCCACTGTCGGAGTCGGGCCCCTGACACTATAGCTCAGCTGCCAGGGACTGGGAGTGGAAGACCTGGCAGCACTCAGGACAGGAAATGGAATGTTGCTCCCATATTCATTTGGTACCAAAGCACTGGGATCCACCACTGAGCTTTTGCCCATCCCCCACCCTACTCCCACCTATGCTTCTTGTTCCAGGGGCTGCTTTTGACCCTAATCCAAAGAAAATAAATGTGGATATGCTAGTGATGGCAACAATTGGGGGCTGGCCTTAGGCTGGAGCAGGGAGCACTTGGGTACTTGTGCCAGCAGGAGGGTGCCAGTCTCATCAAGCTCCAGCCCCATCACCACATGCACGTGCTCCAGTAACTTCCCATGGTCTCCTGGGAAAGAAGGTCTCTGGTCTTCTGGTCCCCCTTGCAGGTCTTCGCTGCTCTGCTGTTAATACATCTTTCCCAAAAAGAGGGGTAGGAAGGCAGGAGAGTTGATCTGGGCACTAGTGCTTCCTCTTCTTAGTTGGAAAATGGTGCAACATCAGAATCAAGGTGGCAGCACACAACTCCCCTGTGAGTATCTAATGCTGATTTTTCTTTTTTCTCAGTTCTTTTCCCAACCGATGCCTGTTAATAGCAAAAGCCACCTCTGACATCAGTTTTCACCTGCATGACTCTTTCTCTTTTGCTTGAATGTCATCCTCTTTTTACTACAGCCATTCTCCAGGTGCCCTGCTCATCCTGCCTGGCCTGCAAACCTCCATGCCAGCAGTGCCTCATGGCTTTGTGCAGCACATTTCATCAGCACAGTGCTCTCATGGGCCAGGAGTGTGCCATTAACACAAACAGTGAAACAAAATTGGTCCCAAAACTCCTGTTTGAAGAACTCTCATAGATAACTTCTCCTGACCTGAGATCTCCAGCCTCAGCACTGTCTCCTCCTCTTACCAACAACACAGTTTCTTTAATAATCTATTTTGTCTCCAGCAACATCAGTGGTTTCTCACTTGACATCATAGCAAATACATTAAAGTAGTCTAGATAAAGGAAATCTGGCAGATATCACCTGTCTGGAAAAATAATTGTTTTATCAAAGAGAACCATCGGGTTAGTCTGGCAGGATGTGCCTTTAGTTGCATTTCATCCCATTTTTGATGTGCCTTGGCATTTTTAATTAACCTTCAAGGCATGTTCCAAAGCCCTGCATACCAGTGAGGTCAGAGTTACAAGGACGCTGATGATTGGCTGGATTATTTTTTAACCCTGCTCAACTGAACTCGTTGTAATGGATATCCTGCAGTCACAGGGTCCCTCTCTGACTTGGCAGATCTATAAAAACAGTTGCTAGTAGATGTGCCACCTCTCATGCTGGTCTTTCCAGAACTCCTGGACAGGCATGACCTGCCTCCCCAAGACGAACGCTGTCTGCTCTTTGAGCACAGTAACAATTCTATTTCCATATCCCTGTTCCCATTAACCAGCCTACTTTTACCCCTAGGATTTGTCTTCCTTAAAACAGAGCAGAGGTAAAATACTCCTTTGATTGCAGGCCATGCCTAAATTATCTTTAATCTCATTTACTGCACAACAGTCTGATTTTGCTTTACTTCCTTTCTCACATTGAAGAAGTTTTCCTTTTTTTCTGCAATGCTTTGCAAGTTTCAGTTCAGGTTTGCTTCTGATGCTTACACTAGTATTTTTCAGCTTCTAAATGATAAAGTCCTCTTTCTGCAAGGCTCTCCAGGATTAACCAGAGAATTGAGCAGCCCAGTCACGTGAAGCAAGCAGGCAGGGTGTTGGATGCCTCACCTCCACACCTCTGTCTTTGCCTCCACTGCACAGAAGCCTCCACTTTTCCCACTCCAGTCAGCTTCTCTAAGGAACGTTGCCCCATTTGTCAGCTTGCCTGCTGGCAAACTGAGCCTCAGACACACAGGCATTTGTGTTTATTCTCCCCATTTGCTTCAAACAGGGAGAGCTACTCTAGTTCAAAGCTCTGCTCTGTGACTAGATCTCTAGTAACTTAATTGCACATCAAAACAACATCATCTTGTATGACTTCACTGATGAAGATGTTTGCTGGTTGTCAAATCTAAGGATATCTGGGCCCTACCATTGCTAGCTTGAAGAGTCATTGAGTAATGGAGTCTCCTCAGATTGCCAAAGCACTGAATGAAGATATGAATAGTTTCCTAAAGAGTTTTTATCTCAGCCAAAAACGTGAACAGCAGCTAAAGGAGTGAAGAGAAAGTGTACTTGTTATCACGCAGCTTGGCCCCTGCTGAGTTTCAGAGGCTGTGGGACCATAGGAAGTGAAAAAGCTACTCAGCAAAACATTTCCAGAAACTTCTTTGCTAGTAAATTTGTGCTTATCATCCTGAGGTGTTCTAAGGCGTAGCAGAAAATACTCCTTGCTACCTGAAGAGCAGCAGCAGGCCAAGTCCAAAGGGTATTGGAGGAGCTTTTGCTTGACCATGCTCTCCAGTGCAGATGTGTGTGTGTTTGCACCCTCTGCACAAAGGACTGTCTGGCCTTTCCTGCATGAGGTTGGGATAAGTGTCAGCACTGATTCTTTCAAGATCTGCTCTTGATTTCATCTATCCTCATCAAATACTGCTGTCCTCTAAATCCTGCTCGATGTGCTAGCCTAGCAGCTGAAGATAAGATCTTCTCCTCACAAGAGCAGACACTCCACAAGTGTAGTCATGTAGAATTTCATAGAATCATAGAATGGTTTGGGCTGGAAAGGACCTTAGAGATCATCTGGTTCCAGCCCCCTGCCATAGCCAGGGACACCTTCCACTAGACCAATTTGCTCACAGCCCCATCCAACCTGACCTCGAACACTTCCAGGGATGAGGTTTCCACAACTTCTCTGAGTAACTTGTTCCACTGTCTCACCACTCTCACAGTGAAAAATTCCGTCCTGAAAACTACTCCAAACATGTCCTCTTTCAGTTCAAAGCCATTCTCCCTTGTCCTTTCACTTGAAAAAAGTCCCTCTCAAGATCTCTTGTAGCCTCTTTTAGGCACTGGAAGGTCCTGTGAGGTTTGCACAGAGCCTTTTCTTCTCCAGACTGAACAACCCCAACTCTCTCAGCCTGTCTCCACAGCAGAGGTGCTCCAGTCCTCTGGTCATCAAACTGTACATGCCTGAAGAAGTGAGGTCAGTCCATGCATCCTGCAGCACACCCTATAGGGCTCTATAGGACACCAGTCACATAAAACAGCTGAGATGTTCCCATCTGAATCCAAGCCTTAGCAGAGACACCCTGGCATGACCAGCTCCACATCTCTCATTCCACACTCAGCAGCCAGATGCGCAACAGCAATTACATTGTGAAATGTCATGGCTCCACTGGGAAGCAAAAACACATCAATATTGTCTCTTGGTCACATCGAGCCATGGTGATTTTGTTTGACTGCATGCCTGGATGAAACAACAGAGAACAAAAACAGAGATGGGGCCAGAGCTTGCATGTGCATTACTTTTATCTTCCTGCCTTTCCATCGCAGCAGTGTCTAGGTGATAAGTCCGTCCCTTTGCAAAACAGGAAGACCGTGGGCTGGCTGTCTTTCTGATGAGCTCTAAATTACAGGGGTTTTACCTGGCTGCCAGCCTCGCCGTGCACTAGGTAAGGCAGGCGCTAATGCAGGGCGCTGCGGTGGCCGGCGATAGGATAATTACTGTTGTTGCATTAGGAGGGAATAGCTGGGACTTAAGAGCCGGAGGGAAAAAGAGTCCCAGAAATTGGAGCACCGAAGGCATCGCTAGCTTCACGCACACAAAGGCGGCCGACCTATAAATAATCTGACCTCTTTGTTCCAGTAAAATGGCACAAGAATTAAGACCCCGGTTCAGGAAGAAACTTAAAATGCATGACTAAACTCGGCATAGCTGAGCAGACCTATTGACATGCCAGGGGCCCGAAGGCATTTCTGCTCTGTGAGCCTTTGTGCTCACCTGCGAGAGCGGCTGCCGGAGGTGTCCCGCCGGCAGAGCTGCTTTCCAGAGGCCGAGGGGGGCCAGCTTAATTACTGCAGGTAAAGGAGCAAAAGCACCCTGCCAAATTTCGAGTGGGACTTCTCAATAGTCTCCACTCTTCCTCTGCTTTCTAAGTTACAGCTAAAAGAAAGAGACTTCTGTTAACCTCAGTTACCTGATAGCAGCTGGTGATTTGAAAATTAAAAGCTGACATGTAGAGCAAAAATATGAAGTGTTAGAACATGAGCCTAACAAATGTAGCCCAGAAAATTTCCAGTAAAACAAACTCAAAGCAAATCAGAGACAAAAAAAAAGAAAAAAGAAGAAAAGAGAGAGAGAGAGAGAGAGAAAGAGATTAGCCAGCAGCAGGGCAGGTCATCTCTAGGTTAACTTCACCCTGCACGTATATCATCTCTCAGCTTTTGGGAGAAAACCCACCTGAAGATGTGCTTGTTCAAATTAAAAGGCTTGTCATTAGACTCAGAAAGGCCTTGGAATCCTTGATAAAGTAAAACTAGATCTACTTCTGAAAAGAAAGCTTTGATGTTTGCCTGAGGTGGGGAGTAGCACCATTTACAAATATTTTTCTCCTCGCTCTTGATCACAGAAAAAGTACACCTGAAAATTATTAGTAAATATAAATACATTATAAACCCTTCCCTGCTCTTTCTTTTTTTTATCTTTGCAGTGGAGAGAAAGTAAATAACTATTTTCCTCATGCTGGAGGTGGGGAGTAAGCATGGAGAAGATGCAAGACTGACTCAGCATCACCCACCACCAACCCCTGGCCTGGCCCCCCAAGTCTGGGATCCGTGACAAATACATGTGTCCCAGGGAAGACATATGCGGGGTGGGTGTAAGAGCCATTCTGTTCCTTGGGAGGTGAGTAACAGGGTTTGGTAAGCAAACTTGGGTCAAGTAGGGTGTCAGACTTGACTGTGTGATACTGGTTCAGCAACTTAGCAGCTGGCTGGCTAAACAATAACCCAGCAGCCTTTTTCCCAGGTGAGGGGGAAACAATAGGAAATGCAAAGTGATCTGCCAGAAAGTTTGCAGTGGACATTTGGACAAATGCAGGAAGTCCAGCCACTCTCATTTGTGCTGTGAACAGCAGGACAACAGGGAGCTCTCAGGTGCACACCTGTCCCTTTTGCCTGCGCTGTTTTTTGTTGCATCCAGGGACAGAAAGGGTGAGGAAAGAGCCACATTGTTCTCTTATGACTGCTTGTCCCGATCCACAGCACCTCTCCACTGGCCTTCCCCATGCCCCACACGTATACTTGGCCCCTAAAGCAGGCACTCTAAGACTGGAAGTGTAATCCAAGCTTGCACTTTGATTCTTCCTCAGTAGCTCAGTCATTAGTTACTATGGAGCAGCTGGGAACTAACAGGTCTAGCAGAGAGACTTGGTGTTTTCTGGTGGCTTTTTCCAAGCTCCCAGGACAATTTTGGCTGTTATCCTGGGTGGCTGACAGCCCCATCACAGTGTTATCTGTCAGAAGCTCTGCAGCCACAGGTGGTGTGTGCCCTGTGTTTACACCCTTTCCTGCTGGGAGCCATGATGTTAAAAGCCGAATTGTCCGCCTGTTTCTCACACTCCTCCCGTGTGCGTGGCCTCAGTGTCCCAAAGAGCCGTCAGGCAAAGTTCATCTTTTTGTTCTGAGGCAGCGCAGAGCCTGGCACAACTATTCCTGGTCCCTGACTCAGAGCACAACCATCTTTGAAATAAATAAAACGAAGGAGGAGAACATCTCTGGGCCTATATTTGACACTTGTATTCCCACACCACTTGGCTTTATATAAACATACAAATTGGTATGGTGGTTATTTTGACTCATCTGCTTAGCAATCATTTTATTTTAATCAATATTTATTTAACTCACCAGCTAGACAAAAGCTCCATAATTTCTTCATCTGATTTAATTGATGTTCCCTGACAGAATGAAGCTAGACTGGATAAGACAGTACAAGCTGTGCCAGTCTTCTTTGGTTTGCATCTCTTTTAACTAGTCCTGTGGCTGTCACAGAGCCAAGGCACATCTTACACCTCGCAGAGGAATTGGGACCATACGTGGCTGTATACCCTGGGACAAAGAGCCAAGAAACAGGCCAAAACAACAAGTGTTGACACAATAATTAGCATATTGATTCTCCATGCAAATTACCTCTTCATGCATTGTGAAACACTTTGCACTGTCAGAGGGCTTCAGAGGAGCCTGGAGTTTCTTACAGGCACCACAATAATTAAATACATGTCTTCAGCTGTAACATTAAAATACAATTCTGGGTGAAGGATCATAGGAAGAAACATGCACATTCTGCAGATAAAAATGTATGGGATACATCTATCTGACACTCCCATCCCAAAACAGGCACCATAAATTATATTCATGAAGGAGCTTCCAGGCAGTGGATATTTCAGGCCTTCTTAGAAGAATATTTTGCTTTTTATTTGAAGGAAATGATCTGTACCTTGTGTCACCTCAGCCTCATGCCAAGGGTGAGGAGTGGCTGCAAGTTGAAGGACTGAATCACAGAGTCCAATCTTAGCCCAGTTCTGCACTTGCCTGGAAAGAAAGGTTCATTTTAGCAAATGCTAAAACACACCAGCTTTCAGAGGAACTAATTTTTCAAGCTCAGTCACAAATGCAGGGGGGAAAATGAACTCTCACATTTACATCAGTGGAGTCATACAGTAACTATGATCCTGAAGTCAACACGTGGAAAAGACTAAGTGAAGCAACCTGTAACTTGCTGCCCAGATTAGTTCATGCCCAGCTCTCTCTGCCAGCATTTAAAGTCTTTGTGAAATGCTAAAGTGTAAAGGGTAGCCCTGTCTCTCAAGGCCAAAGTCAACTGATATTAGGAACGGGTACAGTAATTTTACAGCCATTAACAGCATTAATGACCCTGTGAGCCAAGACAGAAAGCTGCCAGAAAGACCCAGAACTGCCTCTGCAAGGAGGAAAAATTGCCTTGCCTTCACAAGCATACTTCACTGTTGTAAAAATCATGTAAATATCTAGACTGCAGGCTGAGAGGGCACAACTGTCTGCAGTGAGAGAGACAGATCCCATCCAGAGACAAATGTGACACCATGAAGCACCCGCCAGGACACCTAGATTTGAATTTAGATCGAGATAAATCAGAGCAGAGCAGTGAGTCCTACAAAGGGAGCCGCTTCACCACTGCCAAGTTTTAGGAACGGGTCACCATCCTCCAATGGAGGGTCCTGAGGCTCATTGAGAAGACCAGAGCTCATAGATGGTGCCCTTCCCTTTCCCTCTGGCAATGCCCTTTTTGTGCTCCTCACCTGTGTTGCCAAATGCTCACACTACCACAGCCTCTTGATGGAAGAACACCAGCTGCCAGCATATTCAAGTGCTTCAGGTAAGACTTTGAGGGGGGCTTGGAAAAGGCCTTGGAAAAACCCAGACCCCACACCTAAGGGCTACAGGCAACAGGAGACAAATGAAGAAATCTCATCTTCTCCAATGGCACTCCAGTCTGCTCAAGATTTGTTCAAGCTTGGTTTTCCACTCAACCAAGTGATAAAAGGTCAAATGCTCCCTGTACAGCAGCTCTTGAAACCATTGCATGGTTTTGGTCAAGCATAGCAGGACTGAGGATCTCTGTACTCACTCAGTTCCTGGGAGTTTTCAAGCAAACATTACCCTTTTCTGGTTTGCACAGGAAGGCATGACCAGAGGAGTTAGGGTGCTGGCAGAGGACATGGAAATGCATATGGATGCACTGGATGTCTGTTCCCCACAGCAGAGGAGCCACTGATTACTGCTGGAATCATGGGACATGCCTGCTCCAAGGCCCCAGAAATGAGGGGAGGTCCCAGCCCTGGGGGTTTGAGTGGCACCATATGAAATACTTTTGTTCTGGTCCAAGTGCAATCCAGCTCCTCCACTCTGTGCCCCAACAAGTCCTGGCTGCCAACAAAAGCTCCCATCTTTGAAAACTGCCTTTAATTGCAGGCTTTCTGTGCTCAGAGGGAAAGGGGAGGGACTGGATAAAAGAAACACCTTGGGTCTTTGAAACACAGAAAACATGTCCAAGTTGATTCAATGGCCTTTCACCGACTCAATAAAAGATTAAACAAATCATCCACAATGAAGGCAAGTTTGGCATCCTTGTCCCTGGGCTAGTGGTAATGCAGAATCCTCACATGCAGTTTCTTACAATTGATGCTATTTTCTGGGAAAGCCTCAAGTACTGCCCTGTGGGGGGTGATAAAAAACCCACCCCAAACCCAAAAGGATGCATGGGCAGAATTGGGATAGAAATTTGCACTTTTCCTGCCTATGAACAATAATTCATGCAGTTAGTACTTTATCAGAACTAATTTACCCCAGTTTTTCATTTAAACTAAAGGAAAGCAAGTTCTAGTAGCTTTCCCTAACACAAAGGATATTTTTAACCCAACTTTTTCTCCTCTTCACCTCACCCCCACCCAGTGCTATGAAATGGCTTGAAACATGATGCAAAAATACATCTTATCATATCAGTTGGCTTCTCTCACTATAGCAGTCCTTATCAACATTCAGCAGCCCCACTAATGCAGTCCCCTTCAATCAGCATGAAAAAGTAATGCTCCATAGATCTCTGATCCGCCCCTTCCCAGTACCATAGGCTGTTTTTGGATGCCAAATAAAGAGCAGGAGCTCTTTTAATGCCAGCAGTTTGCTTCTTTACATCTGTCCAGCATGCCCATGGTCCACAGCCCTCACAGCTTGCTCCCATGGCAGACCCCTGAGCTGCCAGTCTCACATGAAGCCATCCTTCCCCAGATGCAGCTGCTGGAGCCCTGTCCCTGTCCCACTGGGTTCCTTCCTGTGGCAAGCTGGAAGAGCCCTGTGCTCATGCCCTTTGTCCAGCATGTAGTTTTAGGGGAAGGTTTACCTGTGTAGGTATTACATATATTGCATTGTTAAGTGCAAATTGTTCTGGAAATGTGTCATAGATTTGCTTTAATCCTACACTACATTCTCCAGAGATGTGATGGAATCAAGTGCTAGAAAACCATTCCTCATGAACTGCCAGGATTTTTGTAGAAGAGAACTGTGGAGACCCAAACCTACAGAGGCTACTGCAAGAAGCAGAACTTCAGGAGTCAAACTGTTCAGGACCTGGGAAGTGGGCACCCTCAATGGGCACTAATTTTGACTTACAAACCAGAGAAACTCAAACTTTGGCAGCTATATCTCTGTTCCTTTTACCAGCATGTTTATGATGTTGTAGTCCTCACTGGATATATTGGCAAGCACTTTACTTTTTCCCTTGGGTTACTTTCACTTCATGGGTGGTTGTATTTAATTTAAGATTCACAAGAAATTACAGAATAATGTAAAAAAGTGTTTTCAAAATTGTTTGCATCTCTCCTTTCCCCCCATGGAACTGGGGTGTCCTTGAGATACTGGACCTTAGCCAACAGACTGAGAAACAGGACTGGTAAAAACAGAGAAAGGATGTTGCAACACACCAGTTGAATCTTTTCTCTTGGGATTTTGAGTTTGGTCTGGCCAGAAAGGTTGGCAGGAGGTGAAGGGGACAACCTCTCCACTTTTGCTCCAAGTGAAGGCAGGCTTGCGAAGAAGAAGCCTGTTTTCTGCAAATGCCTCTTTGGCAGAGTTTACACCAGGCTTGAGAGGTTATTTGGGGTCCACAGGACACCCCAGGGCTGTTTTTCCCCTGAGGCTTCATGCCCTCTTTCAGGGAATGAAGGTCAGGTAGGGAGACACAATCCCTGCAGACAACTTGTGTTGCAAGACAGAAACTGCAATGCATAGTTGCTAGCTATGAAAAACTATCCAGGGAGAAGGGTTCTCTCTTACGAAACGCACCTCCTGATCGTCCTGCAGAAATCATCCTTGCCCTTGCTAGTGCTGCCATCCCTCAGCTTTTCAGTTCTACCTTTGATTTCCTTGCAAGCTTTTAAGAACATCTCCACACGAGGCTGCCAAGCAGTGCCAGCTTTGCTGCCTTTCCTAAAATGTGCACTTTCAATTGGAGGAAAAGAAATCCCAACACCTGTCTCAGCTTCACAGTACTGGTGCAAATGGTTTAAGCTTTACTGGGGCTTATCAGGTAGAATTCCAGCTAATCTAAGGTCAATTTCTATAGCCAGACTGTTAGTTTATCATTCTTTAGTGCACTGTTTGGTGGTGTTGCTGACACATAAAGTAATGAAATGAATGATGGAATGATCTTCCCTTCAAGTATTTAGTCATGTGCACAAAATGAAGTTTGTACTTCCCTGACCATTTTGTTTCTCAATTTCCAACATCACTCTCCAATGCCTGAAGAATTATTACACATCAGAAAAAATCATTCCACAGTGAAATAAAAGTATATGTGTTTTTTGTAGGAAAGGAGGAAAAAGCAGGTATTTTTATATTGCCTTTAAGCACTGTTACCAGTGAAGGAATGGATTAAATATGGACCAGTCACCTAGAAGCCAAACACATGTATTGCCAAACTGATTCCCTTTTTCTAGACTTCTAGTTTGCATTAGGCTGAACATGAAAACTATTTCTTAATGTTCTTAACCTTAAACCCCCTCCACTTGGTACAATGCAATTCAAAAGGTGCAAATTGCCAAGTTTGCAGAGGCTTATTTAGCTGTTAAACTAGGTAATCATAGGTTCTCAATGCCCTCTATGTGAAACTCTTGTGTTTCTTACCATCTGCACATCAGGGCAATTAGTGGTGACAAAGAAAACTGCAAGAGAAAATTTCTTTCAGAATTTTTGGCTTCGATGTTTACAAGGCACTGTATCTGTCACATGAGCATTCAATCCACAAAACTTTGTATTTATGTGAGCTGAACACCGTTTTCTTGAGGAAAAGGAACAAACTCCTCTTGCCAGTCAACTTATTAGGGTTTTGTCATTGTTTTCATGAGTGATTTAGGCATGACTGGGGAGCAGGATCTTCAGGAGCCTCGTGCACATGGATTACACAACACACAAAAAACTTGATAGTGTCATTACCACACCTCTGTTTTTTTAAATACACTTCCTCCTGCTTCTAGGTTGGGTCCAGTTATTCATAAGGAACACCTGTCTCTGCACAAGGAAGCACTAAATCCTTTGCCTTCAAAGCACACAGACAGCAAGGAAGGTCAAGTATTACTCAGGGATTTCTCACCAGATCTTCTGATCAGATCTCCTATTTTCTCAGTAAAATGCAGCACATCATTTTTGTATGTTCACCTCTTGAGCTATTGATTAAATCAGAGAAGCTAAACCACCTCCCTGAATGTCGCTAAAACAGGGAAACATAAAAACCAGCATTTAAATGTACCATTGAGAACTAACCCCAGTTAATCCCAACAGCCCCTGAAAGTCCCTTATGGCTCAGGACAGCAGGGATGAGCCATCTCCTGCAGCCATGGATCATGCCAAAGCCTCATGGGCAGGAATGGCACCTCCTCACCCAGGGGCACAGGGTCTGCAGTCCCACAGCATGCCAGGAGTCCTCAATACCCCACCAGAGGGACCAGGAGAGGAGTCAGCCGGAGGGAAGTTCAGGGTAGCCCTTGGCACCTTGTTTGTTTGCTTGTTCTCTCGAGACCCTGAACCGCACACCCCTCAAAACACCAACAGCAGCACAAGGGAGGAGGTGACTGATTTATCATTATTTGGAAGGAACTGCTCTGGTTTTACTCATAGGTAAGGGCAGCCATAGATGAAAGAGCAACAAGGACAAGGACAGACCCCTGGCAGGATTTTTCCAGGCCTGTGCCCTGGGCAGGGCGGGCAGATAGGATCTGCAGCACCATAAATCACCTCACGGCAAAGGGAGAAGAGAAACGGATTGTGAAATGAACTGTAAAATAAACTTCTAATGTAAACATCGAACAGGCAGGGGGTTGTTTTTGCTGTCTGGGAGCCCAAGTCTGGGACAGTTTACTGGCTGACTATGCTGGGACCTTGTTGGGTGAGGTTATTGCTGGCCCCATTGCAGGGCAAGGAGGCAGCCATCACTCCTGTTTGCCAGCAGGAGAGGAGGCTGGTGCTGCCATGAGCATCTTCTTGTCCTCTGGCATCATCTTCTTGCTCAGGCACCGGAGCTTTGCCCACAGTTGCCATTATGGACCATTTGGACCCTCCTGCCCCAGAAAGACACCTTCCCAGACACCCGCCTTGGTGGCCTGTGATGGGGACACCCCAAAAGGCCTCAGGCCACATCTTTCACCAGGGCCTGGGTTTTCTGATAAGCAGGTGCTCACCCAAAACTGCCTCTCCCTGACATGTCCCTGCCCTCTCCAGTCCTGCTGCTCACAGCCAGTGGGGGCTTTGCTGCTTGCACCTTTTCCTGGTCTGGGCTGTTGTCCCTGCCAGGACCAACATGGTGCCCTCAGCAGGGAAAGCAGGCCACCTCTGAAACAAACCTGAGCCACTGCAGGAATATCTGTATCTTCACCTGTATTTATACTTCTGGTCCAGAAGGAGTCAGACTCCATGATCCCAAGGAGCCCCTTCCAACCCAGCATATCCTGTGATTCTGTGGTTGTCCTGCATCAACACCTCCCTGGGGTTGGGGGCACACCCTGGCTCATGCGTCAGCACAGTGGGACAACATTACTCAATACCTGTTACAGTTAAACCAGCAGAAAAGATAACAGTTTGCTACTGTACATAGAGACCTGTGCCACAGGTAGGAAAGGACAAAAGCCTTTGTGGGGTTTTTTTTTTGTTTTTTTTTTTTTTTCTTTTTAGTCTTGTTTTAAAGATGCTTTAAATCTTTAAGGCAAATCATAGGCTCTGGGCCATGGAAAATCCAGGCAAACATTTTGCTTCCAAAAACACCCTTAATGAAGAAAAGTCCACACCTCTAGGAAATGTGTTAATTATCCTCATAGCTAAGAGAACATAACCTAAATTTCCTGCGGATGAAACATGGCGATGTCCTCTCCTTAGTGGGCATGAAGGGTGGGGGGTTTTAAATTATTTTCTATGAATGTAGTAATGCAAAGGTATTTTGTGTCCTCTCTCTACTTGTTCTAATAACATCAGCCTTCTGCCATTGGTCCCAAGTGTTACTGTCTCTGCTCATTCTTGCTCCTCTTCAGTCTGGCTTAAACATCCCCAGTGCCACAGCTCCAAGGCAGGAACTCAGACAGTGTCTACCCCATTGCTGCCCACACCACCTTTTTTCCAGGGCTGCTGCTTGCGCCCCACTTGGGGCTTGGCAGCTGGTCCCTTTCCTCAGCACAGCACCTTTGTCTGCTGAATCTCACCTGGCTGATTTCCCCTCCCAGTTCCTCCTGTTGGCCCGTGGTAGCAGCTCTCCTTCTGCACAGGGGCCATGCTGGCTGCACGTGTCCTCAGCACCCAGAGGCTGCTGCCAGATTTTGGCTTTCCAGGGCCCTGCAGCCACGGGCATCTAGCCAAGGCAGGGTGGGCCAGGTGGCAGGAGGACCAGGGGGACAAGTGTGGCACAAGATTAGGCTCATGGGAGGAGGATAGAAGGGACAGTGGGAAGGGGAGATAGCACACAAGTCCTACTTTTAGAAATGCACACAAGCAAGCCGATTGTTATTGAAGTGTCTTGGTGAAAAAGTAGCTACTATCACCAAATTCCCCTTCTCTGTTCAAGCACCTGCAGTTTTTCTGCCAGGTTGAAAGTAGAGGGGCTGAAAACTGACAATTGGCCAAAAAGTTTGTGGGACATGGTGGAGAAATTCCCAGGATGTGGGGACAGGTCATTGTTTCCCAGCCTGAGAGTCTGCATCCCTTAATGGCCTACCCAAAATTTGGGAGTAAACTGCTTAAACACAAAGTACCTCAGCAGTTTGTCATAACTCAGGTTTCAGATAGAGGGGTCAGAACAACATAATTCTGTTCCATCTCTTTCTTCAAACATTTCTGTTGTCAGACTCTTATTACTATCTTATGTTTCAGGTGCCAGATTCAACCCACATCTAACATTGCTTGTACAGCTTTATCTTGATGCTCTCGGCACATGGGTCATGTCTGACACAAGGCTAGACCAAAAAGAAATGTGTGTGAGCTCAGAGTGTGGGTGTGTGTACAGGTGTTAGACAAGTCACCTTTAGATGGTCTTTCCTCAACCATGAGCTCATCCAATCTGCCTGTATGGTAAATTTGACCTTTAAGTTAGTCTGGAAATGCTGAACGTGTGCCTACAGAGGACTGTCAGTTACAGTGGAAAAAAAACAGATAAGCCTTTTGTTAGCTTATGGATGAGGTGATCAGCATAAAATGTTCAAATTCTGATAACCTTCTGTTGGAAAAGTTTGCACATTCTTGACTCACTGAAATAGAGAGAAACAAAGTTTTCAGTTTTATTTTGCAGATTATGGCCCGGGGACATATTGCAGGTCGCAGCACTGCCAGAGAGCAGACACCACTGCCAGCTCTGTAGCTGGTGGTTCTGGGCTGCACCAAAACTGCACAAAGTTTCTTCACAATATTCATTCCTCACAGAAAAACTTGGCAGAGCATGAACACGTTCTTTCTAAAAGAACAAGGCACCCATTTCTTTCCCTTTTTTTTTGTCTAGGAGTTTGCTCTGAAGTGGTGGGCTCATGTCCCTTTGAGCAGCCTGGTATGAGGCCCACAAACCATTTGTACTCCCAGCTCTACATCTCCTTACCTTAGCAGACCTGTGCATGCAGCCACCAGACCTCATTGGCTGCAAACTTACTATTCCAAGAGAAGCAATGGTCGGGGTTTAGCGTGTGTTAGGAAAGGGTGGCTGATGGAGCTAGAGCAGCAAACTGTTTTTTCAGACTCAGGTACAGCGTGAAGCAGCAAAACAAGGAGGTTTTTTTTCTAGTGTATCTGGAATGGTGTGACACGTGCTGGTAATGAGCTCTTACAAGGTAACTGTGTTACCTGGGCTTCTTGCCTCATAAAAAATAGTATTGTCCACAACTTATTTAATTCTAAACATTTTAATAACTGGCCTTAGTAAAACAGAGAATGTAAAAAAGTCCTAGAATGAATGAAGAAAAGAAAATAAATAAATAAATAAAAATATATATTTCCAAAGAAGGATCCATGAGGATTAAATGATAGGAAGATCATTGCTGACAGCAATGGAAATCACTGGTGACTTTAGATATGGATTGAAGAATGACTGAAGGGAATGAAAAAGTGGTTCAGGTGCCCCCATGGCATTGTATCATTTAAAAAGTAGCACTTTATGAAACCATTTCCACTGTCACCTAATTTTTCATTGCTGTGCGCTCACAATCTCTTGACATTTTTTCTGCACACAAGGAGAAGCCTCCTTGGAGGCATGGTCCACGAGATCTGTAAGGTGAGGTCTGGCCACCCCCCTGCTCCTCACACATCCCTTTGTGTGGGAAAACCAAACCTTGAGAGTCTCCTGCTAACAGCAACATCGTTGCCATCCCGGAGGCCCTTTCTTAATGAGGGAACAAAGCTCTGGCAAGGGAAGGTGAAGACATTGTGGAGAAGCAAAAATGTTCAGGTAGGAGATTTAAGAGGCTGGAAATGCAGCTGCAGAGTCTCAGCCACATCCCCCAGGACCCAGCAATCCAGGCCACTTTCTGCAGGCAACTTCTCACCTTGACATCCTCTGGAGAAAAACTGAGTGAAATGGGCTCAACCTGAAGTGCTTGTTGAAGGTGAGGAGAAGGGAAGAGAGGCTTTGCATTTGTGTTACTCCAGGGAAACTTCCCACAGGACTGCTCCTGCCTGTGTAACTTGGTTAGCACTGGCCCCTTGGTGACAGACACTGTACCCAGACTGCAGAGCAAACACAGCTCCACTGCACATCCCCTGTACAGCCACGCCTGACCTTCCCCTCTGCCACCTTCTCCAGAGGCAGAACCTTCGAGAAGACACCCAAAGGTAGCTGCCTTCCTCAGGAAGAGACTTAGATCCAGCTCTGAAAGCCACTATAATTTTATAACTGCTCAGGCAGACTAGAATTTTAACTTGAATTGTGGCTTTTCCATGTGAGTCTGCTAGGCTGAGTGACAGTGCATGGCAAAAACTTCTGTATAAATGAGACAGCCTCTCCATAAATTTTGACTAACAGATGCACGCTGAGGTGGATAACACAATTTGATATTGCAAATATGACTCTCCAGAGAAGTGTGAATGACAATGGGTTTCATTTAATGGGTAAAATGACTTTTTTTTAAATTGTATGTCTCTTATGAATTGCCTATTAAGCAGTGACTTTTCTCCAGGACATTCATCCATTAATTAGTTAATGGTGTACAAGCCTGGTTAGCCTTAAGTAAGAGGAGCCTAATAGAGATTTAAGATAAAGTGCTGGTGAAACATAAATTTTTTACTGAAACAACAAATGCAAGATAAACACCAGGCTAGTCACTCACAGCAGAGGCTTGGAACAGCTGGACCTCTCCCTCCTGGAGGGGAAGGTGTCAGGAGCAGCTTCCTCTGCTGCTCTCCAGGGAGCACCTCTGAGGTGAGTCTGCCAAGGCAGAGTTTTTCTCCATCTTTTGCTGTATTTCTTAACTAGCACTTTGTAACCAATGCCATCCTTTTCCAAGGTGGTTGGGAACAGCAGAAGGAACCATTGTCCATGCAGCAGGTGAATCTTCAGAGAGGTTATCAGACATGTCAGAGCAAGGTGCTGGCATCTGCTGTGTTTGCTCCACTGATGTCCTTCCCATCCTCCTGCACTGGACCTCACTGCACCAGCCATGGGATCTTTCAGGGTTTGCAGTGGCCCTCAGAGCATGAAGGAGAGCCAAAGCCTGACGTTCCTGTGCCAGGGTCCAGAGGTGCCAGCAGCAGCCTCAGGATCCAGTGCAGTGAGCACTGCAGGAAGGCTAATCCCCAGGGAAAGGAAACACGTGGGAATTGATCTGTGCTTTAAATTCCAGCAAGAACAGTTTTAAGGTATTGCCTCAAAAAGAATGAAAATTGAGGGGAAAGACTCCTGATCGGCATTATAATTGTGTTGGAAGCTGGAAATATTTTTATGAGATGTCATGCGTTTTTATGGTTTCCCCCCCATTTCACCACGTCACTCATAGGATACAGGCATCTTTAAACTGCATGGCATAATGCAACATTAAAAGAATGTTACAACAATTAACCTCATTTAGGCCAGTTGTTCCTACTGAATTGGGACATTTTATCTCATTTTCTAGATTAAATCAGGTCCTTGGTATGTCATCAAACCATCAAATAATAAAAGCAGGAGAGGCTTTGTTCTAGTAAGTAAATGTTTTGACATATGCAAAACTGCTCATGTCATGACTGTGCAAAGAAAACCCAGGTGCAAAAATATAAATTCCAAACTGGAGATTCTGAATTTCGTCAGACAATTCCAAAGTTTCTCAAAGATTTAATCAAGATTTTAAAAAAAAACAACCCTCAAAAAACAAAAAACTTACTTGTGTTTGGGTTTTTTTGGTTGCTCTAGTGGAATTTTCTGTGCTTTGTACTTATGTAACAAATACATTTTCATTTTAAAAGATTCCACAGACAGAGCCAGTGGGAAAAAAGGCTCTGTGGACTGGGTTGGGCAAACAGAGATGCCATGAGACAGCGCAGAAGCCGCTGGCAGTGGGATGAATGTGTGTACCAGCAAGAGCAGTATCTGCTCCATCTGGCTTGGGCTCCCCTTCATCCAGGAAGACTTCCTTTTGAAGGGGGAGATTCCAGTCATGATGACTCCAACCAGTAAAAGAGGTCACCTCCCAGATTTACTTATCTCAGCCTTCTTAAAAGCACCCCTAACTTCCTTGGCAGCAGTAACCAAACAAGAGCAGTAAAACACTGTTTTCCCTGGTCTGGCTGAACTCACGACTCAGCATATGTGGTGGGGAGCTCCTAAAATAGCTCTCTGTTGCCTCACCAGCCTCAGCAGCAACTTGAAAAGTCTTTTGCCTTCTGGGACAACTTGGAGAAGTTTTAAAATGTTTGGACTTATTTTGAAAGTACTGTGAAAGATAAGAACGATGTACTCCAAGGCCGGGTGAACTGAAGGTCACAGCTAAGGCATTGCACAACAGACCCAAGTAGGTTCAGCACAAAACTCACACAGGATTTGATCAGCTCATCTTCATTGCTGTGGCCACCCCTGCCTAAAGGTTAAAGCTGAGTCCTTTCGACCTGGCACCTCACTGGGCCAAACAACCACAATAGTTTGTCCCAAGTATCAGTGGGGTGATGCCAAGGCAGAGGGTCCTTCCCTGGCACAGCCTCGTTGGAGAAGCCTTCTGAAAAAAAACAGCAAAACAGCTGCACTTGGGAGGGGAAGCTGCAGTTGCTGCAAGTGCACTCTCACTCCGGGAAGTTTAATGCACTTTCTCCCGGTCAAAGGCTACTTATTCTCTGCCTGAATCTTGTCATGTTTCAGGCTATCTCTAGTTAGAACAAAACATGAACAGCTCTTGCTATGTTTAACAAGTGAGATCCCCAAGCTGCTCTTTCTTGCTGCAGTACTTCAGTGAAATGTTCCCGTGGGCTCCGCATGGACAACATCACAGTTTGTCCCCCTGGAGTAATGAAACCCCCCCCCCTCCCTCCTGTGAGGAAAGGCTCCTCTTTCTTGAAAATATAATTTCCTCCTGCAAAATGACCCAGAAAGGCCATATACGTCTCTGGCTTCCCATCAGGGTGGAAGAAGAGTGATTTTGTTGACACGTCTCTCATTTCTGAGCACGCTCTCCAGTGCCTCAGCCAGAGCCCTCAGTGTAGCTTTCTGCTGAGTCAGGCTGCTGGTTTTATGATCCCAAATCCCAAATGGGTGGTTTCAAGAACTCCAGGCATTTTTCAAAGACAGTCTGAAACCCAGCCAAGCCCCTGGTGGGGGGTGTAACCCTTCTCCTGAGAGGTCTGCAGTTGGACTGGTTCTCTCCCAGGTCAGGCGAGCTGGTCTGCAGCTGCAGAGTGCAGCTGCCACCCCTGGGACAAACCCCGTCTGTCCCCAGATTCAAGTGAACTCTGTGATTTTTTAGCAGCAGCAAACGATCCCCCTGGGAGTTATTTGACCACCAAAACTACAATGGCTTGGCTGAAGGACTGAAGGGCAGAGGCCCATGTCAATATGCATGACAATATGTCAATATTGACTGGTATCAGTGGATACAGACTGGGGACCCCTCCCTAGCTCCAAGCCCCTCACCAGCCATTTTCACTTGCTGCTTGAAAGTCACCCCTTCTCCAGGTCCTGTGTTCACATGTCTGTCTATGACACAATAAAACAGAGCAAAGGCAAATGTGCAATGTAGAGATCCATTATGCTTTATTTACATGCGTCACCATCTCTTTTACAAACTAGATTACAATTTAAAATGGAATACACAAGGCAATATCTACTAACACCAAGTGGAGTAAGCACTGCGTCTCTACTTCATTTGGAAAGGGGCAGGTTTTGCTCCAAAACAAACTTCCTTCCAACCTCTGAGTAGTAAGGTAATATATTCCTCCAGGGCAGCATCTTTTTTCTTTCCTTTTTTTTTTTTTTTATTTTTTTTTATTTAAATATAAAATCCTCAGTAAGACTGCGACGTGAGAGTGTCTGCTTTCAAATGAAAGTACAAGATAGCCCAAATGAAAAGTATAAACTGTTCAGCTCTTCGGTATGTAAAGACGGCCATGCACGATAAGGCTGTGGATTTAATATTCTTCCAATTTACATGGCTTGAAACAGAAACAGATAAAACAGTTTTACAGATACTGTATACATATTTTTTCCAATCATGCAACTTTTTAAAAAAAAAGTTAAACATGTGAAGCCAAATGTACAATCCATTTTTTTCCAACCCATAGTTACGAAATGTATCTGGTCCCCCTTCGCATCTGTTGGCATATTGTGTACTTGAAACACTTACAGGACACCAACTGCCAAGCAATGATATAATTTTGGAGAAATACATGACCTAAAAGGTAACTTTTTTAAGCAGTGGCACAAAAATTTCTGGACTTAAGCAATGTTTAACTATTTGATCTTAAGATAATTTTTTTTTTTTAGAAAATCATTAAATCAAGCCCCAACCTGTGACTACAAACTGCATAAATAACACCTTTTTAGACCTTTTGTTTAGACTAAGTGCTCAAAAGATGACCATGTAATTGTGACCTTGACCTTCATCTGTTTTACATGATTTCACAAGGAAAACTTCTAGGCATAAACATGTTCAAAGACTCAAAGGCCAAATTTTCATATTGGAAGTTCCCCAAACTAGGCCTTCAATGGTTAATTTTGACACCTAAATAACTGGCCCTTTGAATTCAGATTTATTTAGCACCTCTGGAGTGATGGGCCTTTGCTGGGCACCTCGGCAGGTGTAGGGGGTGATGGCCTCCTCTGGGCTGGGGGTCCTGTCCCCTCCCCTGCCTTCAAGAAGCCGTGAGGGCAGAGCAGCTCGCCCCCTGTGACCACGCTGGAGCCCCCGGCGTTTGGGGCCTGACACCGGGCACTTCTGCTCAAGAATTTTGGCCCCAAAACTGAGCAACAGAAACCAAACCAAACTGAAGAGGCTGGCCAAGTCCATCCCTCTTCAGTGAGTGCTGGGATGTTCTCCACAGCAGGGGCCCAAGCTGTCCCAGCCATGCCAATGGAAATGCTCCCCTTGACATTGCTGGGAGGCAGGTTAAGCCTTTCAGCCACAAATGCTTTTATTATATCTTTTAAAAAAACTTCTCTGCCATTGATGCACTGTCTCTAAATCAAGTGTTTTTTCTCCATTTTGTGAACAGAGCGGGTCATATCTCTGTCTCTCATTTCTGCCAGTGGAAAGCAGTTCCTCTGAACCCAAGCAGGCTAAGTGGCTAGAACAGAGCAGAATTTTCAGCCATTTAATTTAAGCTTTCAACAGGCCTTCCCTTGCCTTTGACAAGAACTGAATCTGTACCAAGAAAATAATAACTTGTGGGGTTTGGTCACTCTGGCCATGCCATCGAGGCAGGCTCTGCTGATCCATCAGTGATGGTGGGTCTTTGGGCACCACCATGGGTCTCACTGGAGGCTGTGTAGGGATCAAAAGCTGCACCTCAGCACGGGGAGCCACCAAGTGAGCTCGGCTGACAGCCAAAACGTGGGGCTGGGGCACAAGTCCAGCCACAGGGCAGCAGCTGCAGAGAAGCCTCGGCAAAAGAAACACCAGAAGGAAATCCTTCAGCATACACTCACATTTTGGGGAGTACCAGGAAGCTAATGGCACACGCTCAGAGGAGGTCAGTGATAAACTCTTGACCCATTTCAGTAAAAGGTGCCTGCAGCTGGACTCAGGTAAGCAGGGTGCCCAGCTGTGCCACACAAACATCCTGGGAAGGCAGCTGCTGATAGACATGGGCAATGTGCACCAGCCAGCTCCAACGAATGCAACAAACTAGGCCACATGCCAACAAACTGAACCTCTCAGTGTAAAAAGAAAAGAGAAGTTTTTTTAAAAGGCAAACGATAAACCCTTGGCTGCTTGGAAGAGTTGATATGCTACAGGGCTATGCTAACCACATCTGCACAGAGCATACACAGTCACAAATGGAGGGAGAAACCAAGAGGTGCATCTTTATGAGAGAACAGCACGGGGGCTACGGTACAAAACCAAAACTTCCGTCACACTAGGAGCTGTTGTTTCACCAAAATCACCTCAGGGACCTGGAGAGTAGGGAGTGAGGAAGGGCCCACGAATGCGTGTGAGTGTTGGTGCATGACTGTGCATGTGCGGTGGCAGTGGCGAGAGGGAGTCACTCCACATTGCATGGGACACGGGTCGGTGGGAACTCATGCACTGAGACCTTGGGTTAAAATGCTAGTTTTGTTTTCCTAACATCCATGCATAATGATCCACTTCTGTACATAATAAAATATATTTATATATTTATATGCATAATGCTTTTATGCAAAGGAAAAAAAAAACTTCATATATCGCTTTGGAGAATTATGTATACACTGTCCTATTCAGAACCTCTTCATACCAAGTTCCTATGTACCACTGGTGTTTTCCCCTCTTTTTTGTATCCCTCCCCCCCAAGATACTAATAAAAAGTAATCAATCTTTCCAGATTATAGAGAGGACCTATACAGCACCATACCTTTTATTCATTATTATTATTATTAATTATTATTTATTTTACAAAAGAAAATCTTAGAAGCAAAATATATAAAACTGCCTTGTCTTTCAGTGTGATTTATCCTGCTACAATCTATGCTCATATGAAAAGCCATTTGTATGATATTGTCACCTTGCCATTCCCACTCCTGCTTCTTCTGCCACAATGGATTATACATAACGAGAAGGAAAAAATAGTCAAGGATATGTCCAAAACAACAACAACAAAAATAAACAGGATCACTAATGCCATAACACACCTTGCAGTGATCTGTGCCTCAGCTCCTGGCATTGCCACTGCAAGTCACCTGCCGATGCCGAGCTGCTAGGGCTCCTCTCATTTCTGTGTTTCCAAACACATCTCTACAGGTGACTACGTCCACCTTGTGTGGCAGCTCAGCCCATAACTCCCCACCAGCTCACTGGGGCAGTGGGGGCAGCTTTGCTAACGATAGGCAGGAGGGGAGCCTGCTCCAGCGGGCAGGAAAGGGGCTCCTGCCTCGGTGCATGTGAGGGCACCGGCACCGGCTGTCAGTCTGTCCTCGTGAGCCAGGGGGCAAACTCGCCAGCTTCCCTCGCTTTGCAACCAACTCTGGGTTGACCCCTATGGAAAACAGGGCTGTACCACTAAACTTAACGAAAGGATAAGAAAAAAACCAACCAACCAACCAACCCAACAAACAAACAGGCCACGCACATCCCCGCTCTGGAATCCAGCCGGCTGACAGGACTGACAAACGCTGTATCTTTAGAAAACCCTGACACCTGAGCAGTGCTGGGCTACGGTCATTTCCATGCATGTGCACAGTGCCTCAGATTCCCCAGGAAGAGAAAGCAAAAATGGTTAAAAATCTACAGAAATCAAACTGGAGGCTGTAGGGGGGAGGGTGGGCAGATAGGGAAAACCTCCAAAAAGAAAAGCCAACTTAAAACATCCCATAAACCATTAATATATTGAAACACCACATACTCATTGACAAGTAACTAGTGTAAAGGCTACACAGTGTGTTCTCAACAGGATGGTGCTGAACATTGTCTCCACAGCAGGTGCTTGGCCATCCCAGAAAAGGAAGATTTTGCATACTTCAGAATAAGTTCAGTTTTCAACAAAAAAAGAAGAAAAAAAAAAAGAAAAAGAAAAAGAGGGGGGGAAAAAAAGTAAGTTCTTCACTCCAGCACGGGGCCTATTAACAGTCTGCTTCATTAGGAAAATAATGCAGGGTTCACAAAGGTCGTAAGCTGTAAACAGTATCACTGTCCACTTGCTGACAGCAGATTTGGCAAAGGGTTCTCTCTCTACATCTCGTGTCAGTTTGAGGGCCTGGAGAAGAAAAAGAAAAAGAAGAAAAGACAGTGAGATTACTGCATGTAGGAAAAAAAACCAAACAAACACAACAAAAAAGGCAACCAAGCAAACCTCCATACAAAACAACAGCTTACACTGAGGAGCAATTCAGGTATGTTTGCATCCAGGAGCTTCAAACATATAGCAAGTAATAAGACAACCCTGCCTGAAAATACTTTTCCTCCCTGGTTGTTCATGTGTTTCTTTGATGGCTTAGCTGCTCTCAAACAGGACAGAAAAAACCCTCTCTCTGATGAAAAATGATGGTCAAGTCTGATTTACAGAAACCCAGTGCACTGTCTATTTGTTAAGCCTATTTCCAGGTAGAAGCAATGAAGGATCTTCCAGCTTGCCTCCGTTTTTCACAGTCACCTTTTCTAAGCATCACCAAAGAGCTGAATAAATCTTCTGTAAGTGTTTGACATCCACTACCACCCTTGAAGGACAGATGAAGAGGATGCTCAAGACAAACAGTAAGGAGCCAGGAATTTCAGTGTGCACTTTCCTGCTCACACAACAACAGACAGGGTCCAGCTGGCTTTAAAAACTGGGTTAGGGTTTATCTCATTCTGTAGCCAAAAAACTTCTCTGTGGAGAGAAGCGTGGGGAAGACACTTTGGATACAGGATGGAGATGACCATGAAGAAGTAGGTAAAACACTGAAAACAGATGAATATTTCAACCAAGGGGGCCAAGGGGACAGAGTTTTAAAGGTACTCGGTGGCTTAAAGGTATAGGCAGGCACCACGCAGGGTTTTGGAAAGTATGTACATTTAAATATTCCCATTAAATCCTCTCATATTTTCACAAAGTCCACTTGGTAGATATCTGTGTTGATGGGCATGTAGATTCAGGCTCTGAAACAGCTTCTGAAAACAGGGTTTAGTCCTCTCACACCACTTACTACCTTTTGAGGATTTTCCCCAAGATGAAATATATAATTTTCTTATACAGTGCAAGAACAAGAGGACACTGGCTGAAACCAAAAAGTCATTGAGTTGATTATAGAAACGAATTTATTTTCAAAAGACCCTGCTAGCAGGCACTCTCATGAAAAATGGTGAATTTGGTGGAACTGCTGGTTTAACCAGGATGGGCATCTCCTACAAGGAGATTCACTCAAAGACTGTCTCCTGTCTAAGGTGCCAGGCACTGATCCTATGATAACAATTTATTAAAATGACCTATTCTGATAATGCTAAATGATTGATGGAAATTTAATCATTTTGTCTCATGGTTATTAGAGCAACAGCATGACAGCTGCTCCCTGCACCATTAAGGGAGAACTTCATTCAGCACAGCTTAGGGAGCAGACAGATTGTGCATTTCACCCAAACAAAATTTGGCTTTAGCCTTAATTATGTGGAGGGGTTTGGGGTAGACTGTTTTGTGAACAAAGGGATTTCCGACTGGATCAACATATTGATTTCTTCATTTTCAAAGGGCAAATTAACGCTGGCCATTCGTTAATGTGACTGCCTGGCAAGGACTCCATTTGGTGTGCCCCAATGGCCTAACAAGGTCAGCACAAGACACCCACACACAGGCCTGGTAACCCCCAGTAAAACCTGACTGGCGGCTTGTAAGCAACTCAAACAAGTGCAAGCCCATTTCTCTACTTCTTAAAGCCTGAGCACCAGAGGGGGCTGGAAATGAGTGAGCTCCCAAAGCACAGCATCCTCTGAAGGCACGGCTCGGGTCCCAAATGCCACAGCCCAGCAAGGCAGATCCCTCTCAGGCAGCTGCCAGGTCTGATGGGCTTAACTGTGGCCCATGTGAGAAGTCTTACTGACTTTGAATAAAGCTGTTGATTAAAAGAGTATAGAAACTCCCAACAAAGCACCAGAGTATTGCTCAATGTTTAAATTAAAAATCTATGTGAAATATTACACTACGAAACCAAGTGATGAGAAAAAAACTGGAGGATGGGTTAAGATGAGCATCTTTTGTGGAAGTGGCACTGCCCCATATTTTTCCTTGTGGGACCTGTACTTCAGACAGTGCCAGCATTTTGGAGACAGATGCACAGCTGAGGTGTGCATCACATAGCAGAACCAAACTATGTTCCATTTTTACAGCTCTACTTGCATGGACTTTGCAAATGGATTAAAAAAGAAAAGAGCTAGATCAAAGTCTTAACCCACCTGCATTCGAATTACCCTGTTAAAGTCTGTAACAGACCCACACAGTCTTGCTTTCTGTCTCACCACAAAAAGCCTATTTACCCTGAGTTAGCAGCCTGCTACCCCACAGTGATGAAAACTGTATCAAGGCAGGGAAACAAGTGCATCCAATTACATCCATTTATCACAGAATCATAGAATGGTTTGGGCTGGCAGGGACCTTAAAGATTGTCTAGTCCAATCCCCCTGAAGTAAGCAAGAACATCTTCAACTAGATCAGGCTGCTCAGAGCCCCATCCAGCCTGGACATGAGCAGTTTCAGGGATGGGTCATCCACCACTTCGCTGGGCAACCTGTTGTGGTGTTTTACCACTCTTACTGTAAAAAATGTTTTCCTTGTATTTTATCTAAATCTACCCTCTCTTGGTTTAAAACAATTACCCTTGTCCTATTGCACCAGGCCTTGCTAAAAGCTTTGCAAACAGTCATGCAGGAGATGAGATGCCCCTTTCTTCAGTCCTATTCTCTGCCCTCCCAATCCCTACCTTGCCACTGACCAGTTACAAATGCTGCTCTCATTTTACTCTGTGGCCAAGCTGACTGGTTCAGCGACATTTCTTCACCTCTGTCTCACATCATTCCACCACTTAACTGGACTCCCAAACCCCATGCCAGCTTGTTCACCATCAGAGCAGCTCTGAAGAATCATTTGTCATCCAGTGCTTTCTTCCTTTGATTCCCAATGGTGCCAGTTCTGAAGCACTGGAAATTTCTTCAGAACCGAAAGGTGACGTGGCGATGCTCCCCAGAGTGGGGCATAGATAACGTGCCCTGGTTTATCAGTGAGCCAACCCTGCAACCAGCACATCAAGTTTTCTGTTGGAAGAGAAGCTGTGTGCTCCTTTACATGATGAGAATCTGCCCTGCCAACACACAGCTCCTCTGTATGGCAGCCTAACATGGATCTCCTGATTCGGCTGGGAGCCTTGCCGAGTGGATCTCATCTCAGAAAATATCACCCTTTAGAGGTCTGCAAAACAAGCGTTCTCCCTGGGAACCACTTTGCAACAACTCTCCAGGGACAGGAGAGCTGCTGCAAAGTGTCTAGACACTTGGGATACAAACATTTTCCGGGGAACTTGTGTCCTTTAGTGACAGATGTGCATTCATTCTGGTGCCTCTGTCCTTCGATTTGTCATCGCCTCTAGCAACACAGCTTCTACTCCAAAGTGGGGGTAGGCTCAAAAAGCAGGACTTGATTACGTGTGGTTACAAGTTAATATTCTGCCTGAGGTTTCACAGCTAAAGACTGAAAAATACATAGAATTTGTTTAAAAACAAGTAAGGAAGATAACTACTGTGGCCAATTTTCTGTAACGAAAAAATTACAGCATGAGATTTATATTTCAAGCACAATAAAAATTGGAAATCCCAATGCCACAACAGGTATGCCAGAGTGACACCCTACAGGCTTAGCACACGCTGCACTAGGATGGTCCTGTGCTGAGAGACAACACTGAGGTCAGAGGACAAAGACCAAGGACAAAAAAAGAGTTGGCAACTTAATGTGACTTTATGTCCTGAAAAAAGTGTCTCTTTTCCTTCTGTTGCTGCTCTTCTTCCAAGGAACACTGCAAACCATAGGATACAACCAAGTATTTTGGAAGTAAATGTAACTTTAGACAGCAGATCACTCTCTCATCCTGTACCAACTCCCTAGGAAAGAACTGTAGTGAGCTGCCACAACTATTTACAAGCAGGTTATTCTGATATCCCACTGGTCTAGAGAATCATATAGAAGTCCGGGCTGGAAGGGAACAGCATCATCTGGTCCAACTTTCTGTTCAAGGCAGGGCCTTAGGTTAGATTATTCAGAATCCTGTCATGTATGGAGTATTTTCAGCACAGGAGAATCCACTGCTCCCCTGGGCAGTTCATTTTACCCACAAAGGTGGGTAAAGTCCTTTCTACCCATTTTACAGTAGAAAAGGAAAACTCTGAGCCCAAGCACTGTTGAGTACCATCACATCTGGCTGGGTTTAATCCTCTGCCCTGGCCAACACAGGAGAGCTTAGATACAGGAGAACTTCTGTCCATAAGGTCATCAGGTTTCTTACTTGACAATTTTTTGGTCAATTTTATCCCCTGTATTTTGTTCAGAAGCCCAAGGAGTGGGATGGAAATTCTGCCAGTTATGGGTGACACTGCCAATGACCAAAAAACATCAGCTTGGGTGTTCAACACAGCCCTTTTTATGCAGGATGCTGCTGGACTAGAGGAAGAAGGCCGAAAATACTTAAAAAATACATCTTTTTTTAGGGGTAAAACCCATCAGCTGGAATAATTGTGCTTTCTTTAGGCACTCAGGAGCACTGGGAAGGAGATGTCAACTGTAGATCACAAAAAGATGTGTAACGACTGCACCTGTGCAAGACCAGGGATGGATTTTGCTTGCATTTTTGAATCTGAAAAAAAGGAGTCACATTTTAGAGTGAAAGGTATCTGCTTGGCTAGAAACACCCTGAATTATAGGTTTATGGTGCTATGGAAACTGCTGTGTACCCATTATTCTGAATGTGCTCATAGACAACTTCTTTTTCTTTGCCAGGTACCCAGCCAATCTTAAAAACATCTTTTCTGCTATGGAATCTTCTTGTTTTCCTCTGTGGTAAGTTGAAAATGAGAGGCCAACATCATTGATAGAAGACAGGACATCTTCTATCACAACTTACAAGTTATATCATAACTTACAAGTGGCAGGAAAGGCAAGAGAGGAAAGGTTCTACCTCAAACACAGATTTTATCTATGTTTGTACATAGATAAAAGCCAGGAGATGTAGGCAAGGGAAAAACAATGGGCAAGACATTCAGCTCAGCTGCAGAAGTGCATAGGCACAAGCCATTCTCCACAGCATCATCTGGGAAAAGCGGCCTTTTTCCTGGAGTAATGGCAGACAGCTGTGGCTGCACAGCAGCTTCCGCTAGCAGAGCTGCGTCCCCGTCCGATTCCTGCTCAGCAGATGTCCCCTCTGCCAGACTCCAACAACTGCCACCCTGTGCAGCAATCTGAGTGGAAAAGCTGATTAAACAGCTCTGGCAGACTGCAGCAGAGCGGGGCACTCCCACCACCCAGCCACAGGTACCTGATTTAACGGGGTCAGCGTCCCCACACGCCGCTCGGGGCTGGATCGGGGACAGTGCTGATGGGAATATCCTGCTGGAGATCCTTCACCCTTGGCACCAGGAGCCCAGGGTGGCTTCTTCCTTCATCCCCCTTCCCCAGAACTGGACAGGAAGGCTGGCTATCAGCACATGGTACTACTCAAACCCACTGCTCACACCGTACCTGTGCTTTTTGGCTGTCATCAACACAAGACTTAAACCTCTCCAGCTGTCAGTTCATCACCTGGGCTGAGTGCCCAATTGCTATGAAAAAAAGATCCTGACCTTTCCTCAGCTGCATGACGCTGTGTTGCTAAAAAGGAGCTCTTATTACGCACTTCTTCAAGAAAATATGCTTTCATGGGGGCTATTTAAAAGTCTGGCTCAAAGGAAGGAATGAACAAAGAAAAGCCACCTGTAACCAGCCCAGTTATCAAGCAAACCACATATCGAGGGACCAACGCTGATCTGCAGCTCTAAACAATCATTATGGCTCATTCACACGAGACAGACGATTTGCAAAGACTCATTCTGTAACAAAACCTGTGCACTGCTGATCCAAGGAGGAGAGCACTGGGGAGACCAGTTGATGCGGGCTGTTCTAAAAATATCAGTTTGTGCTGTCATCTGGTGAGAGTATGTCATCCTGTAATCTTAGCATCTGCAGGGACAGCAAGTTTCTGCCTAATTATTGCTGCTGAATCACATGACAAAGCATGAGGTTCTTAAAAATACATCTATATAAAACACCAACAGAAGAACACCCAAACCACAGGATAAGACCACTGTCCTGGCTTCAGCTGCTTTACGCTCACAACACAAGCCTGTGGAGGCAGTCCTGGTTTTTACAGATTTTTTTCCCTGGTTTAATAAAACCCCGAACAATATACCCAGATTAAAAACATACCAGAACAAAAAAGCCCTACTCCCAGAAGAAATGAGCAATTCACTGTGTTTGTGTGTCAGCTCCTGTTGTCTTCACACAGCAAAAGTCACAGCATCCCCACAAGCCCAGGACTGGCCTCTGTATGCAAGGGGCTTTTATGAGCTTCAGTGGGACCTCATGGAGGGCAGTCCCAGTAGGGTTTGCCCAGATTTCCCCTCTCCTCCTCCCCAGCAGCCATGAGCACGGAGTTTGTTCCTGTGCCACTGATGTGTTCCCCAGCCACCGAGGAGCCTGCTCAGGGCAGGCCCTCCCTCGAGTTGAAGGGATCCCTGTTCCCCACAAATGACATTTTCTACATAGATATTTTTGTTCAAAGACTAAACCTGGCATGTGTGGAGTTCAGCTAGTCACAAAATCACCTTTCAAAACTTGGGATGGCAGAAACAACATTTAAATGTTACAAGTGCCACCACCTTAACCACTAGCCCACTAGAAATGGAGCAGAAGAATGTGCTGCTCTTGAACTTCCTTTCAGTTTTTAAAGGCAGACAGCCCCACCTTAGCTCTGTGTAAGAAACCTGGCAGCCCTATCCCTAAGACCTCATTTTTGAAAATAAGAGAGAAGGAAGTGCAGCAGTGGGGCAGTCACATACTGTCAGGTAAGAGGTCCAGTAATTCAGCTTTCATGGGCAGAAGTTTTCAGGCAGAAAACACAAATCATCTTCTTTGTGGCAAACTGCACAGGATTCTCTGATTCAAAACTCCATCCAAATGGAGATAATTGACCTATTTTCACTTTTAAGATGGTTTTGTAAACATGAAGTCACCCTCAGACCTATTTTTCTTAGGTATGAACTGTACACAGAAATTGGCTGAATACCAACGAACAAACTGGAAATTAGTCCAAGCTGATATGGACGAATGAAAGACTAACAGACATTTTGCTAGGTTTCCTAAGCTTTGTTTTTTTTCACCAGAGATGTTAATCATCAAGTGTGAACATTACAAGACATTGCTATTTGTAGCTTGTGTATTCTTCAATAACATGTGGGACCTAGATGATGCTATTGGAAAATAAGTGACTTCAACTGATCAGTCAAGTATTTTACATGTAATTTCCAAATATTTTACATGTAATTTTAAAATAAGTCAATGCGAGTCCAGAACAGCTCTGTAACAGAGCCCAGAGGCACCCTGATGTATGACACATTGAAATCTTTCCAGAAGATGCAGCTTAGACCAGTTTTTCAGACTGTGACATCAACTGAAGAAGTTCCTGCCTTGCTCATGCTGAGCCTTTCTCTGCCCCATGCTCAACTCTGCCAGCATTGCTGCCTGCATGATGCCATTGTAAACTGACCACTGAAACAATCCAGGCAAAAGCAACTTTTTGGATGGGTTTTGATGCTGGTGAAAATGCAATAACTGCTCACCAGCCCCTGACCTTCCAGGCAACAGCACATGTCCTGAATAGTATTCCCTGACACTCTATTTTGGGATTGCTCTTCGGCAAAAACCAAGTCACTTTGGACTTGCCAGGTGAGACAGACCCCGGGGCAAAGGGCAGAGTTGTGGGAATCCCAGAGTAAGAGAAGGACCCATTAATTTCGAAATAAAAGGTATTCTAGAGACAGATGAGGGAATAGTGATGTCCTTATTTATTGCTAAATCCACTGAATACCAAGGTGATGATTATCTGAGTGGGCAGAGGGCATTATCCAGTGCTTTTAGAAAGCAGGTAAAGATAGAGGAACAAAAGCCCCAGGCAGTATAAGAGGAAAAAATTATGGCTGAGTTAATAAAGCAAGGAAAAAATATTGATTTTTTTTTCCATTCCTTCTTGTAAGAGAAAAAAAAAATCAAACTAAACCCAAATTCATTTATATGCCTCAAAGAGGGCCTTCTGAAAGGCTGGGCCTGGGCTGCCTCATGGGCACAGGTTGGTGGGGTAGGATTGGGCAGCGTTCTTTGCAAGGACCATGCACAGGCAAACACAAACAGCCACCAAAACCTGCAACAGTGGCATTTTGTGCGGGGCTTTTTCATTTCCCTGTGAAGAAATCGTAGTTGATTTTCTTCCAAAGTAAACCTCCCTCTATACCTAAGTATGTATAAATTAAATATCTGTGTATTTGCCTTCTTTCTTTTCTTCCTGAAAACTGACTCCAACGTGTCTCTTATTTTTAACGGAGAACATAGCACTCACTATTCCTAGGTATGCCAATAATCTATTGTAACTGCTTTTGCCTGCCTGCAAAACACACCTGGCTACCCTTGTGAAACGGATTTAGCATAAGCAATTGCCAGGCTGTTCTGCCCAAAGGTTTCCCCAGTCTTTGGGTTTGTAAAGATTTATTACTGGGGTCATGAACATTGCCGAGAGAAGATTTTAATTCAGGGATCCCAACTGCTGCAGTGGAGAAGTAACCAAGAAAAGCAATTCAGAACAACTGCATCTGATGTCATGCGAGAAGCCCCTATCAAAACATGAGATGCTCACAGGGAAGCAAACTTTCAAACAGCGCTGCTTAACAGATGAGGAAGGGTGCATGATGAACCAGCTCAGCAGAAATCATCTGCGCTTGCACCTGATACCAGAGGCACCCCGCAGCAGCCGGTCCACTTGTCAGGGAGAGGGAGAGAGGCTCCACAGATGACTGGACAGTAATCTGCCGAGGAGAGCTGTCTCGTTAATAAATCTGTCCTCTGCAATGAGACTCTGCTCACACAGAAGTGTCAGTTCCTTTATTCGGAGGGAGCAGCCTGAAAAAGACCACGGCAGCTATGCTTTCCATGGATGCCAGAGGCCAGGGTGAAGAGGCAGCAGGGAGCATCAGTAAGGAAGGAGGTGGGGTGCTGTGTCTCCTCCACGCTGCCCACACAGGTCCCCCTGCAGCGGCTGCTACCTACACGCAGCACACAAAGCTATGGAAGCAGGAGGCTGCCCTATTTGCCTGTGTCAAGCAGAACTGTCAATAACATTTTTCAGGCCCCATTTGACAGACTGTACTGCTGGATGTTGCACAGCAATAAAACTCCTACAACCCTTTTCTTTACATCATGTGAAGAAGGTTTTTAAATTCAAGAAGCTCATGCACCTGAAGGAAGAGATAACTGGTCAGCAAGCATGACCTGCTGCAAGCTCTCGTTTCCTCAACCTTGAATCAATTCTCCTTTTTCTCCCCTTTCTTTTCCTGAATTCTCTGGTACTGGAACTGAAGAAAGCCCAAAATTCATCTGTGGCCCTGGCATTGCCAAGTTGCTGCCTTGTTCAGGGCCTGTGGGACGCAGTGTCCTCTAGAGCCCTTCTCCGCAGCCCGTCTCCTGGCGGTGCACTGCAACGCTCTTGCTAGGAGTGAGAAGATGTGCAAGAACTAGAGGAAATCCTTGCAGTGACAGAGGAAGGACTGTGCACACCAACCACTCCATCGGAGCACAGCAGCTTTGCAGATCGACTGAAAGGAGGGCACCTGGGCAACCTTGTTCTCCCTCACAGAGAGATCACAGCACGTCTCCTGAGGTGCTCCGTACACACAGGAAACAGGAAAACATTCTCGAGGTTCACCGCTGCTGCTCACCCACCACAAGGCTGCTTCCCCTTGGACATCTAACTGTGAAACTGTGAATGAAAACGCAATTAAAGATGAAAGGGGCAAATTATGCACTGTAAAGTCAAAGGACACTGACTCCGTCTTTCTGTCCTTCACCTGGAAAATAAGAAAGCTGGACGAAAGCTGTAAACTGAATGAATGCCTCATTTAACCTCATCACTGAGATGCTCTACATTCTATTCTGAAGTTAATAGAACACTTTCAATAATTTATAGCTAACCTTTTATCCTACTACATTTTGAAATTTACTCCCTTATACTAATAAATAAACAAAAGAGAAAGGGCACTTTGTGTGGCACTTGCCCTATGAGTCAGGGAATATGTATGTGTGAGCAGGCAGAGGTATGGGCAGGGTCCTGCAGAATCACAAGGGGACGACAGAAACGATTACAAGTCCCCAGCTGTGGAAAATAAGCAACGGAAAAAAACATATCAATCTTGAAAAAAATTAATCTGAAGAAGCTAACATTTAAAAAATGCCTATGTTAGAACCCAAATCTACAGATATTCTCTATGAGGAGTCCAAAACAAAAAGATATCTACCCCATTCAGGGGCAGGAGGAGGAGGACAACAGTTATTGCATACTTAAAACATTAAATAGGCCAGGACATTCCTGAGACCAGGATCCTACCAATATATAATTCCTGCCATTTGATACCTTTTTTTGGCCAAGAAATACAATTTTATGAAAAAGCAAACCCAAACAACTTTGCTAGTGTTGCTATGCCAAAGCAGCAGCACAGCTCTGACTCTGACCAGATCTGTCCCACGCACCTGATCCCCAGTGAGTGCTCTGATCTTGCAAAGACACTCTTCCTCCTCCCCCGCAGCAACACTGCTCCACTGACTGCAGAGCCCCTCGCCCCATCCCCGGGTAACACAGCCTGGCTACATGTGGCACTAGCTGCACGAAAGAATCCATCTGTTGCAACTTCAAAGAAGACGAGTTAGAGCCCTGCGACTCCTAAAACCCACAAATATTCCACCTTGGTTTGCCTGATTTGTCATTAACATTTCTCATGCCTAAATTAAGAAGGGCGCTGAGCACCAGATGCGTGCTGACAGTGTCGCAGTCGAGCAGCTTTTATAGCTTAGCCTCGTTTCCCTCCACGTTTCTTGGTTGTGCCTGTTGCATACCACACACAGCAAGCCTTCACAAGCCAAATTACTATTATTAGTGTGCACTATTAAGGGTTTGCAAACTCCAATAAAACTAAGGAACCAATTATTTTACCACATCTATGGGGCACTGACCTGTTTGCCCGTTTCCCCTGTTCTCAAAGATCCTTCAGCCTGGTACCCAACTCTGTGATGAAGCCTGTTTAGCACCAGTGAAGTTCCCCACATTCAGACTGACAACGTTCTGAGCTGAGATGAGGGAATCAAAGTTAAAATCCAGCCCATCGGCATCCATGAGTTCACTGCGGATAATGGACTCCATGTCACACTCCAGGCTCCCATTGAAAATATCCAGGTCCAAGTCACTCGGGAATTTCTCGTGTCCCATGACCGGGAGGTTGACGCTAGAAGAGTACAAAGAGGAGCCTGACAGCGGGTCAGAAAGTGTTTGCATAGACTGATTGACAGGTGACTGCTGATGTTTGGTGGATCCCAAGCTGCTGGAGTCACTCAAGCCTATGTTACTGATGGAATTGGACAAGGCACGGCTGCCACTAAGAGAGGAGTTGTGGGACTGGTGCTGGTGATGGGCCAGGTTCTGATTGACCAGGCCGCCCTGGCTGGACTGCGCGGCAAATGACATCATGGGGTCGTTGCGGAGCATTATATTCCTGCGGGAATTCTGGGCGGACACAGCTGTGCTGGCTTGTGACATGAGAGGGTCAGACTGTGTCATCATGACATCGCTGTGACTAAGCGCATCAGAGGTGAGGAGATCCTGCAGCGTCTGGTTGTTGTAATGAGAAATGGAAGAGAAGGTGGCCTGCTTGTTCTCCTGAATTGTCTGCATGGGTGACTGGCGGAGGGAATTCAGGGATGACGGCCCAAACACAGCGTTGTTGAAACTACTTGACGGGGAGCCCAGCCCTGAACCTTTGGAACCATAAGGAAAACTGGAGCTTCTCTGCATTATCCCTCCTGTGGGTGACTGCTGGGAGGGAGGGAGTGTTATATTGTCCAAGAGATCATCCATGAGGTTATCAGTCAGTCCATCATTCAAGTTCATTGTCCCAGCCATATCAGTCAACCTAGGCAACTCCACTGTACATGGTTTGTTTACCGATGGGGACAAGCTCGAGGGACTGCTGTACAGCATGGGAGAAAGTGGAGCATCGTCATCTTGAACATCATCGAGCTCGGTGCTTGCCAAAATCGGTGACAAGCGGCCACTGATCGTACTGGCGTTTGAATTTGTACGGGAGCGAAAATCTGTCCATGCATCCAGCTCGTCGCTGCTGCGGGAGGTGGGACTCCCTGGCCACTTGGAGAGCTGGGAAGGGCTGTCCTCACTCGTCTCCTGGGCTGTCTGCAGGGCTGCCTTTTTCTTTGCCGCCCGCCCTCTGCTCTTGGTGTACTTGTTGCTGTTGTCCATTGACACGGCGCGTCTCCGGGGCGCCTTGCCGCCTTTTCCACCATCTGGATTGATCATCCACCAAGAGCTTTTCCCAGTGCCTTCATTCTGCACCCTGACGAATCGGCTGTGGAGTGACAAGTTGTGACGGATTGAATTCTGCAGGAAAGGAACAAAACAAAACATCAAGACCGGCACTCCACTTCTTTTACAACCCAAATCTCAATCATTAGACCAACATCCCATGACAACAGCAACACGAATAAAATCATTGGACCCTCCTGGACATTCCCATTAATTTATCTGGTGCTGGATATGGGACGGCTGGAGTGTGATTGTGGCATGGCAGCATCCTGCTGTAAAGCAAGCCCCAAGCTTGCACTAGCTGTGCATTCCTTATGCTCATCTCTATGCCCCTAAAAGCTCCATCCTACAAAATGCAGTGTGGCATTCCTGCTAGAAAGGATCTAGATGCTTCCCCCTTACTTTTGACTCAGGACAAACTATTACTATCAGTAATCTTGCCATCAGTTCCTTGAAAAAAAACTGCAAAGGCACAGCAAAAATCTGGCTGAAGGGGTAGTCACACTCATCAGAGCCTCTGTAAATGTCTTTTTAATTCCTCATGGGCACGTGTGCTGTATATTTGTTATAATAATTCCTGAGAAAACTGCAAGTGCTGTTGCTCCTCTCCCACAGGCACTCTGTGCATGACTAAGCTGTACTTTCTCTCTTGATTAGAGGCACCAGAATTATGCCCATACGGCAGTAGCGGGCCAGCTGTCCCCTCGCTATAGTATCCTCACAGTCTTCAAAACATGATGTGACACAGTATGCAACGATATCCCTGTCCCCGTAAGCTGCTGGATACAGAGCAGTATAAAGCTGCTGTACGCAGCCGGATACTCCGTGCTGTACAGGATGCTGTGGAATGCAGCGCTCTCAGGGGAGCCTGCACACAGCCTGCTCCTGCATCCTACCTGCTTGCACTAGTCAGCAGCATGGAACTGCCCAAACCGATGACAATCACCTCAGAATCACA
Source organism: Thryothorus ludovicianus (assembly GCA_013397245.1). Lineage (NCBI taxonomy): Eukaryota > Metazoa > Chordata > Aves > Passeriformes > Certhiidae > Thryothorus > Thryothorus ludovicianus. The sequence continues at coordinate 438,854 of VZTB01015816.1, forward strand.
AAGAGCCTGAGAAAACCAGCCCACGGTAGCCCCAGAGAAACGGCACCAGATTTAAACCAAAATAACAGACGAAAATCCCACTCCACCCATCCTGCTGATCTTGTGCTTAAAATATGGATCAAAGAAAGGAAAAGCAAATAGTACTTGTTAGTGTCAATGCTTCCAGGTTTGATAAACCAACATGTTTTTCCCATGTGGAAGTCAAAAGATTTTTGGAGCTATCCCACACTTCTTTGAAAAACCCCTTGTGCTATTCCATAAGCTTAAAGAGTTCTTTTTTCTTAAATTTTGGCAATTACCAGGTGTATCTATGAAAAGGATAAAATCACATTTGTTCTATTAACATATTTTAAAAACATATAGTCAGCAAGACCATAAAACAATCAAACCATTCAGAACAAGTGTCCTTCATTTACAAAACACTGAAGAAACTCCAGATTTAAACAGGCAAAGAATGAATCAATCAACAAATCATCCACCAGCACCTCAACATTTGCATTCATAGGAAAAGTGGATGCTTGACATAAAAAACTGTAGACACATATAAAGAAGTACAACCTAGCTTTTTCTAAAACAATTCTTTTCAGTATAAAATGCCTTTCTTTCTCCACTGTTGAGCATTGTGGTATTTGTCAGATTGTGAAATGGAAAACATGCCTGAAGTTCTCGCACGCAGACAGCAGACGTGGTTGTGATTATCACTTAATGAAAAGAGAAATCATATGGACCATGCTTCAAAACAGCAACTGTTATGTTTTGAACAATTTACACAAACCAGCTGATCAGACTTTGCTGACATGCTCAAGAGAAGTTTGGGTCAGTGCCTCAGCTAGAAACATGATCATTTCTGAAGGACTACCACGCCACCAAAATATGGTGGATTGAGTTGCACCATAATAGTTCTTCAGTCTAAGGAGGGGGAAAGCTTTTTATTGTTTAACTTACAACATTTTAACCATATTTTGACTATTTGGCAACACTCTAACTTCTAATAACTAGGCACCACTCCTTACTTCCTCAGGTTTCTCCCTGTAAAACCGGCTGGAGAACTGATGATTTTTTTAAAAATAACCTTTCTTGATATTCCTGCTTGTACTGCATCTCTGCAGGTAGCTCTCAGCCTCGCTCCCTGTAACTTCCTTGGACAACCACCTGTGAGAACATCTGCATGGGGATTTCTCCATGCAAAGTCCAAACCAGGCTTCAAAAGCCACATGAACCATGCTGTTCCCCACCTAAAAATGCTGGGTACAAGAATACATAGCATCACGACTCTTGCTAATGAAAAATAAATCTTAGAGAAGAGAAACACCTGAGGTGGCATATGTGGAGTGCCATGCACAGCTTCAGATATAAAAACACTCAGCCAAAGTGCCAGCAGCTAATAGTTTTCAGCCTATAGTATTCTCATAAAAGGGCTTACTTCTGCTGCTGGTATCTGTACTATGAAAGGATTTGGCCTAAAACCATGAAAAATCCTAAATGGTAAAACTGTGAGACAGAGGCACCTTTCACGATGAGGACTATTGCATGTGTGGATATGTAAGTGCACATGTGTAATTTTCTTCTTGTTATATCTTTTTGCCCAGTGTTGGTTTCATACAAATTATAAAAGAATGTAATAATCTTTCTGCATTGAAAATTGGTGGTTATAAAAAATCCAAGCAGTTTGTTTTCCTTTACATTAAGCACTATGCCACTTATAATCCTGCTTCTGTTTTTCTTTGCTTTTCTTCTACAGGAAGGTTTTCTTAAGCATAATTATGGGCTAATTTATTTTTGTGTACCCCATCTCCACCCTCTGTTCAAACATTGCCTTAAAACCCACTTCTTTCACATAACCTCACCCACTAACCTCTTCATCAACAGTATCTGAGTTTTTCTCTTTCTGTTGGATGGCCAGCCAAATCAAATCAGGGCTGGATCCTATTATCCTTTCTTAGGCAAGTTTTGCTACAGAAACCACCAGGATTGACAACTCACAACAGTAAAGGCTGTTGCACTGTGCTATCAGGTGGAAATCTGGATGGAAATAACTGTATTTTCTACCTGTTTTCTGAGCTGTCAAAAATATTCCCATCTGCTTAAAAGATAGGAAAATATACAGGGACCATTGTTGCTCACAACTACGTGCATTACTAATATATGACTATGCAACAAACCACAAAGGAGATGGGGAAGCAAAGAAAACACAGTTTATCATTTGAACCCACTACTAGTGAAATTAATGGGGATTTGTCTTTTACTTATGTGGGAGATGAATTAGGCCATGATGATGGAAGCTTAACACATTTTTCCGTGCCAAAATGCAAAGAGAAACTTTACAAGATCCATAAAGGAACTTCTATCATCTGTCCTGGAGACCATATGTAGATGGGATAGATGCTAGCCAGGCTGCAGACAGCTCAGATACCACCAATGGGTACAACATATGGACTGTACTCCAGCAAAGCAAAAAAAGAAATATGATGAGCTCCTCCCTTTATTAGTGTTACTATTTATACTGGACTTGAAGAATGTCGTGTGCTCTACTGAAAGCCAGAAGACTGAGGTTCCTGCAGATAACATCTAGAGCATCGTGTACTGCCCTGAGGCCAGACCAGCTGGGTTGAAGTCCCCTTTAAAAGTGGTCCTGCAAGAAGAGGAACTGACCCTGGAGACAAGGAAGACTCAGAGGAACGCACAAGACTGGGCAGAACTGAGCAGAGGGTGGTGCAGTGCCACAGGCAAGCAGAGCTGCTGTCCTCCCTTGGCTTAGGCTGAGGGCACCAGGAGGAGTGAGCTGGGTGCCCAGAACAGCCAGGGCAGCAACACCAGGGCTTATACCACTTGCCCCAAATGCTGGGACATGCTCTCAACTTCAATAAATGTTGCTCCATTGCACCGTGTTTCATTCGGTTCATACTCCTCGAGAGATCCAGCTACATTTTGCTCGCAAGAAAATCCCCTGAGATCAGCTACCATGTCCTAATTACACAAGTCTCTCTCAATATTTTGATAAGACTGCAAACAGGCAAGCTGACAGAGAGGACACTCAAACATTTCCAAAGTGCAGTATCCCCAGTTTGATACAAACAACTGAATGAGTCTCCCAAGAAGGCTGGGACTGCGTGTTATTTCAACACTCAGAGCTGGTCAGACACCACCAGCAAACGCTTGAGCTTTTAAAATGGAGAAAATTCCCCCTCTCTGTGCCCATTTCAGCCTCTTCCAAGCCATGTTTACCTTGTGGAGCCTGTCCACTAACTCAGACACCAGCTGCAAGTGCTTCCACTGCAATACAGAGTCCTTTTTGTCTGGAAGCAACATGTGGTATCAATTTATCATCCTCGACAACGCAACAAGGAATCCACTCGCTTTAAAAATAAAATGAGAGTTGTGTAACTTAACTCTTAAGTCCCTGCCTTTTTTTTTTTATTTTAAATGCCTAAAGATTAGCAAGATGAGGTGCAGCTGGTGGCTGATGAGTCCAAGTTACACACTGGTCTGTTTTTCTTTCAGTGTTTTGCAATGAATAGCGAATTTCAGATATAGGCTCCTAAACTGTAAAGTTAGGGCTAAAAATCAAAAGCAGTAGTTTAACAAATGGGATATTTGACCATGGTGAGAGAAAATCAAACACTATCTGCAGACCCACAAATGCTGCTAGTGGTCACTTGGGAGAATTACACTTTATTTTAGCCTGTATTAATACATATAATGTTTTTACTTCACCATATGAAGTTGTCTGGTGGCCATGCAGAACAGAAAGGCACCAGACACCATTGAAAAGAAGCCATGAAAATAATTCCAGCTTATCAGCCTCCAGCTGAATAGAGGGAGTCCAGCTTCTCCATGGTTCTGCTTGCTCACTTGACTTTCAGTTTTCAGCTTATGTCATGCTGCTCAAAATGTTGTCACACAAATCTTATTTGGGATGAACACCCTTAGAGACAGCTTCCACCAAAAAATTATTTTCTGTAGGAAAACCCTACTTTTTTTGCATTCAGTGGTTGATGAAACTGGAGTCTGTTAATAATTCAACACATTTTGCCCACCTGTTCAGACCAGTGTCTGTGCCTTCTCATGAAGTAACTTAAAACCTGCTTCAACTATCAGTTTTCATAGAATCATAGAAACATAGAATCACAGAATATGTTGAGTTGGAAAGGACACATCAGAATCATCAAGTCCAATGCCCAGCCCCACACAGGACACCCCAAGAGTCACACCATGTGCCTGAAAGCATTATCCAAACACTTGAACTCAGACAAGTGATGCTGTGACCACCTAGCTGGGGAACCCAACCATCCTCTGGGTGAAAAACCTTTTCCTGATATCCAACCTAACCCTCCCCTGGCACAGCTTCATGCCATTCTCTTGGGTCCTGCCACTGGTCACTACAAAAAAGAGATCAGTACCCTCTCTTCCTCTCAAGAGGAAGTTGCAGACTGCAATGAGTTTTCCCTTCAGTCTCTTTTTTCTCCAGGCTGCACAGACCAAGTGACCTCAGGGCTCCTCATATGGCTTCTCCTCAAGGGCTTTCTCCATCCTTGTGGCCCTCCTTTGGACACTCTCGAACAGCTAAATGTCTTTTATACACTGGGGTGCCCAAAACTGCACACAGGACTAAAGGGGATGCTGCACTAGTGCAGAGCAGGGTGGGACAAACACATTTCAAATTTTATATATTTTACATTTTGTTTGCCTTAAACTCCCCAAGGAGATTCAGTTGCAACCAAACAAGAAAACAGATGCAGTGGCTGAAGTTGCCGACTGTGTGCATGTACATAGGAATTCCTGGTGAAGGGGATTTGCAAGCCCTTGGGAAGCTGACCTTTAGGAAGTACCAATCCATTAGCTCCTTACTATCGCTTGCTGTCTAGCTCTATAAGGCTGCAGTGCTACTCTTCTCAAAGAACTCTGAAATCCCAAAGAGGTCTCAGAATTTCTTCCTCTTTCCCATGAGTTTTTGCAAAACAGAAAAACGTATATAATTTAATGAAGTAGTGAGGGTGTTCTGCAGATACAGAAAAAGCAAGAACTAAAACAGAGTTCTCCCACAATATCTATCCAGCCATGTTGTTCTGATATACCTCTTTTTCCATATTAAACCAAGTATTATATGTTCTCGATTGTTATATTTTCCCTAAATCACGGAAGCTGCAGGGACAAAAAAAAAAAAAGCATTAGGGAAATTACACACAGAAAAAGAAATATCTTCTGACACCTAAAGTGGTTTTGATGCCTGATGCTTGGTATCATCTGCATGGTTCCATGGCAGCTCCCAAAAATTCCACCAGGAGTTCAGCAGAAGCAGGCAGCCAGAACACACCAGAGTCCTGCAGGGTGCAGTCCTTCACACCCAGCTGCCAAAGGCACCATCACCCTCACACTCCTGCACATGTGGGGTGACTCAGGCTCAGCCCGACCCAAGCATGCCCTCCTTCAGGAAAAGGGAAAAAAATATCCCACAGATTTAGGAAAGTCAGCTCAGCTTCTGAAAGGTGGCTCTGTGTTCCCCTCCTCATCCTCTCTCCAAAGGAGTTGCTGACTTTGGTGACAGGGGAAGAATACTGGAAGAAGCCTCTGCTGTGATTAGCTCTGCCTGCACCTCCACCCACTATCCCCCATCCCAGAAGAGTAGAGCCTTGAGGGATTTAAGCTCCTTGGGAGAACAGTAAGTCCAGAAAAGGTTTATCCCCTGAAACGTGCTGGAGAGCAGCAGACGGATCAGCCTCTGTCCCGCACACAGGGCACTGCGCCGTGCCAAAGTGCAGCAGGAGAAAGTGATTAGCACAGGGAAAACAAACCCTCCCCGACACGCACAGCACGCTCCCCAGCTGTGTGGGCCACGAGGGCAGGTGGTGAGAGACCCACCAAGGGGGTTTATACCCTCTTCTTTAGAAAGGAAAGCATCTCAAAGCATGGACCTGTGGGGATTGAATCATAACTTGGAAGTTTTTCCTGAAAGAAAAAAAGAAAAAAGTAAGAAAAGTAAAAAAAAAAAAAATTTATTCTAGTTAAAACAGCCACTGCCTCGCTCTTTGCAAACAGTGATATTGCAAATTGCTACGCTGACGTAAATAAAACTTAGCTGAAAATATACACTGCCTGGAAATTGCCTCAGAGCACCATGCTTCCAGTTAGCAGAAAAATCTCCAGTTATTTTACAGTCAGACATGCTCTGACCACATGAGGACTCTAATAAATAACATTTGTTTTGCAGGGAGTAGAGCATGCGGGTTTGTCGTTTACACTGGGTGTTGGGAGATGGGAAGCAGAGTGCAAGGAAAGCGCTGATACTTCAACGCAGCAGCAGAGCAGGAAGGTCAGGCTCTCCAGCAACCCTTCCACTGTCAGGAGCCAGGTACCTCAGCACCCTTTGCTACTGGAAGTCCCCTGAAAAATAAACTGTTATTCTCTGCATGCAATGGCAATGCTTTTCCACATTGGAACAGGATTTGGGAATCAGGAGGCAGGCACTGTCAATGAGAGGTTGCTAGAGCACCTTGTCAAGAGGCACCTTTTTTAGTCACTTCCACCCTCTTCATACTGTGGTCCAAAACTCAAAAACACAGCTGATTTAAATAAAAGGATTTAACTTAATTAAGAGCAAGAATTTACTGCGAGGCATTGCTCCTGTAAGGTGAAATCCCAAGGTGAGTCATCACAGGCTTGACTGGGACATGAACAGAGTCAGCAACAGAATGGGAGGTGCTGTCACTTACTGAGCTTAAACCCAAGGAGTTGCATAAAAAAGGCTACACTGGACACACAGAGCTCGATCTTTGCAGAGCCACAGCAAAACAGTTGCAATTTCTGCTCAGGAGTATTATCACCAGCAGGTAATATCTTTTTTTTCTCCTTTTGTTTCTCAATGACAAGCCCCAGCATTTCAAGCGTTTCCACTGTAGGAACTTTGGAAATACCACCATGCTTTATTTGTGGAGATCCTTCAGCACAGCATTGCTGCATTTCTCCTCCACGCCACAGAGCCCCTAGAGAAGTGCAGGCACACACAAGTAATCAACCTGAACACTGTACGAAACAGTAACTCCCACAAAAACAGCTACTCCTGTCAGCACAGCCCCAATCCACCAGCTGCTGAAGCTGCTGGGAGAGTCCTCCCAAACCTCAGTGGTCACCCAGTTAGACCTCAATGAAAACAATGCAATTTTACTGCAAGGCAGACTTTCACCATGAAGGCTTTGGGTTTATATTGCTAGAAAGAAGATCTAGGGAAAAAAAAAAAAGGCTCTGTTTTTCATTTCCTAGATGCAAAGATCCCAGCACAACTCTCACGCAGCATTGTGGAAGCCAGAGTGCTCAATTCTATTTTTACTCATTTGCAGCATATGGCTGCTACTATACATTGACTGTTTAGAAACACGTATGGGCGTTCTTTCATGCCTTTATAAATAAATGTGAGTGATGCTACTGCTTATAATAATTTACTAAAAATAGTAGCTTCCCATGGAAGATCACAAAAGCCTCTCACTGCTGAATCACCTATTATAAATCTTTATTTTTTGAAATCTTTTGCAGTAATGGGTTGATTTTTTTTATATTTTCTAAGCCTATGAAATGCAGCTAAACCAGCAACAACTCCCACCACACAGTAGCAGGGGAAGAGTAAAATCTATGTGTGTGGAGACAGCATTCCAGGGCTCCTGGAACCCAAGCTCAAGGCCGCCCTACACACGGCTTTGTGAAGCACTAGCTCTGAAATGATTGTTAAGCATCCAGCCTGGATTAATTGGAAGTGTTGAGCTGCACACACAAAAATTGTGAATCTGGTGACAGTTACAGCAAACATGTGACTGATGAGAGGAATAGATCTGATAACACTGTCGCCTGACTGAGTTTGATCAGGGCTGGCAAAAGCCAGCACAGGCACCTGAGACCTTCTCACGAGAAAGCCCACAAGCAACCTCCAAATCAGCCCCCAGCATTTCTGCTCTGTCAACTAATCTGAAACAGGACCCCTCTCCTGTGCTATTTTAAGCACATAATTACTTTACTATTGAACCAGAAGATACTATCTGATTTTAAAAAAAACCCCAGCATTTTAAAATATGACGTTCTTCAGTTGGCAGCTGAGGCGACAAAGGGAACCATCCTGCTCCACAGACCTGAGCTCTGGGGGAAGCTGGGGATGCACCTAAGCATGGCTCTCAGTGGGTCTGACCCACTGACTTTTACAGGCAAAAAACTCTTGGGAGCCTCACAAAGGGCAGCTGGTGTGGGAACACATAACTGTGACTCCAGATATCCACTGAGTTACTGCAGCACTGGTGTGGACAGGGTGTGAATTAGCAGACGAGGGATAAGTGAACAGAACAACTTGAAAAACTGGTATCTCCTCCTTCATGACTCCCAGCTGGATAGCTACCAATAAATACCTGAGCATTCTTCAAAATGTAAAGGCAGCTGTAAAATATTAATGCCTTTTGAAAGGAGAAAGTTATCGGGTTTTCTTCTGATGTATTCCAACGTGCACTCTGCTGAGAATAACACACAGGTCTTCCCTACCCTTTTGCTTACACAGATTCCTACATTTTCCCTCTGCATTTGGGAACATATTTTAAACAGTGTACTTAGGAGTATATTTGAAGACTCACACAGACTTGCTTTCTGTATACACAAACACAGGTCATGCTGTTCCAGATGACATGAGTGGACAAAAATATCCACCTCCACACAATTTTTACAAGAACAGTAGCAAGGTGAGTTTCAGAAATCTTCAGAAATCTTTCCCCAGCCCATTCTTTGATGTGACTTCCACTGATACACTGCATCAGGGCACTCAGTCCCAAAACCAGCTCTGCCCAGAAACTCACCACCAAGGCACGTGGCTTTAGTTTCCATGCTGTGATGCCCTGGATGTAATCTCCAAGTTGACAGCATTTGGTTCTTTTTTCCTCCCTATGGACAAAGCTTTTCTGCAGACTTAAAATCTGGGCAGGTACAGGTCAGACGTGGAGCTGGTGACACCAGCCACCCTTGGGAGTCCTGGGGAGAAATGGGCACCTCCACTGAACAGGCCCACCAGCCTGCCTTCCTGTTCTCATCTGGGAGCGCCTGACCCTCTCCGCTGGTGGGGGCAGATCTCATCCCCTGGCAGGGAGGTTTTGGGATGGTGACTCCCAGTGCCTCCCAAGGCATGGCAGCTTCAGAGAGCTCCTCTGCACTCAAACCAAACTCACATCTCCAGCCTCACCTAACCCCACTTATGAACTATTTTAGTTTTCATTAAACCTCACCTCACTCAGACGACTTGCACGTTACTGGTTCTACTGGATTTTTAAAATTTATTTTCTGTTTACTGCAGGGGCAAAATATACCCAAGGAGCTGACAAAAGGGAATATGACACCTATTACAATGCCAATGAATCACCCTTTTGCTACAGCAAGCAGGACATTCCTGTTTCACACGTAACTGGCAGCAGCATCATCCCAGAAACCTCACAATCCAAGTAAATGCACAAGTATAAAAGTCACTTTTTTTTCTTTCTTTTTTTCTTAAGCTGTTTATCTAATTTGAGAAAATAAGACCACTGTCATCGATACAATCATAATCCCAAGTGCTGAATGTTGAGCCTACAGCTAGACTGTGTCAAAAAGCTCCAGCACTTCATGCTTTGTTAAAGCCCCACCCCAAGACCAGAGCCTGGATAGCAGAATAATGAGTGGAGGAGCCTTTTCATACTCTGGATTTGAACCTGTACACATGAGTAATCCCTCCTGAGGCCAACACTCAGGCCATGATGGGGTCCTTGCATTGCTCCATACATGCCTTTTGCAGGGGCAGCTGTGGAGCCATAGGACAATGGGTTTTAGCACCGTGACTGTGTCAACAGCCATGACCAGGTCCATATGACACTATGACAAAAATTATTTACCCTGTAGGATACAGTCTGGTTGAGCTCCAAGTGTGGGAAGGACTGCACCTGTAGAAGACACTTGCATCTGAAAGTTTGCAGCCTCAACAGGCAGACAAAGAAGCACCAATTCAAAAAAGAAGCTACAGAAAATAAAATCAAGAGACTTGTTTTGCTTTCACTTGCTAGCACAAACCAGCCCTGCACCTTCCCTGCCCTTCAGGACAGGCCTTGAGGCAACTTCACAGACACCATCCTATACACTGGAGAATTTTAAGTTTTGACTTGCTGAATTAAAATCTATTTGTTTTGGGGTTGCAGTAGCCATATGAACTCCGAGGTGGCCCTACAATTCCTCCAGATACATTCTTTCTCAGATGACTTTCTGCTTCTCAGAGAAACCATCCCAGATCCCACAGGTTGAGTGGACATAGGCCACATTTGGGTTTTAGGGGAAAACTGTTCAGTTTTATTAGTGCAACTACACTGCTTGAAGAAAGCTCTTTTTCAACATGCACATATTCAAAACATAGGGCAAATTTTAAAGGACAAGGCCAAGACTGGTGACGCCTTTGTACATCATCTTATTCTTATGACACTGTTCACAGCATTCACAGCTCAAGAATGCAAGGCCTCCTAAGTATGCCAGGTATCATTTTCATAACCAAAGTACACAAGAAACAAGCACCTTCAAGTTACAGTTGACTAGATGAGGGCAAAAAGAGCGAGCAATGGCAAATACTTACAGGGATATTTTCCCTCCTTTGGAAAGGGAAAGGACCCACTACACCAGGAATCCTGAGATGTATATACATTATGAAAGGTCTGCTAGTACTTTTGCAATAGGAGATTACATGCAAAATATAAAATGGGCTTATTAGCTTTGTGCTTTTTATTTCCAACTTCTTTCCCCTCCCTCCCCCAAGACTGAAGTTTAGAGGTGATGGGATATCTAGAAAAAAAGAAATTAACCAGGCTACTTTCTGATTAAGGTCAGAAAAAGTGAAATGACAAAAATAATGAGACGGAAGAGTCCACACTCATCTCTAGTCTTACTTTTTCCAGTGCTAGTGGAAACTAATTCTGTTTACGAGGATCTGCTCACGTGCCTGTTGCAAAGTGAGATTTTCACCTGCAAAGGTTTTTTTTTGCATGTCTAAATGCATATTTCAAGCACACTTTGTGTGCTTGAACAGGAATGCTCTCAGCACGTAGGGTAGATGTGCACCAGCCTTTGCCAGACTCTGCCCTGTTGACAAGAATAAACATGAGGAGATATAGAGAAATTTCCAATTTTGTCCATAGGCAAGTTTCAAAGCTTGCAAAAGTTAATAAAAACCTTCTAGTAGTTTTGTAACAGGCTCTTTTTGAGGTGAAAATGCACCATATTAATTATTTTCAGCAGAAATGGGTTTTTGGTGCCATCCAATCACAGTTATGACACCAGCAGCCCTTCCACAGGAGGAGAGTGACAGCTGAGTCACTAATGCTAAAACAGGGATGAGAAAAGGAAAATGAAAAAGAAACCAGGCTACTTCCCCTGAGGAGCTAAATACAGTATTTAATGGCATCTTTTTATAAAGTTAACAAATCAAATGCTTCAGCTGTGAATTGTTGCCATCATTGTAATGACAACAGGATGACCCTGAACAGCCTATCTCCATCTAGGTTCGTTCCTCCTGTGACATATAAATAAGGAGGAAGAGGCTGGGAGCAGCCCAGCCTTTCACCATACCCTGGTCTTCGGGGAGAAGGGTTGTGATGGCCACACAAGGATTAGGCAGGACAAACAGCTATGCTGTCAACACAGGGGGAAGGCGGCAGGAGGGAGCAGCTGGGTACTTGTCTTTTCCTGCATCTGCAGCAGCTGCCATCTTTGTCAGCTGCTGCCCCCGTGGCACTCTGCCTGCACGAGCTGGAGCAGGCAGCACTTGGGCTCCTCTCGTTTAACTCACACTGAAGAGTTGTGTCCCCTCCCCGCCCCACTGCCCCCAAATGAGTGTGTCAAAAGCAATTAAAGCCAGGATGGCAAGAAACCTTAATGTCCTGCGTACAGAGGAGCATCTTTTTTCCATCACCGCAGAGGTGTTGGACACTTTGGACTCCATGCTGCAAGTTGCATTTTAGTGAAGTATCTAAGAAATATATGCATACTCTAGAGAATATCTGTTCAGCAGAAAAGGAAGGACTGAAGCTGATTCTCCAGGAAATCAACTGCAGCTACCTGACAAGGCCTTCTGTATTAGGAGACTCTATATACAGTCATAAGGTTTTCGAGCACAACAGGATGAAATTTTTGCTTGCTTACCCAAGGTCATGTTTGCCAGCAATAGCCCTGGCTCAGGGCTGCACCAGGGGAGCTGCTTTTGCACCTTCAGACCCCAGCAAACGATTCCCACTGCAAGAGCCAACAATGTAATCACAAATGCAACATGATCCCAGGGTGGTTCAGAACGCTGCCTCCTGATCTGATAGCCAAACAGGGCAGTGCACAAGATACTGGCATGCAGGGAACTGGGCCACCTGGGCAGATAATTCCTGGCAAGATCATGTGTGCTTGGACTAACCTTCCTCCTTAAGGGCAATGCCAGGGAGTGTACACTGGACACTGGTGGCAGTGCTTCTATATATTCTTTTTAGGGAGACATTTTCTCTGAGTCCTAGTGTTTAGCCAAACCCAGCCACGCTTGCCAAACATACAAAATTTCTATTTAATTAATCCCATGCATGTCTTCAGCAGACTCCCTGCTGAGTTGGCTTAAAGCACCCCATCCACGCCTTATCACAAACTCCGACCGTGTTTTTATGACTACTTTAAGCATAATTTGAGCACGATGCCAAATAGCAAATAAGTCGCTGTTCATGCAAAATGACTGGCTGACCTCTGTAGGACTCTTCACATGAGAAAAAGTTTGGAGGATTAGGACCAAAGCCTGGAAGCAGGGTCATCTCTTCCCTCTGCCCACACCCCCCCCTCCCTTGGCTCCAACATCCAGTACATGCTGTCCTCTTCATTACTTCAACACAATCCTTAAGGCCTTAGACCTGAATGAAGAAAACGAGCAAGCTCTGTGATTCAGGGTATTTAAAAGTGGGAAAAAAAGGGCAACTCTTAGGCAGAATCTGCTAGGAGGAGGAGAAGGAATCGGCAGAGTGCCAAGAGACAAGAGTCCATAGTCTTCAAATTTCAAAGGCTTTCAGGATAGATGACCTCAAGATACTTTCACAAGCTAGTCTGAACGAGTCACAGTTTGGTAGTCTGCTGGTTTTTTCCTCTTCTCTTTTTTCCACGTAGATAACGTTGGGGTTTTTTTTCTCTTGGTGAAAGACAAAATAACTTTAATAACTTCAAATAACTTTACTCCCCCGTGGCATTTATATGTCAATTAGCTCTGGATTGCTGCTATATACTGGGACAGTGTACATGCTTGGGAAAGTGTCCCTGGGAATTGTAACGCCATAAAACGCCTCAGTGCTTCAACCCTACCCCACCATTCTGGTGTACCAGCCAGTGAACACAGAGTGCTTTCTTCTGCCGTGCCCCTCTCTGTCCCTCACTCCCTCCATGGAATTAGGACATTGCTGGAACTCAGCACAATGCTATTTGCAGCCATGCATGTTTGAAATAAAAAACGAAGTCCAGGATTGTATCTCAGGCTGCCTGAGATTCCGCCCCCTTCTGCTGCTCAGAACCACAAAGACAGTGTTTGCATGTTTAGATAACAACTATAGCAAAGAAGAAGACTAAAACTGTAAGCAATCCCTTTTAAATGCAGACAGGGCAGGGCGTGACTGCCAAGATGCACTGGTGCTAACCAAATGGAGCCTTATGAACATCTGACTTGGTTTCCTCCCAGGTTTCCATCCTGAGTTCCAGGTGCATGGAAGTCATCTGGGGGCACAATTGGGTTTGTTATCCAAGAATTCTTGGACTCCCATGTGTCAAATGACAATGAGTTCTGCTCTTCTGGTGAGGTATTTTTAACTTCAGGAAGTACCTAGAGAAAAGCTGAGGGATGAGTCCCATGAGCCAAGTTTTCAGGGGAGCTATTGAGAAATAGAAAAAATACGCCTGGAAAATGCCACGATGTCATGCCATTGTCCTGTTAGATGGATTTTTGGACATTGCCACATGTGCTGCAGCAAGGTTTCCACCCCACAGCCCAAGCACTGCAATACAGACACTTAACAGGCTAAATCACATCAGTCCTGCAGATTCGCAGTGTTTGATAGAAATGGTCTTCTTCGGGAACAGGAAAAATTCCAAGCATCCTACAAGATATGATGCACGCTTCTCCATGACTGTCCCAACACATAAGGGTAAAATGAAAAGCCGGGAACAGACGTCAGCAGCTCCCAGTGGCCTGACAAGCACTGGAAAGGAGAGCTTTCCAGCACCAAGAAAAGGCTGGGAGTATCACCTTCCCCTGGGTACATAGCAACAGTTGCTAGTTTTGGCAGGCAGCGAGATGCAGTGCAAGACGTGAGGGTGACATCATTTGATTATCACCCTGCTTCCCTCGGATTCAATTGGATTCCAATAAGAAATTATTTTTAGAATCACTATAGATAAAAGCCTTGAAAACTAATTTATTACAGATTTGGATAGAGGAGGCTAGGGACTATATTAATAGCAGACAAAGCCTTAACAAGGCCCAAGTATTTGGAACCAAAACCACAGCAGGAATAGCCACGCACATATTAACAGCAAAGGTAATTAACCTTCTGAAAAACACACTTGAAGGTGGGGTGGATTCTCCATTATCTTAAGTTTTTGCAATTAAGGCTGGATATTATTCCAAAAGGTGGGGTGAAGCTGAAACTGATTTTGGGATTTGTTGTTGAGAGATCTGATGGGAGCTCTGATACTTTTACTCAGAAATCTTGCCCTTAAAACCTAAAAGTTTGCCTGTTGCCCGTGCTTGGGAAGCTAAGCCCCAGTTTGCTGACACAGGCATTTGCAGTTTCAAAGAAAGTCAAGAATTACTAGAGGATATCATGACATGCAATGTTAACTCTACAGAGACAGGAGTACAGGAAAAAAAAAATAACAAAACCTCTCCAAAATGTTAAGCCTGAGGTCCACTGCTTTTGCCCTGGACACAAGAAATGAATAACATCATGTCTCGTTACTCCGTGACACTGAGAGCTTGAAAGTAATTGATCTTGCCTCCAATTTCAAGTTAGCCATGGTGTTTGTTTAGGAGAAGAGGCTCACATGACAGGCTGGAGCTTCTGAAGGAGACCTTTCCTTGAAGTGGAAGCAGCTCTCTGGAAACAAATAACTACAGGGATTCCCAGGCAGTGATGGAATTGTCAGCAGCAGTCCACTGCTTGGTGGTGCACAGCACTTCTTCATTATGCTTATGCAACTACAGGTATTAGTATTTACAGCAAGCGGCTTCTTTTTACATCCCTTACTTTGAATATTTGATATCCTATATGAATTTTAATGGACTGTTGTACTGTCTTCTGTTTTTTAGCTTGTTGTTTAGTATGCTTGTACAGTGACAGACTAACGAACTGCTGAGTGATGTGAGGAACCATGTAGTATGCCACAACAACTTGTTTTGTAAAATAACAGGGCAGAGCTTTCTCTTTTATAGCAAGGACAGAATCTTTGCTCTGCTTGCCCCAAACAACAGTGAGAAAAAGTCTTTTGAGCAAGAAAGAAGGAAAACCAAAAAGCAGAACAGAAGTGAAACTGCACTGTCAGGTTTTCATTCTGTTAGAGCCCTCGTAATCAAACCCAGGAAGGCTACCCAGCGAGGGGCCCTGGGCTATCACATCATCCCCACTGCAAAACTTCTGACTGACGTAAGCAATTGACTTGTCTGCTAATTTGATTTCTACAACTCACTGCATCGGGACGTGACTGATAAGAGCCGACTAGCAATTCCCCCAGATAGGGATTTTGCAGAGCCTTGCACACCGTACAGTGCGGCCAACTCCACCCATTTCTTTCTGCACATGCCACTGTCGCCCACAAATCTGAGGCAGACACACACGACTCTATCAGCAAGACCATATGTGTCTGCAGAGATAGCAAAAGCCAGAGACTGCCATAATTTAGCCAAATAAACAACTTCACATACAAGAAATGACAAGTGGCAGGAGAGATCCAGGAAAGGACACGGTTTAAGCCTCCTAAATTCAGAGGCTGTTTGCTTCAAGTAAGAGAGCAGAGGCAAGAGTTAACCTAATAACCACAGATTCCTCTGCAACACCGATTTCTATTAGGGAGAAGTCAAAGTCAAGAAGGACAAACCATACCCAAAGCAAAGGATATAGACTTATTTAAAACTGATGCATCTAAATTGAGGATTTTTATATGTGGGAAAGGCCTTGGATAAATATTTGGGTAAGAATGGGAAAATGGATAGCAAAATCAGACTGGCAAGTAACAGGAGTAACGTGAAAATATTTGGTGGGGTAAAGTGGGCAATAAATTATGAACCATCTGGCCCATAGAGATTTATGAGAAACTGTCTGCCTGTGAGGCCAACCAACTCTTTTTTTCTGGAGTGGGATAGGAGAGGAAGCATAAGGGCAAAGACTGAGATTCTTGTTCACTGGAAAAGCAGATTTTTAAAAACCCTCAGAGATGGCAGGAGAGACTTCAAAGTAGACTGCAAAGGCTCAGGCTTCCTGGAGCTACGTGCCTTAAGCTGCAGGCTGGGCAGGTACCTGTGGCCATAACTGCCTCAAACAAAAGATGCAGCACTGCTGCTGGAGGGCTGGGAGGTGCCTGACCTTACCTGCTCAAGTCTTATTGCACCCTCCTTCTCAAGGGCCAGCCGGGATTTACTGCTTCCCCTGGGATATGCAGGGGTCATCGAATCACAGAATCCTAAAGGTTGGAAAAGACCTAAGATCATCAAGTCAAACCATTAACCTAAACCCAACCTGCTCAGCACTAAAGCATGTCCCTAAGTGCCACATCCACACTTTTTTAAACACTTCCAGGGGTAGTGATTCCACCATTTTCCTGGGCACCCTGACCAGTCTTTCTGTGAATGAAAAGGGTCAGTGTACAACAGAGCATCAAGCTGCAACAGACATGCTCCCCAGTGTGGCTGCATCCCTACTCCCTGTCCAAAAGTGCCCACTGAGGCTCAGTGACCACAGCCCTGAGGAGTGGCACCCAGGAACCTTGAGTCCTGTTGGCTGCTGATGGCAGTGACCCCATGAAACAGCTTCCTCAAATCAAAATATGATTTACTAGTAACAGAAGGTAGCCAGAGCAATTTTCTAAAACTGACTCAAAAGAGGATATTTGTCTCTCCTAGCTTGGTCCCATGCCAATGCATGTTCCAGAAGCTGCTGAGAAGCTGAGATTCCTGCAAACTTACAGGAAGGTGTCTGATCCTGGTGAGTGGCTCTCGAACAACAGCCTACTTTCTGCCTGAAGAGTTTTTTTAACTCTTGGAAGTTCCTTTGATCTGTTCCTCCTTAACACTGGCAAAAAACCTTGAAGCTGAGGAGGTAGCATCTTCCAAGTTAATAGCTTCAGCATTGTATCTTAATCCCTCCTGAGGCACCTTCCCAAAGTTATTTTACCAACAGCCACTGTCTTGCCTGCCTGGTTGTTTTTAAAACTCTTTTGATACCAAACCAACAATACATGCATCCCTGAAGCAACCATCCCAGTACTGGGGCATACATCCTCTCCATGCTCACCTGGAGATGCATGCCATGCTGGGGATAGAGGGCAAGGAAGAGAGGAACAAGCCCCACTGCACATCTTCAGGCATCCTGGATGTCCAAGCTGGGAGTTGAGGCTCATGAGGCATCCTGACACTGGAAGCTTCTTTCAGAGGCCCCAAGATCAGAACTGCCCTGCTGCTCGTGTGAGGCACAGAGACATCTGAAGCTAGACCATAATGATTTCCTTCTCTTCTCTCTTCTGAAGGTATTTTTTCTTTGAGATTCTCCCTTTTCATTGCTGGGATTACAAACTCTGTGCAAGCTGTTCTTATCTTTGCATACCCTGAGAAATGAACCCAGTCATAATAATAGCATATGAAAAAGCAGAAATTTATCTCAAGACCATGGTGTTTCTATTAAGGTGACTGGAGGCAAACATTTATGCCCCAAATGATGGGGATGGCAGGCAGGAAGAAAGGTATGGGAAAAGGAATTAGTAGTAGAAACAACATGATAATTCATCTTTACCAACATAAAGGTGCTACGGACTTTCTTCTTGCCCTTCTCAAATAAATGACTTGTTAAAAACAATA
This sequence comes from Thryothorus ludovicianus, assembly GCA_013397245.1. Lineage (NCBI taxonomy): Eukaryota > Metazoa > Chordata > Aves > Passeriformes > Certhiidae > Thryothorus > Thryothorus ludovicianus. Next base: position 456,957 of record VZTB01015816.1, read on the forward strand.
AAGGTTTGTCTAACAATGAAATAGACAAAGCACTTAATATCTGTAATTTCAGCCTCAGAGAATAAACTATTTAATCCTTCATTTTTTTAATTTCTTTTACGTCTAAAAAAGATCACTAGCTCCTCACTCTGGTGCTTCCACAGCAATTTAGCAGGCATCAAATGACAAGAAACTGATAAATCTCTGTCCAGAATTTTGTCTACCCTGACTCAGAGGAGAAACTTTCCTGTTCAGCTCCCTCTTGAGAAAAGCTGGCATAAATAAATAGAGTGCTTTTCCTACCTTCCTCCTTTAGGAAAAAACCACCACCACCACCATGTGATACAGCCTCAAGACCACAGCTTTCTAGAAAGAAAGGTCAAATGAAATTCTTCCTAAAGAGCTCGCCTAACTGCAGAAGCAGGATTGCACCCAGCAATGAGCAGAAGGATGGGTGCCTTAAATCACACATCACAGGTGCTTCTCCATCCTCCATGAGGCCAGCATGGACAGCAAAGGACTGGGGAGGAAATACAGGGATGCTGTCACAGATTTTACATTTACTATACTTTTGCCTGACAGGTCCTGGAAAAGGCAAGGCCACCTGGCCACCACCAACAGCCAGGTTGATGGACCAGGCCAACAAAATCCCTCTAGCTCCATTCCACTAAGATGGAGGCATGACCAGGTAGAAGAGAGGGCAGGAAGCAGAGATCAGCTGGAAAACTACCATGAACAAAAACCAAAGCACTACCACAAAAACATGAAAACCCAGGGAAAAAAATTTCTATGAAAATACTGTAATAGGTTCCCTTTATGTGAATGACTCTTCATGCTCGCCTAGACTGAGTCACTCTGAGCTGCCTCGCGGTCCATCTGGCTGCCAACTCCTGGCTAAACTTGAACATCCTGTGACTGAAATGAATGCATCAAAGGCTAAGGCACCGCAAGGTAACAAGGTTTTCTTTGTCCAGCACTACCAGATGCACCAGCATTCCCCTTATGCTAACTCTCACATAACCTCTGGGTCTGTGTTTGGTATATTTCTGACTTTCAGAGGCTGTAAAGAAAGGGTAGACTTGAACTTTGCCTCTCACCCTAGTTTTGTGGACCTCCTCAATCCATCTCTGGCCATGTGCCAGTGACAGTATAGTTTTGGATGTCAAATTGTTTACAATATTTCGTAGCTCTGGACATAAAATTTTGCTACCACCTATGCAAACAACTTCCAAATACTGGAGGATGCAGTTGCTGCAGATGAATGCAGGCACAAAAACCACTCTGACATGATCTTACAGCAAGTGAGACTGCACTGCTGGATTCTGCACTTCCACAGTCTGACTTTCAACCCATTTACAGTTGTAGTGGAAGGGGGATTGAAAAAAAAAAAATTTTTTTAAAGTATTCCTTACATTCCCAGCTTTCCTCCCCAAATCAGGAACACACATCTATCTCTTAGATGGCAATATAAACTTAAATAATCTTTCCTGCCCTCACTAAAACTATTTTTAAACCAGTAGTCAGGTACAAAACAAACGTCCCAGCTAATGCAATGTGTATTACTCAGTGATGATAAACACTATACACCCACCTAGACTTTTCACTTGATGTGGTTGGAAACTGCTATGTAAGGTGGAAAAAGTAAGGCAGGCTGCTTTATTTTTGGCATTTACTTAAGAGTTTAGGCTTACTGCAGGAGTACATTTACTCTGGCTCTGTGTGCTGCTTCCAGCCAACTGTGTAAAGATATTTAGTGGCTATTTTTTTGTCGGGAAGAAAGAGGTATCACCCCCCCACCTCCACTGTGTCTCCTATCCACCACACTGCCAGGCTGCAAGGAGGCAGTGTGCTGGGAGGGGACCTTCTCCTTCTCGTCTGACAGAGCAGAGCTCAGCAAGGTAAAGCTCTGTCTAGCCAACAAAGCTCTTTACCACGAATATCCTTATTAAACACAGCCTTATCAGAAACCAGTTTCTGCAGTCTGAAGCAGTCAGGAATTAACTCTGTCAATATAAAATTTCAAGCCAGGATTAGAGCCCAGACCCAAGGGGGTGTGAGCAAGTGTTCAAGACACAACAGAGCCACCTGACCATGCTCACACCATGCCAGGGGGCTGCCCAAGGGCCAGGGTCGGGCTGTGCACCCACCACCCTGGTAGTACCCCAGCCCCCTGAATGGCTAACTCTTCAGGCTGCTGCAGCAGGAGAAAGGGGATGCTGAAACTTGTCTGTCTAGCAGGATGGAAGGGAAAGGCCCTGTCAGTACTTCCAAAAGAAGAGAGGCTGAGGTCAGACCCTGGTCCAGCAGCATCATGAAAAGCCAGCCTGGAAGGGGCAGACAGCACTCCACAAGTGTAGTCCAGGACTGTCAGCATGGGAGGTCCACCAGCACGTTCCAAAAGGCTGCCACCACCCAGCAAGGTGCATGGCCAAGATACTAACTCATCCAGTATGCTCCTTTGTCAGGCTCTGGCTCTAATCCCTGCCCACAGGATCAGGCTGTGTCCTGGCCAATCAAGATGAAGCTGTCTATCCCTAACACAGCCCTCAGGGCAGTGGGACCAACACTGCCTGCCTCTGCTGCCAGGCAAGCCTCCTCCGCTGGCACGGCCAGCCCAGCCCAGCACGGCCCGGCCTGGTACAGCCCAGCACGGCACGGCCCAGCCTGCAGAAGGCACGAGCTTTGCCCCACGACTCCATGAGTCAAGGCCTTAATGGTGACCTTGCTTCTCCTGCCACACACTGGAAGCTGGCAACGCCACCGACGGGGACTCTGTGAAACGTGTTTGTAACACCGAGCTAACAAGGCAGCAGCGAGGCTGTTGTGCCCTGTCATTAGCAATCCCAGTGAAAGAGCCTTCATGCTGCCCTTTCCTACAGAACACCTGTCCACCTCCCAGCAAGGCAGAAGTACATTTCAGTGCATACCTAAACTACAGTAATGTTTAAACTCTTTCTCTGAGCTCATTTTATGACAGGTACTAAACGGTTAAGCTCATTAGTGAGTCCAAGTATGAACATGGGGAAAATGCTCCCATTGCTTTTGGCACAAAGTAAGTGCAAAAGTTGCCTTTCTGCTTGACTAAAAGCCCGAAAAGCAAACAATGCACACAGCATACATTGTTAAAGAAGGGCGTGCAAACAAGCCTAAAAGCAGATTAACTCTGAAGGTGCTGTGCGGGAGCAAAGCAGGCAGCACCTCCTGTTCCCAGCCCAGCACCCCAGCAGCGGGTGCAGAACCCAGCACTGACTGGGATCCTGACCATTAACCTCCCCGTCAACGCTGGGAAAGCCAAAGTTGCACCTCAGAAAACAAGTAGCCATTAAAAAAAAATGAAAAGAAAAAAAAAAAAAAAAAAGAGGTACAGTCCTAAGAGCTTTAACAAGACATGGCCTTCACCCTAGAAGAGCACTCACTCCTTATTATAAGACTTATTCATCCTTTTANTAGCATCCCAGAGATCCTGTAGGTCCTATTATGCAAGATCATTTGATTTAGGCAACCTGCAATTTGGAAGTACCATGAACCACTGCCTGCCCATGGCCATGGACCCCGTGGGCCACACGGCTCAATCATCAGAACTGGACTTGCCAGGCACAGAGCACCAAGACTTCCAGCCTACTGTCCTAAGAACTAACCCCAGTCAACCTCCAATCTTCCTCCCTTTCTTTAAAGATGTTTACCTCCATGTCCCACTGCATCTGTTTAGAGCAGCATGGCAACTCCACGTCTACAGCTGTGAAACAGACTCGTTGCCCAGGCCTGCTCCTGGATTTTCTGCAGATGATGAGGTGGTTGCATGAGTGTATGGCTTTCCACCCTTAGCAGCTCCTTTGTCGAGGGAGCTGCCTGCCTACACACAGCTTCACCACCACGATGTGAGTGCAGGCTCATGTTGGGTGGCACTGCCTCAAACAGGGTTCCCAGAGTCCACTTGTCTCTTTTTTATTCTCCTTCACTCCTCTCTGTGCTCTGCATCGTGCCTCAGTGAGCATGAGAGCACCTTGGGAATTCACAGCCATGGCTTCAGATGAAATCAACCAAGCACTGCAAATTCAAGTATTTTTTTTTTTTAAAGTTTTGGTTCCTCTTTCAAAAGCAGAGAAAGAGCACATTCCAAAATTTAGATCTAATCTTCCTGATGCCTGGACTAAGGCAGGGAGCCAAGTCAACAACCTATGAATTCAAGTTCTGACCTGGACCTGCTAGCTTCCAGAAAGCTCTTCTGCTCATCACTTCACAGCACTGCAATTGAACCATCATCCTCCCCANAAAAAAAGAGGTACAGTCCTAAGAGCTTTAACGAGACATGGCCTTCACCCTAGAAGAGCACACACTCCTTAATATAAGACTTATTCATCCTTTTCTAAACAAAATGAAGAAGCTTTCAGTGAGCCAAAACCTGTGGGGAGATTTTCAGTCACCAGAGGCAGTAGCACCTGCCTTGATTCCTACTCAAGTCAGCAGAAATCAGGTGCCTAACCCATCCGCGCCTCCGAAATCCCCTCAGTAACAGCTTAATGCCACAAAAGGGAGAAGCAAATGAGTTTTGTCTATAGGCTGCTTCTCAAACAAAGAATACAAATTGCATGTGACAGCCTGCTGCACAAGTTTGACTGTATGTGTCTACGTGCAAGAAGAGCTAATGGAGAAGTATGCCAGCTTCAGAAAGGCATACTGCTGCCAGTCATTTTTAATATAAAATAAAATAAAATAAATAAAATAAATAAAATAAAATAAAAATAGCATCCCAGAGATCCTGTAGGTCCTATTATGCAAGATCATTTGATTTAGGCAACCTGCAATTTGGAAGTACCATGAACCACTGCCTGCCCATGGCCATGGACCCCGTGGGCCACACAGCTCAATCATCAGAACTGGACTTGCCAGGCACAGAGCACCAAGACTTCCAGCCTACTGTCCTAAGAACTAACCCCAGTCAACCTCCAATCTTCCTCCCTTTCTTTAAAGATGTTTACCTCCATGTCCCACTGCATCTGTTTAGAGCAGCATGGCAACTCCACGTCTACAGCTGTGAAACAGACTCGTTGCCCAGGCCTGCTCCTGGATTTTCTGCAGATGATGAGGTGGTTGCATGAGTGTATGGCTTTCCACCCTTTGTCGAGGGAGCTGCCTGCCTACACACAGCTTCACCACCACGATGTGAGTGCAGGCTCATGTTGGGTGGCACTGCCTCAAACAGGGTTCCCAGAGTCCACTTGTCTCTTTTTTATTCTCCTTCACTCCTCTCTGTGCTCTGCATCGTGCCTCAGTGAGCATGAGAGCACCTTGGGAATTCACAGCCATGGCTTCAGATGAAATCAACCAAGCACTGCAAATTCAAGTATTTTTTTTTTTTAAAGTTTTGGTTCCTCTTTCAAAAGCAGAGAAAGAGCACATTCCAAAATTTAGATCTAATCTTCCTGATGCCTGGACTAAGGCAGGGAGCCAAGTCAACAACCTATGAATTCAAGTTCTGACCTGGACCTGCTAGCTTCCAGAAAGCTCTTCTGCTCATCACTTCACAGCACTGCAATTGAACCATCATCCTCCCCACCCCACCCTTTATCTTCTGCAAATCTCCCTGGATGATAAACAGTGAAGTTTGTAAACACACAGGTATTTTGATGTGGATTTTCAGTTCAAAAATATTCAAAGTGATGTGCATTTGGCAATACTGGAGAAATCACATGCAGAAAATTCCATCCTCACACTGAGCATCTGGGGAGAAACATCCAGCAAGGTGTTGGGTGTGCTAATGTGAAATCAGTTTGTAAGGGCCAGCACCTCCCTCAGTTGTTAGCATTTAAAAGAGGACACATCTTTCAGAAGGACCAAAGACAGACTTACAGAATTTCAATTAGATTCAGGTGCTTACTTCCTTCAGGTTCTTCTAAAATCAAACCCAGTGCTTACACCTATAATCATACCTAGGTTTTGAAATACTTTTCTCCTTTTGTGTGTGTGCAAGTCTTTATAGGGGAAAATCTTTTATGTGGATGGTTAACTACAATACTTAAGTATTTCTTGAAGTAAACGCAACTTAAGCTCATTTAGATTTAAGTAGGTGCTTGCCTGCTTGCTCTTCCGAAGGCAGATGAACTTAATTACATGTCTACCTATTCTTCTAAACAAGGGCCCTTCGGACATCTAGCATTTCTTTTTGCAGGTTTGTTTTTTGTTTTAATCAAGGTGTTCATACCACACTACAGAGTTTATAAATTCAGTTATATTTATATCCTTCTAATAGTCTCAGACCGGGATATGCGAGTACAGAATATACTTAGTTACTTGGAATACATTAATTTTCATCTGAAGAAAACAATTTACACATACCCAGTTTCACTACAAATTTAAGCAGTATACGATTAGCACTAATTGTTGGATATGCTGTTTTACTGTGTAATACACTGATCTTCTAAAACCTTGAATTGTAACGTTTAATAATCTGTCCCTAAACAGGGGTTTAAACTTGGCTTCTCCACATAGTTTGTCTTACTGAATTTGACTTGTTAATTATCTGCCCAAAAGTTGCACTCAAAGGAAAGTAAAATGTAAAGATCCATGTTAAGATAGACATATTTGGATTCATCTCATTGGAAATCAGTAATGCTAACTTTGACATTTTAAGTAATGCTTAGATGAAAGACAGGCATTAAGTAGTTTCCAATGAAATGTGTGGAAGTCCTTGACAACGCCTTATATAAGATTAAAAAAAAAAAAAAGGCACAAGCACAGCAGACATTAAATGACCACTCTCTCATACACATTTATGTCTAACTTCTCATCTGAGGAACTTGTACCTTGAACTTGTACAAGCATGCCACTTGTCCAGAGGACTGTTGGGAGAACCCAGGACAGGTCAAGGGAGGGACAGTGACTAAGGTCAGCTCACTGGCTGTAACACACTCTGTGAAAATTGCAGCTGCACCAGAGTGGAGGTTTTATGCAGAAAAGGAAGCAGCTCTGCCCTTTTGCACATCTGCGACGCAATGCACTATTAAGCAAAATTGACTGATTATGTAGCAAACATGGCAAAATGAGGCCCTGACTTCTCTGACAGGGCTATCTCCTTTTTAATGAGGCACAGAACAATCTGTTACCAGGGTTAGTGCTGCAGACAGTGTTTATGGTAATGGGTCCCAGCTCATCTATTTTTTTTATAGTTCAGTAGGTACTGCAGATGCCAGAGGTACCATACATAACTGCTGAGCCTACAGGGGCACAATGTTTGGCCATGTCACTGGATATTAACAAACTTGTACAAAGGGCCTCCAACAGTTTAATATGTTTAATGACATCTATTCTAGTCATCCCAATCTGTTCCTCCAGCTTGCCTTACTAACACTCCGTCCAACGCGTTCCCACCTGTATGGCTCATCCTCCTCCATTACCTGGAACTTTCCTTGTCTCAAGAATGTTGTGCTGGCCGTGCCTAACTTATCAGGCTTTTGTAAGCCAAGGAGCAGCTGAAGAACATTGCTAAGAAACCCTACAGGCAACTGCAGGATCAGCTGAACTGTGCACAAAATAGGTCATTTCTGCATTACCAAATGCATTTAGCGCAATTACAATCACCAGAGAAATGAAAAAAATACAGTACAGAACAGAGAAGGAGGGCAGGCTGTCAACAGCAAGTGTGAAGTCCTGTTTCTTCACAGGAGAATGCCATCATCAGGTCACCCTCTCTGGTAAAAGAACAGACTTCAAATTGGACACAGTTTTTACCATATAATTAAAGGCTACAAGAGGGCACACTTAGGTTTTCCAGTACTGTGACGAACATCGGAAGCAAGAGCATGGGATAAAGCATTAAAAATCTGTAACAGCAGCCTCTGGAAAGGACCCAGATAGGAGCTGCTACCTGTGCAAGAAGCCCACTGCCTTTCCACAAAACCTCCTCAATCACTTGCAGCTTCTCAGAAGAGCACATTGCAAAGGGGAAGAATGCACTTTGCAGGGCTTTTAGCCCATGAGATAGAATAAAAAGTAGTTTTCAATTCCCAGTTCTTGAGAGGCCATGCATCTCTGAAGACTGTCTCCAGAATTTTCTCCCCAGTGACCATCAACACCAGCCCTTCTGCCTGGATATCCTTTTTAAAATTCACATCCTGCTTAAAACTTACACCCAACTAACTCTAATGAACAGCTCTCACTAAAGTGAGGCTGTTCCCCTAAAGAGCCAGAAAGTCTTGTATTTAATGTACCCTGACATGTGAATGTCCTGCATTAACGGAGCAGGTTGACACAGGACACTAAGATGACAAGTGCTTTAGTAAGGATCCCTTCCTGCACAAAGCAGTCCACAGGCTGCACTTCTTCCCCTTGCAGAGAATCACCTGCAATCCATTACAGCCTTGAGCATTTTCATTACCTGAAATCACAAATGTAACCTAACACCTTTAAAACTAGTAAGGGCTCACCTTGAAAGCTGGGATTCAAACCATTCTGAGTGACACAGTGTGCCACGATGAGTACAACTCTTGCTGTGTAGTATGCAGACTGACAGGAAAGCATCACAAGGTAGGGGGTACTCCGTGTCAACCAAATTTTTTCATGTCAATTATCAAATTATTTCACGCGTCAAATTCACTCTCCTCTCTGTTCTTACGACACACTCCAGAGAGACCATAAGCACCACCATATTAATCAAGTGAAGTACTGAAAACAAGACACTCGTTTTTTTTGCTGCATGGTTTCTTGTGCACAGTGAATGCTTTCATCATCTAAATGTGTGGGTTTCAAAAGTGAAAAAAACTAAAGTGAAAATACAACTATTCTGATTACTTGGCTGTTCTCTGTACTTCACTTGAGAAAAACAGATTGAAAGATTATATACAGGACAGCACTGATGCAGAGGGATTGTGACACCACACCAAACCATAACGAGACTAATTCCTCCATCTCCTCCTAATCCCTCTGAGAATGCAGGATATTTACTTCTATTATCACCATTGTTCCACTTCCCAGCCCTTACTGCTGGTTACTGGAGTACAGTATGTACTCTTCAGAGTTGCTGAGTCAAAGAAAAAACAGCCCAAGTAATTAGAAAACAAACAAACAAAAACAGAGTTTTCCTTCTGTCCCTCCCTTCCTCCTTAAATAAAGCAACATCACAGACTGTGAATCACATTTTGGCCATCATATGACCATATCAAAAGCCTTGTATTTGTTATTTTTTTTGCTGTGCACGCAGACAAGATAAAAATGTTTTACTGAGAGCTAGTCATCACGAAGTACCCACTGAGACCATCATTTATCTTTGCATGCAAGGGATCTCAAGATGCAGATTGCTGTTTATAGACCACAGATTTTTTGGAGGAGGGAATATTAACTAGGGAGAAGTCATGTCGTATGTTTGATCCTAATATTTGTTGGCTTAGGAGCAGCATGGTTGTGTAGGACTTGTTCAATTTTAAAATGTACCTGCTGACACTAAAAGTAAATGTCTTTTCACAAGAAAATCAACAAATACAATATGTATATATTATGTAATATTCTCTTTCTCTCTTTGTGTCTCAGTTTGGACCTAACAACTGGATCCCTTAAAGCTTCACTTGCACTGAAACTTAAAATTAACTATGTATAAGCATCCCAAGCAGTACATGAACAACAATCACAGTTTAAATAACACCAGAAAAACTGGAATCAATTTACAGTAAGTTTTTGAAATCAGCATTTAACATAGGCCTAAAGCCTCTAAGTGACACAAGAATGCCTTCTTCCAGGTAGAGCTGTGCTGTGGCTGTGTTGAAAAGCATGAGCAGAACGTGAAATGCACTCGCTTCAGCCAACCACTGCATTTCTCTCTAAAGAAAGCAAATGACTGAGTTATCAACTGTAAATGACTTCTGGGTCACAGAAGGAGGTGGAAGGGTTGAAACCTTGAACTAGAGCTGCTGATGCCTAGTGTCTTTATCTCCCTGCTCCCTATGGCGTGTAGTTGCTGGTTATCTCAAAGGATGAACGACCTGCCTGCAATGAATTATGCCTGCTTATCTTCCAGACAGGCTATACACCAAGTCATTAAGTCATCTAAGAGTATAACCCCAAGGGAATTACCAAATGAATGTGAAATCCTGTCCTGCTCTCAGCCCCTGTGACAGACTTTTCCCTGCTTCTGGTGCAGACACCACAGAGAGCAAGAACAGGGCTTGAATGTCTCTCATCTGTTGGCGTAGCTACTTGTTTTCTGATATTAAGATTTTATGCTTCTAAGGCTGCAAAGTTAGGTGATGTTAGAATAGTAACAATAGCCGTTTCCTTCAGAGGAAGGGAAAACACAGCCCCTCTCTGACCACCAAGGTTTCCAAACTTCCAGTGTACCAGCTGAGACAAGCAGCCAATATGAGACTAGCAGACGGCTATCATATTTGTGTTGGAATATAATGGGTTTTGTCCAGATGAAAGGGTGCACTTCTCCTGAAGAGCAGCACATTTTTTTAATTAAAAGAAATTGATTTAGTGACAGGATTTACAATTGGGTATCTGACAAGACCACTGACCTTCACACACATATACAAACGACTTAGGCTTGATGCATTCAGAGAAAAACATTCTCGCTTGAAACCACAGAACACTGAGATCACTGACTCCAGCAGAACCCAAGAAATCCCCTCTAAAGCAGAGTGTGTCAAAGGAGACTTAGGTAAAGATTGATCTGCACAGCAAACCTTTCCAGATAACACTTCATGATGTCAGGGGGATAAATAACATCTTCAAATGGAGAGAAAAAAAGCATGTCTGATAAAGGCTCACCCATGCTTTATTAGAGCCTGGCAAAGCTTTAGCCTCACCATTTGCCTGGGACACTCTATTTACAGTCCCTACTCCCATTGCTCCTTGTACTGAGAAAGATGTGCAGTAGTTAAATATCTCCTTTCAAGGATTCTCAGTGCCCACACAAAAGAAAGAGGCTCAGCAGCACCCTTAATGAGAAGAGACACACTAGCACCTCCAGACAGTGCTAAACAGTTCGGCACCCAGCCTCTAAAGCTGTTTTCAAGGGGCTGTTGCTCAGGTTTGTTTTTAGTTTCCCATTATCTGCGGCCACGGTAATGAACAGCCCAGGAGGTGTTTCCTTGGAAGTGGTGGTGTGACAGCCTCTGTGTTCCACCCTGCCTGAACAGCAACCGACCCTGAGTTTTCCTGGGAAGGAGAACAAGCAGGATCCTCCGTGAAAGAATGAACCCGTTGGAATGGAAATTTGCGCCTTCGCAAAAGGGCAACGACAACCTCTAACCTTCTGCCTGGTGATGCCTACAAAACATGTGAATGAAAGATGCTCACCACCATTTCAGGATCCCCTTCTAAACTTAAAATTATAGATTAAAATTAACAATAAATTTTAAAAGCTCGGTTTTCTTTATTTACAAGCTTTACTGAATGAAAACCCCTCCCAGTCTGGTCAACCTGATAGGTTTCTCTAAAGGTTACCAGAAAAAAAATAAAACCTAATCCTTGCTTGAATGTTCCTGGGACAGGGCCAGGATATTTATATCTTTCCAGGGCAAAACTCAAACTAGGCCTTCTGCTGCGCCAAGAAAAGTCCTGCTAGGACAAGGAAAGAGGAAATTGCTCCCATTTCCATGTGGACATCAGAAAACTTGGTCTGGAAAACAGAAGATGCCACACAGATGGTCAGAGAGCAACCAGACTTCCTTTAGAAAGCTACACACAACACTCCTCCCAAAACTTTTTTTGGAGGGTGGCTCGGGCTTGTTGTTCTTCTGTGTGTGTTTTGTTTTTTATTAATCAGGACCTTCTACACAAATAAAAAGTAACCTAAGTAATATAAGTTTCTTTTTCAATCAGTATGTCATGCCCAGAGACATACTGGGCACCTCCACAAGTGTGATATTAATCTTATCTTCCTATGCATAGTGGTTTATATAAGGACTCAGGTTCTTTTCTCTTATATAACACCTATTTTTTCACACTTTACCTCCAGCCACTACCATAAATGAGGAATTAAACTGCATGACGGTGAAAAGTTTTCACTAATAAACAAGCTTCTAAGCCTGCAAGCAGTTTGCTAAAGGAAAAATAAAAGCAACAGATTTTCAGTTTTAGTGGACAAGGACAGCAAGGGCTCCCTTGTTAGCTTCTATTTACGGTCCCACAGCAGATGACCTGAATCTCCTCCATACTCATCCCCCTCTACAGAGCCTATAGCTTAGATTATTCACTTCTTAATGAAAACACCACCTGCCAGATGGACAAGAGAATAATTACATTACACTTACATTATTAAAATACATACGAGTCCCGTTTGCTGTGCACAGAGCAGTGCCATACATCTGGATCTGTGTACAGTAGAAAGACTTCCAGAAATGGGGTTTTCCTTGCTGTATTTTTGGTAATAAAGATCAGCATCTGATTCATGCAACTGCCTGATGCAAATCTACCTGATGTGGGAAAGGCAGCTCTCGGAGTAATAAGCTGCCTTTCCTTATCATCTGAGCTGGCTGGGTTTTGTAGTCCAAGGTTCAACTATTGCATCCATAACATGCTGGCATTCCCACCTGAAACCCCAAACAGAATGGAGGAGACACCACCAGGAACTACACAGGAGGACAGAGCTCTAATGGGAGTCAAATAGAGGTAGGGACCTTATCTGAACTTGATAAAAAAGCTTTGGATTTAAGTCTAGGGGTGAGCAGAAGTTCAAGCCAATTACACTCCCATATCCCTAATACTATCCACGGCATCATCCAACAGCACGTCCTGCCCAGGTGGTGTGTCTCAGGGAACATTTCCACCTCTCTGGTAAAAGTGTCATTATTCATATTTCTGGGAGCCAGGGGTAGAGAATTTGAAAGCAAAATGCCTGAATGGGCAGTGCAGCTCATAATAAATTTCCATCGTTAAAAAGATGGCCACAGAGTGAGTCACTTACTGTATGGGCACAGCTGCATCTGCATTGAACTGAGGAGTGCAGAAAATTGATTTCCCCTCCCGAGAAATGTCCTGAACCTTTAATGGTGTTTGTCCAGGAGGGTGAGAACACCAGGAATGCTTTCTGCTGGTTGAACCTATTTCTCTTTTCTCCTAAGAGAAGCTACACCTTTAACAAAAAATGCCATGATTTGTTAAAAATGTGTTTTAAAGTTTAACATCCATAAATTGTGCTAACATAGAAATTTCGGTAATACCATTTCTTTCTGTCTCTCCCACTACTTCAAATATTACTCAGAAATACTACTCTGGGGTTAATGAGACTTTTCCAGCTTATTCCTACTTTCTTGGCTCTTGTTCCTCAGAGCAGAGCTGTAAAAGACCCTTTGGGGACTTATCAATGCATATTTGCAGACACTTGAAGAAACTACTGGTTGGTTTGGCTAAATATATAAATTCTGCCATTCAGGTCAGTGGTATCCAGAAATGCTGGATGGCTGTTGTCTACGATGGCTGTTGTCTACAACAGGGTGAAACAACAGCAACACAGTGTTCAGTGTACACTCGGTTCACTGCCTCTGATACTGGGAAAAACAGTCAAATTTCCCCTTAGAAGGATGATCATGTTTTGGGTAAGTAAATAAGATGGAAGAAATCCAGAGCTCACACCAAGCAATGCTAAAAGCTTGCACACAAGCCATCCCGTCTTTCTGGCTGACAACTAAACACATATTTCCTTGAGGGAAGAAAACATCTCGATCAGTTTGCCTGAGACCTGAACTGCAGTCCTAGCCAGACAGCAATCCTAATTTCACCAGGAGCCAGACTCCAGCCCTGGATGGTTTCCATCAGGATTCCATTAAGCCCATGCATGTGCAGCTCTCATAATTTGCAAGAGCCATGTGTATATTCAAGAGCAGATTTGGATGTTGTGTTTGTTTCTGGCTTCCTAATGGTTCTTATGTCCCTTAAGTTACAGTCTGTTTTCTGGAAACTTAGTAATTTCTTAAACATGTTCACAAATTTATCCCTCTTATCTGGCAAACAAGATTGAAATTATCAAATGTCTGTAGCTTGGGTTTTTACTTTTGAAGACAAAAGACTTTTCCTGAAGGATGATATTGGTTAGACTGCATAGTTTCCTGCTCAGAAATCTTTTTCCTTTACCAATACCAATGTCTGCAGAGGTCCTGCCACATACAGCTCCTAGTTTGTCTCCTAGGTTCCGCTGAGTCAAAGATGTCATTGAACTGGACTAACACCTACTTTATGAAACCAGAAATTACCTCAGAAGACAGAATACACAAAGAAAAGAACAACTTTGCACAAGAAATAGTTCAGGTAGCCTGTGATCCCAAGTAATTCCCATTGTTCTTGGCAAGAGCAAGGTATAGATCTAAATTCCCAAACGCAGCAATGTTTATTGCACTAGCCTGGTGATTCACTAAGTACAGGATGTGCCCAATTATTCTGCATATTTTTCCAATCCTATTTCATAAACTTCAGTTGCACAAGTACAGCAATACATTCTTTCTTTCTTGTCCATTAAAATTAATTTTAAGAAAGGCCATCTGACTTGAACAATAAAATCACCAACTGGCTATATGTGTGAGGCTTTTTTGTTTTGTTGTTGTAACCATGGAATCAAAAACCTCGGCTGTTAAGTGCATATATTCTGCGATACAATCGCTTCATTTTTTGTCTCAACCTGCTGTGAGAAAAGTTTTGCTTTTAACTTAGGATGCTGGGTTTGTTCCAAATCCAAAAATTAAAAACAGCAGTTCTGAAGGACATGAATATTCAAGCCAAAAACATTTGACTGTCTAACATAAAAATTAGCAGAACTGTTATTACTAAAAACAAACTATTAGATCTTTCCAAGATAAATAAAAAACTTAGAATTCTGACTATCAGTCCACAAACAAAGCTTCTAATTTAGTTTGTTTGAACACAACACCACGGATAAAAGAGATACAGCTTCAATTTTTGTATCTCTGAGTTAATTTCACTACCTTAAGCAAGCTGGCTGTAAACTGAAGCTCCGGCTCATTTTCCTTCTAAGACATCTTATTACAAGTAAATACAAGTCTTTGAATCATCATCAAGGCTGACAACCATGCCACACCGCTACACATTCAAGACTATTTTATGAATGAAGTGTGGGGTTCATTGCAAAAGTAGCAAAGGCAACAACATGCAAGATGAATGCAGTGCAAGGCCCCCAGCTCCCACCACAAGGCACAGGCAGCGTTTATGAGACCCCCAGCAGCCAGGATGTGTTTGGCTGGGATGAAGCAGGTTTCACCTGGAGAGCTCACATCACCCTACCTGGAGCAGATGGGGCAGCCTGACGTGCAGTGGCTTCCCATAAGCCTCATGGCTCCCTTTGGTACCACCGATGCAAAGGAAACCTGGGTTTCTTAAATCTCCAGCTAGGATCACTCTGGCTGTGTCCACACAAGGTGGGTAGTCCAAAGCAGTTCTGAAGCAAACCCTCTAAAACCATCCTTCCCATTGCAAGAGGGCTTTCCTCACAGGGTGGCTCTGCTGGCCCCAAAGGAAATTCCTTTCAGAAAAAAACTAAAAAGGAAATTCAGGTCCAGGGACGTACCAAATGCCTTCACATCTTTGAATTAAGATTGAAGTATATGAAACAAGTAGTGCTTTGGGGAGATTCAACCTAAACATACAGTGGGTACACTTAGGCCAAAGGACCAGACAAAACCTAGTCTGGAATAAAATGCTCAGTTTGAATATAGTGTAGATACAGGAGCCTCTGTACTTGCTGTTTTGACCTACTCATCCTCTCCCACTGTGCCACACAGCAGGTAAAGCCCCTGTCTGTCTAGCATGGTGAGCTGACTGGCCAGCAAGTGCCTCTTGCCATGTATGCAGGACAGACACCCAACATATTTTAGTGGACAGCCAAGTATTGTACTAACAAACCATTCTATGTTCTAAATTCGAGGATGAAGGTACAACCTTCACACTCCAGACTGCAAATTCACAAGGCATGTCAGAGCTCTGGCCCAGCTTGTATGAGCTCTTTTCTGACAGGACCTGACACATCTGTTGAACCCCACCACAGACAGTACACGAGAAGTGGCTGGCTGCTACAAACCTGAGGCATCTACACCACTGCACAGGGCCAAGCAGCACCCAAAACACCACTGATGTGACCCATGAACGAGGTCACCCGCCCCTTCCAACAGCACTCAGACAGCTGAACCCAAGCTGCCCTGAGACACTCAGATCTGGAAAAGCAGTGCCATCCAGATCAGGTCAGGCAGTTTGAAACAGGCTCACCCCCACTCCTGGCAGCAGAGGTTTACCTCCAGCAGCTGCCCAGCACTTTAAGGAAATAAATAAATGTCACTTCACCACTTTGTGCACGTGCCCCACAGTCGCAGTCACTGGTCAGGCTTTGCAACCTCGCTGGAAGGAGACACTAGAGTAAGATAGGCCAAATTAAAACCCTAAGCCCATTAATCACACCCTCATGACTTCAGATAATGCAACATGCAATGTGCACCATATGCTTATGTAGGTCTTGCCCTTGGCCATAATCTAGATTATGGAATAAACTAGGAGAAGAGCTGTAGTGGAAAAATGAAACAACACAAGACAGGAGGGATAGGCAAGAGTCATGCGAATTCACTCCCTCGATGGAAGGCAGCTATGCAAAGAGCTCATACCTGAACTCAAATGGCTCAATTAACATTCCTGAAATTAAACTCATGGATTCTTCACATAAAATGAGACCAAAAGTGAGGCATGTACCCACTCTCTGACACCCTCAGTGCTTGAAGTGGAGCTCAAATGGATCATTGCTGCTTTGCAAAGTTCTCTCTGAAGAACTGCCAAAAGAACAAAGTTATGTGAAATATCACTTTATCATTCCTACAGTGGAAGAATGCAGCTGAAGTATTTTCATCTGACCTGCTGCAAGGCACCAAGAAAGCTCTTCAGCCTCACTGAAGAATTGCAGGGATCTCTGCATCACACTGATTTCATGCCTCTACTTGCAGACAGTGCTGATATTTGAAGAGTTGCATTAATAGAAATCTTTTAAATAAAAAATGCAAATGAAAATTGGACATACTCAAATTGCACGATCTCCATGCTATGCTAAATATTAATGCTGTTTGGTAGACTACTTCACATAGAAAAAAAAACATTACTTTTGAAGGAGAAATAATCCATGTGGAGATTTACAAAGATTTAAAATCAAACACATCAGAAAATGAGTACTCCTATTTAGACCAGTTGCTTAAAGTAATTTTTTTTTAAAAAGATTAGTGTATTTCCAACACATACACACCTGATGTAGCAGGTTAACAGTGGGGAGATGACAAGTCCCAGAGAGAAGCTGTCCCTGCAATCCTTTAACACTTAACATGTTACACAGAATCACAGAATCTATTAGACTTTTGAGATCATCGAGTTCAACCTATGACCTAACATCACCTTGTCAACTAGACCAAGTGCCACATCCAGTCTTTTCTTAAACAGCTCCAGGGGTAGTGACTCCATCATCTCCTTGGGCAGCCCATTCCAATATCTAATCACCATTTCTGTGAAGAAATTCCTCCTGATGTTCAACCTAAACCTCTCCTGGCACAGCTTGAGGCCATTTCCTCTCATCCTACTGCTGGTTGCCTGGGAGAAGAGACCAACCCCACCTGGCTACTATCTCCTTTCAGGGCGTAGTAGAGAGCAATAAAGTCACCCCTGAGCCTCCTTTTCTCCAGGCTAAACAACTCCAGCTCCCTCAGCTGCTCCTCACAGGGCTCGTGCTCCAGACCCTTCACCAGCTTCACTGCCCTTCTCTGGGCTCACTCCAGCCCCTCAATGTCCTTTGAGTAGTGAGGGGCCCAAAACCAGAGGGTTCAAGATGTGGCCTCACCATATGTGCCAAGTATAGAGGAAGAATGTTCTATCAACAGCTTTAGTCTCCAGATACAATGAAAAATCAGGTGATTTGTATCTCCCAGTGTAATTTCTTTTGCCTGCAGATAGTGAAAGATTGTTTCTAAGCGATAAAACTGTTTTAATTCCTGCAACTGCACCTGGAAGAAACAGCAGGTCCCTTTAAACAATGTAGTCGGCATGCAAGACATTTAGCTTACAGGTGACTCTAATGCACACAATAGAAAATGTCCTTCTGTCTTCATCAAAGACTTGCTATCAGCTCAAAATTCAATTAACTTCATAAAATGAGGAAAAAAAAAAAAGAGGAAAAAAAAGAAGGACAGAGTGAGGTTGGTGAGAAAAAGGGTAGGACAGAAACCGCCCAGAACCTCTTCGGTATCTGAAGTCTCCTTCAGCCCTCCTGCAAGGGCTTGTTTATACCTAGGCAGAAAGCCTAGACTGATGCTAGGATTGGGAAGGTGTCTTTTTCTGACCTAAAGAGACCAAATTTTGATACCTGTGGTACCTAAGTGCTATAATGGAAAGATGGGGAATGACTTTCCTAAAGAGAACGATTCAGCCTAGCAGGTGTGAGCTGTGCTGTGAGCTCTCCTTGCCTGCAGAGAGAACCTTGGACACACAGAGCCATTGCAGCAACACCTGGAGGAGCTGATGGGGGAGATGGCCCCAGGTAACTCTGCTTCACCCTGAAAGAAGCCCAGAGTGCAGCAGGCACAGTAAGGAACACTCTGGAGGCAACTATTCTGCCTGAGCTTTTCAGTTTGAGTAATCTTAGATAATAAGAGTGACAAGAGTAGGTAATAAAAAAAACCACATAAATATACAACCTTAGGCCTCCTGAACTCCTTTGATCCCAACAAACCATGCTGTCAAGCACTTGCAGTGCTGTAAACCTTGCCAGGATGGTGGGGGGAGACACCGAAAACACACCACCAAGAATACCACGCCTCAGTGAGAACTAATCAGTACTATGTGCCCTGCTGAAAAGGAAGCCACAATGCAGGGAAAGGAGAGCTCACCCTCCAGAGCCAGAGCTCTGCCTGGGGACAAACACCAGCCAGCATTCCCATTCCATGCCCCCCAGCTGCCACTGCGTGGGTGGCCATCCCGCCTGCCCGGGAAAGCCATGTTCTCTTGTGCTTGGAGTAAGCAGACTCAAAAGCCAAACACCCTTCTTGGACAGAGACTACAGACACAAAAGCACAAGCCATGACTTTAATTGCCAATCCCTGTGCTGGAGCAAATGCTTTCTCTAAGCATGTCGATATGCACCATTGGAAGTGGACAATGCTTCTACCCCCTCCAACCATTCTTGTTGATAAAACACAAAGGCATGGTCTTTAACGACCTTCCTCTTTTAACTCTCCCTCAAGCCAACAGTAGCCAAGCACTAAAAATAAAGGTAAAAGCTGCTCCACGAAGGTTCTAAAGATGACAGCAGTGCTGCATGCCTCGAAGGAATCACTTGTCCCTAACATTTCAGGCATTCAGACAGAGATGGACAGAGAGACAGTTGGCTTAATGCTCCTTCCCCTCTCCCCTCCCCTCCTTCTTGGAAATGGTATTTTGTTTGAACAGTTTGCTCTGAGTACCAGCAACTATCCTTGGCTTTAAATGCCTCTTTCCTCCAGGAATCATTTCAATGTAGGCCACTCTATTTATGCTGCTCTTCTGTAATCGGAGGATGAAAGAATATCACTTGCAAGACATGCCTGCCTGGTTCACAACCTATCTCCAGGCAGTGCCAACAATAGGACTGCTTGCAGCTAATCCATTTACTTGGCTTACCTGTTATATTCCCATCCCCTCAATAAGCACTACACAGCAGCTTCACCAAACTTGGAAACTGCTTAGTGACCTGTAGTAACCTCCCCTGCGCCACGTACTTGGAAAGCTGTGGATTTGGATTTACACAGAAGCAAACCAAAATTGTTAATGGAGTTTCCAGCGGCCTGCCATTGAGAGAAGACGTCTGTGCCCTTCCCTGCATGGAGACAGTGCTGTAACCATTTCTGGATACAAGCACCTTCCTCTCCAAGGCTAACCTGCAAGGAACAGAAGCCACGTACAACACAAATAGCAACTCCCTTTGCAATGTCTGAAAATAAAAAATCACATTACACTACCTTTTTCTACACCCTTATGCAGGCAGAAAAGGTTCCCAAAATGCTGGTGACTTCTGTGGTAAAATGGCATTTTAGCCTCCTGCAAGTGGCTCTGAGATACTGGAACTCACCGTTTCCTTTCTTCCCTTCAAGAAGTAGCAGCTTCAGTGCTGCTTCTCCCTGAAACTTGCTGTGCAAAGCACCAGGCAAACAACAAGCAGCAGAAAAGGGAGACTGCAGCTCCAGTGGCTTCAGAAGAGCTGCAGCTCCTGCATCTACAAAAGCCCAAACTCTTCATCACATGCGGAACAAAATAGGGAAAGGGATCAAGAATACAGAATGGAAGACTCACTTTATTTCTACTTAAAACACTTAACTTATTTGGGTAGGTAAAGAAAGCTATCTTTCTCTACAAAGATGTCTAGAGAGGGAAGGGGGGACTTTGGAACTCTGACACCAGAAATATATTCAATTACGACGCTAAACAAACAAAAAGCCATAAACTAAATTGAATTAAAAGAAGAAGAAAAAAAAAATCAAACCCCCTGCAAACCCTGATATTGACTAAAAAATGTATTAGTAGAAGAAAGCTTCTAATAGAACTGAACTTTAATGCAGACTCCAGCTAGATGCTGTGGAGCAAGTGAAGAGACTCAAATACTATTAAGTGTGTTTGCAAGCACCTTTCAGGATGCACTGAATTAGCAATATTTACATAAACTTTATTAAGAAAAGTAAAGGATTATGAAAGTAAAACCCTAAAAGATACAGCTTTCAGGAGGAGCAGGAAGAGTCCAAGGATTCAGATTATCGAAGAGAACATCTGGTCATTTGTACCTTCCCTGTGCAAAGGTCTCTGATATCAGACATCAGCTGATATTAGCACACAAAAATAGAATCCCAAAAAAACCAAACAGTGGCTTGACAAATTCAGCAAGGAAAAGAAGCATGAAACTTCTTATAACAAAAAAAAAAAAAAATTAAGGCAATTAACCACTGGGAAAAAGAATTCCAAAAGCTTTATCATCTTAAGTCTTTAAATCAGAACTAGATGCCTTAAGAGTAACCTCAAGCTCAGCCAGAATTCACGTCCTTTATGCAGGAATTATTAGATGAAATTTGATGTCCTGTATGTCACACAGACATCAGATCATGAGTATAATTGGTCCCTCCAGCTTTAAAATCTATTAATTCTATTCTATATGTGCTAGGAACTCAATTACATTTTGTAACCATCAAAACCTATACAAATATTATCACATTGCTGCAACAGACAAGCTAAAGAAGAAACAGTTCATAAATCACGAAGCACTGCAAAATGAGGCTTCTTATCATGACGAAAGTGTATTAATAAATTAAATTTTAATAAAAAAAGTACTATATAAAACTTGTCCAGACCTAAGGCAATTCCTCCTCACATTACCCTACTGTTAAAACACAGGTTTTTTTAGTAAATTTAACGGTTAACAAATAGTATCAATAATCATAACAAAATGTGTTCACGTATTTTCTGCTGCTTGACTAGGAAAAAAACCAGAATAAAGGGAGGAAAAGTCTCTTTTCAAATCCAACACCTGGACCCTGGTTGATAAAAAGTGCTCTCTTTACAGATGCTTCATTCAAGAACGGAGAAGAAAAAGATTCTGAGAGAATAAAATACTTTGAGTTGGAACAGTAATTTCCATTATTAGCACTAGAAGACATTAGCAGTTAATGTCTTTCTCATAAGGATGCATCCTCCCTTGTGGCTGGCCTGGATGAGAGACTCACAGTGCCGCATGCTACATGAACAGAGAGTACCAAGAAATGTCTGCTCTTTCAAACAGCTTGTTTAGAGCAAGCTGCCTTGTTCCCACACCTCAAGGAAATGCAGAAGGTAGGTGAGAGAACCATACTTTGTGGAAACTGTAGCTGTACTTTGTATCACTCCAACATCTCTCCCTTCCCCGTTGCGCCATTACCTCCCATTCCCTCTAGCTAAAGATTGAACAGTACATGCTTACTTAGACCTGTGAGTAGATTAATCACAGCTCTTGATACATTAAACGAAGTAGATGGGGCTCTATCATATTTCTACATTAATGCCACTTTACTTAATCCAATCTCTTTATTTCACTCAAACATTAGGCACAGTTTTCAAATTTGCATTTTATTATTAACAGAAAGAATGTTATGGTGATTTTTCCCCCTCCCTAACAAAACAGAAAAAAAAAAAAAAGAAGTCTAGTCCATTTTTTTGAGAACAGGCTTTTTCTTAGTAATAAAAAGGATCATATGACAACAGTTTTGCAGTGTATCGTGCAAGCTCTGCTGGAGTCAATCCAATTTCTATACAAGTGCTGCCATTTGGACAACAAAGCCGCCTTATTGAAACGGGCAGGCTTCATCTTAATTCTGGCACTACTGAATGGAGAATACACACTAGCTGGGGAACAATGAACCAAGAAAAGAGTTACAAATCTCTCGTGACAACTGCACGCCAAGGAAGAGAAGACGCATTATGATAGTGTTGTTTGCTCTGCTTCTTCCCAAGACCACTTTCAAACAAAATGACTTTTTTGCACTCAGAGCTGAAGGCTCTTTCTAGATTTTACACATGTACCTTCCAACCCCCATCACACATCCAGTGAGACCCTCCACTACTGTGCCATTCCTTGGACAAAGGTGGGGAAAAAGAGGCTCCCACCTCCCCACTCCCTTTCCTCTCTTGCCTGCTTTATCTGTCACCCCTCCTATTTAGAGGCTCCCCTGCTATTTTCACATTTAAAGCACATACAGCTGGACAGTTGTATTGTTCCAGGGAAAAAAGTACTTGCCCTCTATTAAATTTACTTAACTTACTTCTCAGTGAAATTTAACTTCTGAATTCCTGAGATTTTCTGAAGTTAGTCTTAGTTCAAAAGTACCTGCATCAATCTTGGCTCCTGAAATGAGTTTGGCTCACACCAGTCCCCAACTCATCTGGTGAGACAAGCAGAAACTCCCCCCAAAACGATGCATTTTGATGAACCATTACATACAGCTATATAAATAACTGCTAAAGTGTATATGTGATACAATATTTTTGTGCAAATGTGCATTACAACCCTTATAGAACAGCGTGAGTAAAATCCCTTACAGAACAGGTTAGAAAATGCTGTCACCTACCTAATGTTTTCTCCCAACATGCATTTTTAAATGGGTCTGTAAGAAACCAATATAACCCCATACGGGGGGGGAGGGAATTAAATCTCAAGGCAGCAAAAGATGACCTGAACATCACATAGTCATGGCAGCAATTCTCAGGTGACAGCATGTGACACTACCAGGAGAACACACACCTGGGCAGAAAGGGAAGGTGACTCCAAGCCTGGCTCTCATTTGTAGCGAGGTTTTCCACTTTGCTTTAGTCTGCACGGCAGAGACTGAGATTGCATCCATAGCAGCAGACCAAAACTCTTCCTGCAATTCAAGGAAATTTCACCAGTGTTTTCAGGAGTTTCAGAAAACCTGGCAATGGGTATTTATCCCCACCACAGATGACTATGCTTCTTCAGGCTGCTAGCTTTTTGGTAGGGTAAACACAAGGACATATATACACCCATATAAACATGCTCTCATGTAGGGAGATAGGACAAAACCTTGTGGAACCTGCGAAACAGGCCAGCTCAGTCCATGAGCTTCAATATAATGAGGTTCTTAAAACCTTTCAGGTATTTACTCTGGCAAATACAACCTGATAATACAGGTATTTGTAATATAAATCAAATGCAGGTACGTGCATGTTTTTTTTTAATTAAAGCAATTACAATCTTTTAAATATTTGAATATAAAGCTTTGCTTGGTAATTCTGGTAAGAAGGATCCAGGAAAATACTAGCTTCAAAGACTCCTGGAGAGAAACACCAACTCATCACAAAATGCTAGACGTTTACAAAGAGATCTTTCAAGGACAATAGCACAGCTTTCTCTTCATACACCACCAGTAAAAGCCAACAGGAGTTGAGAGACTAACTCTTCTGGTATACCTGAAAATACCCTCATTACTGTTCAAATTGAAAACTGGAAAGCATGAATGACTTTAAATTAAAAAGCATTTAAACTAAAGCCTTTTCTGTCACACCTGGTTTCAGAAACTGATGATTCTAATGCTGATTTCTACAAAATGTCCTGTGGAAAGGGGGAACGGAGGGTCAAAAGCAGGATGAGTACCCTTCCTATGCCCACACATACGAGACAAGAAGGAGAAATATCTGGCACTTTCTTTTCCTCGTTAATAAATAGCTTCGGATTCTCACTCAGCAAAAAGGAATTAATTTTATCTCCAGTGGATTGCAGCATCTTGGCAGGAAACACAGAACATGAGTTTAATCTTTCTAGACCAAGTCCTCAAGCTTGGTTGATGTGAATGAAAATATGCAATGGGAGTTTTTCTCTCTGCAAATAATTGCATGGGAGGGAGATGAAGCAAGTCACAGACCTAATGAGCAGAACTGCACAGCTCAGCCATTTTGCTGTCCTGCAAGGGAAGCACAGCTTTTGTTTTCTTTGATGAATGCACTCTTTTGAGACTAGGAGCCTGGGTTCACAGTCTACAACAACCACTGCTCTCTTACTTCTAATATGAATTATTGAAAGATGGGAGAAAAATAAAAGCCTTGGAAGCCAGGAAATCTTGAGAACATCAGAAAATGGTAAAACAGTAAGAAGTCTAGACACTCAAAGTACCTGGAGAAGGAATGTGTCAGAGCACATGGTCCAGGCTGGGGCTGTACTCCACAGCTAAATGCAAAGGGTACAGAGAGACAACGAGAGAGCTGGGCAGTGCCTAACAGGTCCTCCTACCACAAGTGAATTATAAAACATGAAAGGTACCAAAAGGAGATAACTACTAATCTGCTAATAAAGGCAAAGGCTGACTGTGTTCAAAACGCTGCCAGACCAGCTACATGGATATCTCAATTCTCCATGGAACACTTCCCTTGAAAACCATAGCTAAAGCTGGCTTATATAAATCAGTTAAGAGTTCACCTTCCTGTCCATCAGAGTTGGGACTCACAGTGCTTACAAATCTGCAAATATGGGTACAACACACTGCATGGGGCATGCACATCACATAGGCAGCTGAGGTCTCCAGCAGCTGTCAGGGATCCTGAAAGCCTCACAGCACCCTGACTTTGATTCCAAGAAAGTGCATCCATATCAAGGTGGTTTGGGTCCAAAGGCTTGGATTCCTCTTGGAAAAAAACCTCCAAGTTGTCATCTCCACTGTGTCAATCTTGCTAGAGAAAAACGTGCAATTATCCAATCCATCACAAATTCTAACTGAGAAATACTGCTGATGAGAAAAGATACTAGCTTCCATGTGAAGGATACAATGTGCTTTTGTTAAGAAAAAAAATCTACTAACTTGCTCCCTAAAACTTTTGATCAAAGCTCTGAGAGAGGCAACCAAGTGGTGAACAAATGAACCTCCTTCACCACTGTTTAACACATTTAAATCCACAGGTAACAACTCTGATAAAACATACTACATCTTAGACTCAGTTCTACATCTATGCTTGCATTTCAAAAAAAAAAAAAAAAAAAAAAAAAAAATCAAAAACCCAGAAAATAAAGAGCACCTTGCAAATCTATCATAACAAGTCCCTAGAGAAGAAGATTCAGTGTACAAGGTTACAACTGCACCCATCCTTCATGCAAAGGAAGATGGAAGGCGACTGCTCTGGTGTCTGCCTTTTTGTCCTTATTCAGGTGCCAGTGATTGAGAAGTACAATGCAATTTAAAAAAATCAAAGTGAGTTTGTGTATTCTATCAGATTATCAGGTGTTTTGAGACTACACTTGAGTAATTAGATTAACAATGCAATAAAAAAAAATACAGCTTTGACATTGGGTGCTTTCTTGCGATCCTTTCTGTTAAAATATTGTGAAAAGCACGGACAAATTTCCAGCATTTTCTAGCACAGTAATACTGGGAAGCTCCTTCATCTGAGTCAGAAATTCCAAAAAGGAAAAGAAAAAAAAAAAAAATACAGAAACCAACTGTAAATAAGGAGACATTTAGAAGTGCCCAGTCTATTCAAGGGAACTTTTAAAGTTCATGAGCAAGCTCTTTTAAATCTTCTGCATTTGTCTTTGTTTCCAGCATTATAAATTCAGCCTAACCAAAGGGAAATTAACACAGACTCAGAAAGAAGTGCTGGGGAAATAAGATGAGCTCCTTTATGCTTCCCAAGTGAGGAAAGGTCACTCTCTAAAACACTGTAAAATATGGTATTAATTTCAGTCAGCTTGTCATAATTCACTGAAGGTCTGAGCCACTTTTCAGCAGCCCACCAAGCCAGACTGAAAACTATAATAATAGAAGTCCAACTCCCAGGTGACATTCTTTTTGAGCCCAGAGGCTCCCAACACAGAGTGGCAAGCAGCAGAGCCTTCTGACACCAAATGAGCCAGCTTTTGTGTAGCCTTGACACAAACATTGGCACCGTGCAGACGCGTCCGGCTCGCCTGCAACACCACCCCATGTCCCAGTGATGTCCTCTCACCTTGGCCCTTCCTGTCTCAAGAGGATGGATGATGCTTTTGAGGAGGTGTTTAACATCCTTAAATAACAAACCACTTCCCATGCCCAGCCACGTTGACTCTGGAGGAGCAATTATCATGCTAAAGCAAGAGTTTGTAAAATGATGCCTAAATGTGGTAAATGAAAAGGACAAAAAAATCTCATTAGGTACTTTTATTGTCTGGAAAAGTTGTTCACACTGTTCCTCAAGAACTTTTCACTCTTCTGTGAAAAAAACAGACCTGTAGGCCAAAACTGATGTCACATTATGACATTAAATCAACTTTCATTCCCTCCTCTCTGAGTCAGAAGACACAGAAAGAACATCTTGCTTTAAACCAAAAATATCTGGAATATTAGTTACATATAAGACTTCTCTGGAATAATCCTGCAGCTGTATTTAGATAAAATAAAAATGACACGTGTGAAATTTCAAATTTATTTTTTCTTTTTCCTGCTTAGAATCCAAGTAACTGTGTTGGGTAGCAAACAATGACCACCACACGCACTGGGCTAATGAAATAACCTCCCACAAAAATAATCACTGGAGACAAAGACAAGAGAGAGGCTACTGGAGAGTAAATAAACCTAACCACTGAGAAGTAGCTAAAATAAGCAAGGGATTATAAAACTTTTGTCAAGACCATTCCATTAAATATGAATTCTGAAATTATTTCTGTTGAGCAGGAATTAGTTCACCTAGCATATTATGCACCAATATAATTATCAATACATCTTCATCTTGGTATGGAGAAGCAGCTGAAAAGTATCCTGACAAAAACAACAATCCCATGATAACTGCAATTCTCTGATATTTGCTTCAGGAAAACAATGCAGAAAAATCCCAGTCTGTTGTTTGTTTGCTCTGAATACACCTAACTGCCTACCATAGAAAGAAATTTTTAAGACCTTACAAAGGAAACATTCAGTTTTTTGAGTTACCTGCCTGCACTCTACAATGAAAAGAGCCTTTGGGTCACATGGCTTTGACTGTCCCTGGTACCCCCCATCTGAGGAAGGACAGCTGTAAAACACACCCCACGAGACCATGTCAACATCCTCCATCTTCAAAGGGCCTGGTAGGATCATCCCATACCTGGCAACACTTCCAGGAGCACACAGGCAACTGCCTTGCAATCTTTAGGATTAAAATTTTGCTGGCCCAACATGCAAGGAAATCAGAAAAGCTCCCGAAATGCGCAGCCTCCTCTGAGGGAAACCACTTGCACAATGTGGAAGAGGCTGAAGAGAGAGGAACATCTCTGGATTTTGCTCATCTTGCAAAATACTGAACAATCTTAATTGCTTCATGTATTAAGAGATAATAACAAAGGATCTGAGTTGACTCTATGTGGAAACAGCACTAATTCGAAATGAACTCTAGGGCTGAAAAGAATAAACACAACTCCCTCAGTAATGTACTGACTGGAGGCAGCAAAGATGGGAAGGCTGGACAACTGTGTCCCAGCACTGTGGAGAACTATTTATTCATAAAGAAAGAAGCTTGCTTTCCCCAGGTGCTTGGATAAGAAGAGGCAGAAGGTTCCTAAAGACAGGTTGCCTCTGATCCTCATAATACACTAGATTAAAACAATTTCATTTCTTTTTGCCAGAGGTCTTGGAAGCATCTATATCTTGGCTAGCTTAAAGGTACTTAAAAAACAATTCAGTCACATCTCTTGCTATTTATTTCTTTAAATGACAGCATGAGGTATGAAAGACAAGTTCTTGCAGCCAAAAGGTATTTAAACACAGACATGCTATCAGATTGAAATATCTTTTTACATTTACACTCTTCCCTTTATGGCTCTCTAGTTCCTGACTCTGACATCTCCTCATAGGATAATAGGAGTCCTGAGGAAGATGGGAAGTTCCCACCACTGGATCTCCCAAATGGCTGCAGAAGTCCTGGTGGACACAGCACCCACATTGTAAGAAACCACCCTAACTCTAGCATAGTAGCACTGATGTGTTTCACACACTGGAGCCAGGCTTTTCTGGCAGCTCAGGGTGAGGAGCCTCTCCCCATGAAAAAGGAAAGAGATAGCAGACACCAATTACCATTGTGCCATCTTAAACATTCTGGCACTGACTTGGCCAAGTTTAACATTAATGCATGTTTTAAAGAGGGAAGGACTCAAGTTCACCATGGTGAGCAGTAAGAGCAGTGAGAAGTATTTTCTTGGCTTTGAAGAAGAAACCTGGCCTCACAAGGAACTGCATAGGGAGCCCATGTTGCCAGCCCAAAATGCCTCTCTCCTCACACCCTAAAGGCTAATCATCATCTCCTCCTTACAATTCACCCCCTGCAGCAAGAGACAGACAGACCCTCAGCCTTAGTGAGTGCTCCTCTGACCTTGCTGAACCTATGACTGCCACAAAATACCCATATGAGAGGGTTAGCCAGGAGGCAGCCAGCAAGGGAAGGAGGTGCCTATGGAATTGGTAATGGGGACGGTATTTCATACACCACCACAATGGAGCACTACATACAGGAGGGAGCTAGCTCTCTTTGTGCCCCTATTTGTGTTTGTAACAGCACACTGGGGAGTACAGATCCTTTTCTTTTGGCTGACACTAGCAGAAGTGGGGAGAACCTACCAGAGGAGATGGAAAGTTGACAGCATCCTGACTAAAGCTGCTCCGCCTGGCCTGGCAGCATATTGCCCCACAGCCACTGGCAGCAGGATCACCACCAAGGTACCACAGCTGCTCCAAAGCAGCAGAGCAGTCTCCTACCTGACCCAGCACTGCCTCAGCAGCAGGGCCTGCGAGAGGCATGTATTAAAAACAGGGTGGGAGCTGTAAATCCTCGGGATCTGTCTGGCTCTGCCGAGCCCTTTCAGAGCTATTAGGCAGGGAAAGGCTGCTGCCCCGAGGGACTTGGAACCACACATGGGGCTGATAACCACACAAATGGGTACAGAGCTAGAAAAGCCAGGGGTGAAACGGAATCATGCTTAAAATTAAAATCAACAACAAAAACGAAAAAATTTTTCTTCCTCCTCACTAAGTCATTAGAGGGCTTTGAATTCCTTCAGAAATGGCATTTTCACATGAATTCTCTTTAGGTAAACAAACTGCTTCTAATGAAATTTTTTAACTCTCGCAAGACATTCATTAAACGCACAGCAACTGCAGGACACAGAGGTGACAGTCTTGCCTGGAACCTTTTTCGTCTAGGAAGCTACTTCACTTGCTGCTAAAAAACAATTTGCACCTTGGATCAAGACCACCACTAAAAAACACTTCCTTCTTTCGGGAGGGAAAGATCACAAGCTCTAAATTGTGCTTTTTTCAGAACAGAAAAATGAAGAATACTAAAACTTCCTAGTTAGCAACCAAAAGGGTTTATATTCCTCACCAAGACAACCATAGCTGCATTTCCTAATCACAGCAATCCAAATTCACGCAGTGTGGCACCAGCCAAGCCCCTCTGCCTCCTGACAAGCAGACAAACTTCAACCTTCAAATGCAGCATCAACGTGTCCTGAAACCCGTGGAAAGCACAGAGGCTCTCTAAAGTTCTTAAAACTGTTGTGAACAGCTGTTTTAATTCCTCCTCCCATTACACTTATTGGAAAGAGGGGAAAACCACCACCCTGTGCAGCACAGCCTTGCAGAGGCACACCACCCTGAGGCACACAGCAATGTCTAAGGTGAGCTGGGAAGGTGCCAGATTAAACAAAGGCAAGCATGGGATGGCACAGGGGCAGAGCCCCAGGTTGCTGTGCTGACCTGGCACACACCTATCTGCACACCCTGGCAGCTGAGTGGGGCTCAGATCATCTGAGCATTGCAGGGTGCAGGGAACAGACAGCAAAAACCTTCAGGCAACCAGTCTGTGCAGTGCAACACCTAATTTCTTCAGATACACAAATAAAAAAATCACATTCACTGAACAAATAAAAGCTACACCTGCAGCAGATCATCCATCTTCAGCCTTTCAGAAGACCTCAAACAACAGGGGAAATGCTTGGGTTGGGTTTGATTTTGTCAGAAACCACACACAAAGTGGGCCATGGATCAGAGATGGAGAAGAGCCTTTAGCTTCCCCAGCATCAGATCAAAATCCTACCCAGGTCAGCTTCTGCCTGATAGCTGTCAAAAAACCTCTGTGAAACAAGTAGGCCGATTTAATCCAGTTTCAAGTGGACTGTGCGTGGATCCCCAGGTGGCAAAACCTTAGCAATGCAGTGGACAGGAACATACCCTTCACAGAAAGCTCAGTACAACAAGTACTAATCAGGAGCAGCCATGCAGGAGAGGAGCCAAGGACAGAGAGGAGGTTGGAAATCCAGTAACCCACTCCATTCCTAGAAATGATTCAGCTAGATTGCACTTACAGCAAATGGGCAGAAGCACAACAAGTAGCTTGTCTTTGCTCCCTCGATTTTATGAATAAGTATTTCAGCTCCTGAACCCTTGATCTTTCCTCCCATAAAATGCTATTGCAAAAGCCAACTCATACTTTCCACACACATGGAAAAGTATTTGCCACCCATTCAATCCCTTAACCAAACACACACACTTAATACACGAGCAGCTTTCTTCCTCACCTCTTTTGCATTTTTTTCTTCTAAAAATGCGTAGGTTTCTTCTTCTGGGGTCTTTCTTTTCAATATTACAATATTGTTTTTTGACAGTGCCATAACTAACTTTTTGGGGCAGCAGAAATCTTCAGGACGATGCAGTAAACATCAATACCAAGATTTCTGCTGTGTACAACCTTATCTGAGCATGGTGTTTTCTTGTGAGATATTCACTCTTTTAGAGCAGTTAACAAGTGAACGAAAAATTAGTAAATGCCTTGACTGCACACCAATGAAATAAACTTAGAAAAAAAGTCTAAAACCCACTAAAGCACAGAATACAGAGGGGCGGAAGGGGGTGTTTTGGAAATTGTACACATGCAGTCACAATGTGTTACTTCCAAAATCATACCTCCAGCTGTTATGTATAAATATTGGCTTGGAAATGAAGCCCTAGATGACGTGCTGGCACTTGGTTGGATCTGCTGGCTGCTGGGGCACTCTCAGGTGACACCATGTACACGCTGTGCTGTCACAGAGTGTGCTGGACCCTCCCGTCCCGGTGTGTCACTGCCATTGCATCACTGCCCGTGGAGTAACGCAGCTGCCTCACTGCTTTTTTTCCTTTTTTTAAGTGACAGCAAATTTCAGCACAATAAATCTCTAAACCTGTGCCCAGCTCTACTGCTCATAAAGGCCAGCTTCTCTGCTTTGTAGGATCCTTCGTTCTCCTTCAGCATGGCCTCTTTTGAGGAAAATAACATTCTCACCACCTGAAAGATGTCGTGATTAAGCTGAAAGTTTGGCAGCCACATTATTGCCTGTTGTTGTCCCTTAGGCTCCTGGGATTGCTGCTTTCACTGGCCATTAGCATTGCCCTCCCAGAAGCGAGTTAGATGGTCTCTCCAATACTATCTACAATCCACCACAAATCTAACACTGCTAAAAGGCCCCCGAAGTCACTGACAAATCTCAGCAGCAAAATACACAAAACTTTTCCAGAGTAAACGCAGCAGCAGCAATAGGTGTGGTAAGTACTGTCCTACCAGGCTGCTGGCCTCCACTACTGTTCAGCAGGCAGGAGGCCATGGCCAGGTTGCCCACATGGCTTTCAAAGAGCACCTCAATGCCATAACCAAGATGCACAAAAGTTCATTTATCCAGCTTTATCCACCACTTACCCACAGGAAACCTGCCAATTTAATGCCACTGTATAGTGGCAGAGCTATCTGTAGCCGTTGCTTGCCATTTTAGTAGGACACCATAGTCCATCAAAGAATCCCACCATATGGTTCAACCACAATTTTACAAAATCCACTCTATTACCAGAAAAAAAAAAAAAACAAAAAAAAACCACCACCACAAAATAAAAATTCCTTTTTTCTGTATTTTGACAGTGCAGGAAAACCTCACTTTGTGTAAGCTTTCAAAAGGGTTCCCAAATGATGGACACATGGAAAACACTGCTGATCTCTCCAGAGCACCCTCTTTTCATTTTGACAATTAAACACATGAGCATAGGGTTCAGCATCGTCTGCAACTGCATACACTCTAGCTGAAACCTGCAAGCTACGTACTTGTTCAACCAGATTCATGTTATTATCTTTTCCCTTTCCTTTCATTGTGGCAAGAGTAACAATTTAATTAGACAGGAGAAGAAAAAAAAAAAGCCCGTATTATTTATAACTATAGCGCAATACATTATTTTTAGCTAAAGGACTCTTAAGAAAGAAACAGCGCCCAGACCGATTTTCATGTACAACTTCCTGAATTTGTGATTCACAATTTCAGGGACAAGTTTAATTTAGGTTTTGATCCTTTTGACCTTGGCACATTAGCAAGAGCTCTAGTTTTAGTGCCTGCAGCTTTGCTTCTTCTGAGCTCTATAGATATAAAGCTCAACAGGTCCACTGGCTGCAAAACCAGCAACACTTCAGAAAAGCAGCCTTTGGAGAAACAAAGCTGTCATCCAGCTGTGTCTCTTGGGGAAATTTGGGAGGTGGGGAGCATTTACCCAGGCACAATACCACAGTGACAGGAGCGGGACATATCCCGTTACGGGAACTGTGTGTTCACAAGCAAGTGCCAGAGTCACAGGCTGTTCTGTGCCATGAGGCAGAGATAACACCAACAGGCTTCACACAGCAAATTCACCCTCCCCAGCCACTTTTTTTTTTTAACCTAAACTATATTTGACTTCACTGTCAAGTACTTCAGCATAGCTGCTATTCTCAGGTTCTCCTAAAATACACACAGCAGGTACTGTACTATTGCACATATAAACATCTACCTTCCTACCACAGCTATTTATGATTAAAATAACTTTTCTCCATTTCTGATTTCATTTCCTTTCTCTGGACCCTGTTTTACGTTGCACAGGTGGTGCTTTCAAGACCAGAACTAGCCTCTAGCATGAAATAAAGAAGTAAAGTGTTAGACTGGTTAGAAGTTTAGAATTTAATATCCAGTTTGTGGGTGACCTATAAGCAGGACTTCTCTGATGCCTCACAGTTTAGGGAAAAGAAAGGACTGAAAGTCAGCAATTAGCTAGGGGGTGGTAGTAAAGAGGAGCTGCCAGTCATCTGTTGATCTCTCAGATATCACCAGTGTGCATTCCAGTCTCTGCTGGGTTTGTTACATAGCTTACTGGGGCTTGCACAGCACAAGTCCTCTCTAAAGATCTGCCCCAGCTGCAGCCATCACTGTCCAAAACTGTGCAGGTGCACAACAGCGACAACACTTAGTAATGGTGGATCTTACTCTGTCTAAAAATAAATTTCTTGTGTAAAGAACACCACACATGCTTTTCAGTTGCACTGAAATAGGATAAAATGATGACATGCAATTTAGCACACTCCCATCCTTCTGGGACACTTCCATGATACAGGAGTTTTCTGCTGACGTGATGAAAGAAAAAGAGCCAGTAGCTCCTCTGCATCTGGAAGATGGCCTCTGCTTTGAAACTCACAGCATCACCCTCTAAACTCATGCATACAGACTGGAAAAGCAAACACACCTTGTTTTCATCCACCCTTGCACAAGGCAAGAGTGGAGGTAAAGCATTAGCTCCACAGCTGCAGTGCAGAGGACGCTGTACACAGGAGCAGACTAAGTTTTTACTGAGCTCCAAGGAGAAGCTCTGCAAGTGCTTGAGATGTTCCAACAGATGTTCTCAGAACTTGGCTCTTATCCAAACCCTCTCTTAGAGGCACATGTTCCACTCAAGAGGACCTTGCTTTCAGTGCATGTATTCTTCCACAACTGAATGTGTTGAAGCCCAAAGCTTCTTTTCCTCCCAAAGCTTTTGCATCATTCCTAACTTCAGCATGATATTAGCTCTGATGCTTCTGGAGGGCTAAGCAAAACCCCTCCTACTCCCTGAAATGTTACTCTGGACATAGCTGACCAGCCTCATTCCTTGCCCATGATCATCCTGCCTACTCAGCCAACTATTAAATAATTAACCCACACTGAGGCAAAGGCTCCTTTCTGCCTCATGGAATGGGGGGGGCCTCAAGTTTTCAGTGTGAAGCTCCTTTGTACTGAACCCAGTATGGCCTAGAAATCTTTCTGTGGGCAGCTGTACTCTGTATAAACAGCAATATAAACAACAGAGATTAAAGGGGTTCATCTCTTGCTGTTAAAGACAAACAAATACAACTGCTACAAATCATTTTGAGGTGATAAGGGATTTGGGGTGAGCAAAGCTGAACCCTGACTCCATGAGCCTGTGGCATGCATCCAAGTGCAGTAAGAGGAAGCTCCCAGTGGTCCTGAAGCGGGGCCCACAAGCCATCCCAGAAGGACACAGGCACTAGTACTGGAAGGCACTGCTCTCCATTCTGCCTCCTCTTTGCAGTTGCCTCCCCTCACTTACCAGTGCTTAAAGTCAGCTGCCCCAACTGAACCTTAATCCTGGGTTTTGGCACAACCCAAGCAGTTGGATACTTCATACATGCACACACTCTGAACCCGTCCTTTCCTTACACAGTTTGGTAGCTTCCCTGAACAGCTGCTGCTTCCAAAGATCCTCAGCCCTCCTTCTCCTTGCTATTAAATTTCCTTTTATTTAAATTCAGGCATTTACATTTCTAGGATGGAAAAAGGACATTTGTGATCAGATGTTCTTGACACCTCTCTACACATCAGAAATCAGAGGATGGGAGTTTAAACTAAAATACCACGCTACTACTGGTCTGTGCTGCCTCTTCTTCCTGCTCCAAAGCCCACTGCTGGAGGAGTGAAGCTGCTGCTCTCACTGGCCTGGCACAGATCCCCAAGGCAGAGCAGGGTGCTCTTCTTGACACCTGCCCATTTAAAACAATTGCTGGATCTGCAGTCAGAGAAAACCCCCTTCTTCATCCTGCCCTCAAGATCAGACTGACAAGGAAGGCTGTTGGAAGATTTTTTTTGTCTTGACTTCTGGCATGGGATCCTCTGGATATTTCATTTAACAGACATGGTGCCCCTGCAATGTCTTCAGTTTTTCCTGGTATCTGCATGCAATACATTGCTGTTGTGGTCTCTGTCTTGTATCTATAAGACTTTGGCTTGTCATAAGGTGACAGAAAAATGTTTTCTCTCACATGTTGTGGGCCAGATTTCTGAGAGACTTTGGAAAAAGATGCTCATTAGTATGGGTGACTAGATCAGGCCCATCCACTTCAGAGCCTTTACAGGCCAGAAAGGTGCACATACATCTGCAAAAAAGAAAATTACCACCATGTCAGAACCCAAAGTTAACGGTTTTCTTTGAATTTTTGATACCTACTTTTCATTTCTTTCTATTGAAAGAAGAGGTTTACAGCCTGGAGAAATGCATCAAACAAAACTCTGCACAACAGCCTTATCTCAATCCCACAACATGTTAATTCAAGGTTGTTACCTCTTCCATCTCCTTTCCTTGCACACTAGAAAACAAACAAAATACACAAAGGGCACATGGAAAAGCCTCAGAGCAGTATAGACAGAACAGATTCAACTTCAATCTAGTCATCTTTTCGTTTTCCACAGACACTAAGAAATATGTACAACTCTTGTATCTACAAAAGTTACCCATTTCTAACTGATGCAGGCTTCAGTAGATGACCTGTAGAGTGGAAAACAAAAGTTACTTTAACTCCTCCACTCTCCACAAATGTAAAGGAAAACCTCAGTGGCAGCCAGCACGCTGCAGTACTGAAGCTGTTCCTAAAACCTACAAACCAGTCCCCAGCATGTGTTGCTGCAGACACTTATCTGCACTTTAAATGTGTACATTTGAATGTTTTTGAATGCACAGAAACCAGGCAATGTAAATGGAAAACAGTTTTAACATGACACAGAGACACAGGGTAACGCTCCCTCCGCATTACTCAGCTCAGGCTTCAGCCGACAGCGCGGGCTACACGGCAGAAATGCTCCATCAAAGCCAGGGCTACGGCTCTGCAAAACTGTAAATGATTACAGAATAATGCCCTGCAATCAAAGAACAAAATGTGTGCTGCAGATTAATCACTTTCCAAGACGGGAAAGGAAAGATAGGCTTGAGAGATAAATCTGGCTGGGGTGTTTATGCAAGCGTATCATGCTCCTTAGTACTGAATGTCCCAGA
Organism: Thryothorus ludovicianus; assembly: GCA_013397245.1. Classification (NCBI taxonomy): domain Eukaryota; kingdom Metazoa; phylum Chordata; class Aves; order Passeriformes; family Certhiidae; genus Thryothorus; species Thryothorus ludovicianus. The sequence goes on from VZTB01015816.1 coordinate 493,541, forward strand.
ACTTACAGAGGAAGTAAACAATGTGCTGGGGGGGCGTGCGGGGGGTGTGCGAGGGGTGTGCGTGTGCCCGCGCTCACAACCCCAAATAAGACAGCTCGTGAAAAATGCTTAACTTTCAGTTATGAAACACCGGCATGAGGAGTCACTTTGTTGCCAGCTGTACTGCTCCTGCCTGGGAAAATCTAAACCAAGGAGCCCTTCAGATACAGCCGACGCTTCTCCCCAGCATTTCAAACTTCCCTATAAAACTCCACAAGGATGTCCACGGACTCCTGAGCCCTCTCCCCTATGTCAGCTCAGCAGCTACAGCAGATGGGCAGTGTGTTTGAAGGCAGGGACTACAGGCATTCTGTCTGGGATTTACTTCTGGAAGCGCAGTTCAGCAAACTACATTTTCAGTGTCCCTCTAGCATAGAATCACATTGCTTTTGGCTGCTCAGGCAATGCCAGCTTTCAAGCATTCCTCTTTTCTCAGTAAACATATTTACATTTGTAACTCCTAACTGGCTTAACACTACAGAGGCATTTAGAGGAAAACTCTACCAGCACTTGAATTAAACGCAACACTTTGACAATCAATTGCAAACACAGTAAACTGACAGCAATGGGTGCAGGAGAGGCTGGTGACATGGATTTAGATCAAGGGCTGCTTTCTGCAAAAGCTCACCAGGAGCCTACACCACAGTAGACTGAGTCACCAAAGCGACACATTACAAAAAAGTTGGAAAAGCTTCATGCTGAGAGTTTTAGTTGTCATCAATGGCTTTGGAAGAGGTAGGGGCACTGTGCTGCAATTCCTCACATGAGGATGATAGTCCTATACCAAATTTATTTCCACACAGGAGCTAATAAAAATTTCCTAAAAACTAAAGTGAAAGGCAGTGCTGGGGTATGCACTGCAACAGTGCTGCATACAAGGAAAATACTTCAAAGAAACCAACTACCGAGGCTCCTTCTCCCTGCAAATATCTGGCTCTGTATTAAAACAAATTAACAATACGCTACTAATAGCAAGAGTGCAATGTAGCTGCGAGGTTCCCCTAAAGCAAAATCCTACCAATGCTAATGATTGATTCAGCAATGTGCACCAGTTCAATGGCACAGGCGTCTCCAATTCTTGGAAACATTACATCCACTCTAATTCTCCCCCCAAGGTCACCACAACCAACAGAAAATCCCCATACTTCATGACCCAGAGAGCTGTGTCTAAACAGCTGTTATCAATAGCCTGGGAAAATGAAGCACGGCACCTGAAAGGCATCAGCCACCACACGCAAATCCCTCAGCCAACCATGCTGACAGAGTGGCTCAGAGAGCAATGGCAGAGAACAAACTGCAGATTTCTCTTGCAGAGGAAAAAGCAGGGCGTGCTAGATTTGCCTTTGCACTATTTGTTGCAATGTGTGCTTGCTTATACTTTATTGCAATGGAAAGAGGACAGGACACCCTGTTAACCTGATTAAAGTTTTGAACTTTTATCATGAAGGAACAAGGGATTCACAGATGACACACTATGCCCAAGCTCTTTAGCAGGTCAATATAAGGTTATTCACACCAGTAAATGACTTGGTCTAGCTAGCACCACAATTTAGTATGAGTTTCTCAATCTAATTCTGATAACAAAAGCACTGTCATCAGCTTCCCTAGATGTGAAGGCATTTTACCAGAACCATGAAAAGCCAGGCATGAAGTTACCATCAGAGGCAGAAGAAACCATGAAGCAGTATCAGAAAAGGTCAGCCCTACCACCGTATTTTCAAGTCTAAATCCACCAAGTCAGAGGGTCCTTTCTGGAGGACACTGAATATGCTATGACTATGGACTGTACACTTTCATGCCTTCTATTTTTTTCAGTGAGGAACTTGAATGTCTCCTCTCTTTTCATAGATAAGTAAGGAAAAAGGAACAGCCCCTCACTATAGAAATAAGAGCAATTACTACCTGTACTATTAAATACTTTAGAGACATGTCATGCTGTTTGGCATCCAGGTCACAGAGAAGTAAGACATCCGTGTCTCTCTGAGACAGGACCCTCCATCTCTTACACAAATGAGCAACCTCTCAGTACCCAGTATCAGCAGAAGGAACAGGATTATCCAAATGACTAAGGATTTGCACGCTGACAGCACCAGGACTCCTTACCTAAGGGTGGATCAGTTAAAAATATAAACAGTGCTCTAAATTATAGGTGGTGCTGTGAGCCCCACCTACACCTTGTATTGTCCAACACTTCCTACTACAAAACCATGTTTGTTCCTCAGCCCTAATAACTTTGCAAACCTGAACTGAAACTGGGCTTAGAAACAGGAAAAGTGGTCCACTTTAGGCAAGCAAGACACAGGAAATACACAAGTCTGGGAGAGGGGAGAAATGTGGAATGGGGAGCTGGAGAAAAAAAAAAAAACCAGACACGTTGAACAAGCAGAACAGATACAAAAACCAGTAGGAGTGAGCAGGGGTGTGGAAGACCACAGGAAAAGGAAGGAGGGATGCATGGAACAAGACTGGGAATCACAGAAAAAGAGACTGGGATGAGAGAACACAGTAAGGAGCTTGGGGAGGGGAGAAGAAGACACAATGCTGGGACAGTGCTCGTTGGGGAAGCCTATGGATAGTGAGGAGACAAATGACACAGACAAGCACACCGGGAAGGGCGTACTCCTGTACTCGGAGCCAAGTGCAACAACTATGGCACAAGGCCCACAGAGAGAGCACAGGGCATGAGCTGAAACACTGAGCACCCCTTGAAGGATCCAGCCCAACAACGGGAGTGGGGGTGGATAGATCCTGTGAGCTCCTGACTAATAACAGAGCCACTGCCAGCATGAGAAGTAATTTCAAGTCTTAGAGGCAATTTCTGACATTATGTACTTCCCAAGCACTTGACTTTTATACTGATACATTTTTTCAGTGTAGATTTTTGGGTAAATAAAGAATGCTCTTATTTAGTACTTCTGCTTGGCCCGTCACTGAACAGTGAGAACTATCCACAAAGATACCCCAGTGATCTACAGCCTGTGGTCAAATCACGCAAAATCTCCCTGGCAGCTCTTAGAAAATAGGAAAAACCTACCACTGGCATTGCTCACCCACTGCATCATGGTACTTCTAAGGGAGAAGGCTGCTGACACCTTCAAGTCTGTAACCACCTGGAAGAATTTGTGGCTTGATACCTGATAGAGTTTCCTGCAAAAAATAAGGAACTTTGCTGGCCATGAAAAGATTTTTTTTTTGAACCAAACACAACCAACAGCCACAAACAAAAATGTCAAACCAGAAAGCAGGCACTCAAAACTGGATAAATTTAGTAAGATTTCATTATTCAACTACAATTGAAGGAAATCCATACTTAATTTCTCAAACAACTGCTATCATACAGTTCAAGCAGTGTTTTTCCTTCAGGCTGAGAAGACACCAACTACACGCTATTTCTCAATTTACTACTTTTTTCCTCTTTTCTTTCTTTCAATTAGAGAACATTGTCATTCCACATGCTTAGTACAAGCCTGAATAGAAATGACATGTGAGAAGCTTTTGCCAGGGTTAAGTCCCGACACAGCTGTTGGAAAAACCCAAAATGAACATTTTATCCTGGCCAAATCAGTGTTCTTTTCACTATTTATACTCTTGGATCCAGCAGCTGCAAGTGACGCTACAGGTCATGTTGTCCAAAATGGACAAGGAATCTGAAGATCCTCTCAAGTTTTGGAGGCTTGTTCCTACTTCTGTTCTCCCTCTCAGTGCTTCACAGCACTGCTCCACCAATACCAATTTGCTGCAAGTTTAAGTAGAATACCAAACTCTGATCAGAACAGATTTTTCACTTAAAATTTCCATTCTTTAAAAAAAAAAAAAGTTTCTTTTTCCTGCTTTCATTTTTCAGCACCATAGGATCAACACTGGCTGCTCAGCTGATAATGCCCCTCTTTATTTGAAATTATTTTTCTCCTTTCACCACCCACATTCATCTGGGACTTATTCAGTATTATTCTGCCTGACATTGGTCCAAAACAGCAAACAATTTCTGCAACAGCACAATAAGCAGAGAAGACGCTAACAGAGCTGCTTCGTTGTCTGAGAACCCCCTTACATACCAAAAATAAGGCTGAAAAACTTGTAAGGAGGCTAGATACAGCTGTGCCTTTAACAGCACAACCTCTCTGGTATTTTACATTTGGCATCTGGCATTTTACAAGCAGGGAAACATTTCTGCTGTACTTTGGCCTTCTGTCATCAGAGAGAGGTGGAGATTTATGCCCTTTCTCCTTCTAAATTAGACTACTTCAGTGCCCTATTTTATATTCCTCCTGACAGGTCCCTATTTTGTATAAAACAAAAAGTACTACTGTTGCTGTGTTGCATGGCAAAAGCCCTTTCCAGCTGAAAGAGAAAACTTTGCCACTGAGTCAAGTGGCAAGATGTAACTTTGCAGTAAACTGTGAGGATAAAATAACTTTGCCCAGAAACATATTAATTTCCAGCAGGATTTGATAAAATTATAATTCACTGTCCAGAAAGACTAAAATATTAAACATATTATACAGAGAAAGTCAAAATAGGTCATTCAATCAGCATTATTCCCCCTTCATTTCACACATAATACAAAGCAGTTAAGTAGTTTCTCTTGCAATTAGCATCATCTTTGTCTCCTTGGTGTCTAAAATACACTGGAGATATGAAGCTGCTCTGACTGTACTGCAGCCTAGGCCCTGCTTCCCACCATCACCGACTCCTCAATAAATACAGAGGTGAAATCCTGTCTTCAGTGATTTCAACAATGATAATTTTCTTTTGTTATTCCAATTCCCAGGTCTATCATCTCAAACAATAGGTTTTTTTCCCTCTGATTAAAAAGGAGTACAGGTGCACTCAGGAAGAACCCCAGCATCTACAGCTGCTAATGCACATCCTACTTCATCTTCCAACCAAGAAGACTTGTTACCTGGCAGAGCCCTGCAGAAAGTGGGCTAGAAACAGCCTTCATGAGGAACGGCGGGGTTTTAAGAGATCTTTCCTGGATGTGAGAAGTCTGACATATGCTTCAAATGCATTTTAATTTAGAAGAATGTTGGAAAGATTTTATTTATGTTTCTAATTAGGTAAACAGTATGCTTCTTCCACCTGCTTTGAGCTACCCCACCAGGCCCAGTAGACATCAGATGTCTATGAACATACATCAGGTTGATTTACACCCTACCGCTAGCTCACGGAATCCTTCCTCCTCACAGTCCCGTATGCCACTGCCTTATGGACTACACACTTCCCCTCTTTTTTTGTATGGAAAATAGCCTCACTATTGATTTTCAAGTATCTTCTTAAGCACGACAGCTCCCTTCCCCATAGCTTTATATAGAACATTTCCTCATAAAAGACTTCTCTCCTACTCCAAGCATGCAAACCTTCTAGCACATTTTAATCAGAAGTATTTTTGCCATGCATGAATCAAGATGCAAGAGCACTGGGGCAAGAAATAAATCTCAACGTGCCATGGGAAGTGAAAATCACACTGTCAACATCATGATGAACACAATACTAGGTTGGAGCTTTTGGCTGCTGCACAAACTAGGCTGGAAACCTCTGGCCCAATTCATGCAGAGCTCTGACATGACTTCCATTTGCAAATCGAAGATTTTAGATGTAGCCCACTGATCTGGGACACGTATATGGCTGAGGTTATGAATTCAAAAAATGCTTCAGAGTTTTCACAGCTCCTCAGCAGCAGCATCACTATCAGTGCCAAAGTTCTTGTCCCACAAAGGCACAGAAGGGTCAGCAGCATCCCATTGTAGGTCTTGATGCATACTTAAAAAAGCACCATTCTCTCTGAAACCTGACATCTCACACAAACGGTTTTGAGTTCCCCCATACAGTGAAACTCCTAGGCACAATAGATCATGTTGCAAAAAAACAGGGACAGTAGCTCAACATGTCTCAGCTTACAAGCATCTCAGGACACGACTTGAACTGGCGTCACCTTCTTGTACAAATTCCTGAACAAAAACATTCTCTGAAAATTAGTCAAGGTCCAGAGCAGTCGTGCAGAACAAACAGTAAGTTATAGGCTTTCAGGAAACCACATCACTGCTCTCTGCACAAAACCAATCAGCAAAAAACGTGATAATGTGGGAGCCTGTGAAACACTCACAATAAGATATTCTTTCTTGAGCACTGTTCTCACTTGTCAGATGCCAAATTTTATGTACTAAAGCATATCAAGAACTTAATACGTGAAACTGATAAATCCTCCATGAAGTATTAGCAAATATATTTACACAAGATTGGGGTTCACACAAAGTTGGAAACTTTTGATCTGGATTAAGTCTCACATTTAAAGGTATGTTTACACTGCAAATTTCATGTAAGGAAGTGGGGTTAACCTTGGTCACAATGTGTCTTTGGAGAGCTGCAATAGATGTTTGAAGAGATAGTGTGGAGAGAAAAAAATCTAGATACAGCAGGATTTAAAAGCACTACTATGTGAGTACATATCAAGACAATTCATCCACATTCTAGATAAAACAAATATGGCCTTGGAATTTGGCCCATGGCCTAAAATTATTAATTTAGAATAATATATTTATTCTTCTGTATCCTATTCTGGAAAAAGCACAGAAACAAACATGATACAACACGAGGAAACACTAAGTTATAAGGGCAAATTGTCTCCAGAGTCGGAGGTACTGACTGTCTAGACTAGAAGAGCAGTTTCTATTAGGTATTGTTAGGTAATTAATATATTTTTAAACAAAGATTGTTTATTTAAGTACGACACTGTTATTAACTCTCCCTGATCATATTCAGTCCTCACACGGGGCTCAGACTCAGCTGCAAGCAGGATTTTTGGCACAGCTGGCTTGAGTCTGTCTAGCACTAATGCAAATGCATGCTCCTGCCTTGACATGGCCTTTAGCAGGGATGGGACTCAGACCTGCCCCCTTTACTTCATCTACCCATGAAAGTTGTGCTGTCAGAAACCTACATTTATGCAAACTCTTTTTCATTTCCACTCCAAACCGAGCAGTCACAGCATCCAGGACACAGAGTGAAGCCCCAGCAGACACATCCTGATGTTTTTGGGTGTTCCTCTATCTGTCCTCATCAGTTTTCCAACTTATCTGCTGTCTCCCACTGCTCTAGGGTTGGGATAAGCAGATGTTACCTCCCTGTTCAAGCCCTGGCAAGCAGCCCAGACCTGCCCTTTCTGCTCACATGACTCAGGAGCCAGCAAACCTACTGAAAACTCTTTCCTAGGACTGAGTCCCACCCACTGGTCACAATCCCAGGAGTGCTATGGCCTCCGCTGCTGCCTAGAGAGGGACAAAGATCTTGGAAGGCCAGGGATGGGGAGACAGGCTGGCCTGAAGACACTGCAAGGCTGAGGGCTGGGTTACGAGGAGCCCCCAGGCAGAACACGAGAGTGTGAGGGCAGCCTGAGAGGTAAGTGTCAAAGGAGAAAAATGGCTCCTTTGGCAGCACTCCTGCCTTCTGCCCTCATTCCAGAGCTCTCCACTGGCTTTTGGCATGGAGACGTCAGCACACACCCACCCTCCGCCTCTGCACGGGCAGTGGGTGAAGGGACTCAGCCCCTGGAATGCACCTGACCACGGGCAGCACACAGGGGTACAGCAGCCCCAGGCTGCACGGGCTGAGCCCAGCACCCACAGCCTCCCGACCCCAAAAACTGGAGGCACACGTTGCAAACAAGCTGCCAGTGCCACACGGCATCGTCCCTGCTTCTAGTGCTCCTTCCTCCACCAGTTCCTCCAACAATGGTCCATGGGCTGCCTCTACCCTTCTGTACCAGCATGCACCGTCTCACACCTCTCTTTAAACGCAGCAAGTAGAAACTTCACCATCAGGGGAAAAATAATAAAGAAAAGCAAAATAATACCTTGCCAAATAAACATGTTCATGTGAGAACCCAGCATTCCATAATTCAGCTCTAAAGTATGTAGCATGTTGTGATAGAGCAAGCAATCCACTCAATTTGTTAGCACAGGTCTGTTATAAGAGCTAATTTTCATAAGGCATTTTTTTACTAGTACAAACCCACAGAAGGGCATTTCTCTGTCTGGGAAATATTAAGAAAGTATCTGAAAAAGTATTTAAATAGCCTTTATTTTTAATAGGTGCCAGCACACAGATAAAGTAAATTGCCTCAATAATCAAAGTCCAGGTAGGACACACACAGTTATTAACAAAACACCAATGCTGCTAACTCCCAACCTGCCTCAAATTCCATGCAAAGCAGCATTATAAGCATATCAGTCCTTGAGCAAACGTGCAATGGGGGTGGCTCAAAGAAAGGACTTTGGCTTTGCAGGGCAAGAGGGGCTCCTCCTGGACCTCACAGCCAAGCACAGCATCAGGAGAAACCACTCTGACAAAAAGCAGCACTCTTCTCTAGCCCTACTGGAAGGCATCTCCCTCGCAATTTCACATCAGGGATGAGGCAGAGCACTGATGCAATCACTCACTTGTTCCCAACTCCTCACACTGTGCTGGCATTGCTTTTCATCTGTCCTGTAGCCTAAGAGTCTCCATGCTGTGTCCCCAGCCAAAACTGCACAACATGCCCTGCACAGCTACAAGCCAGCCCTCCACCTCCCACAGAAGTGCACCCTGCAACCCTCCAGCTGGTGTTACAAGTGGGAAGGATGGAGAAGGTGAAGTAGGACATAATGTCCCTGGAATCTCCCAAGACAGGAATGAGAAACTGGGCATGGGGAATTAAGACACAGATTTTTTTGGTTCTTTTTAAATATTAGTATTTGGAAATTGAACAAGTCCTCTCTGGTTCTTACTCCCCTCACAGGTTTTAGACCACTGATCTTTGACAGCCCTTACCCAACACACTGCCCAGGAGACAACTTAGGTAATGTAGCTGATGAACACAGCAAGACTCCTGCTGCTGTTGGAGATCACACTCCTGCTCTCAATGGCTACAGGAGCCCCAAGGTCCATCCTCCACATCCACACAGAGCTGAAGATGACCTCCCTGCAGGACACCACAGTGTGCCCCAGCAACTCCTCCATCCGCTCTCCTGCCTTCTCCCCTTTCCAGCCTGAGCTTTTCCAACTCCTTCGCACTATAGGTGTTGGGATCACATCACCACAGGACTCCAGATGCTCCTGCAGCTCCTGGCAGGCTGAGAAGCATGGCTCTTTCTCTACTGCCTCAAGCAGACGAGCAAGAGCTGTACCCACCACTAGCAGAAAATGCTTAGAAACGTGCTAGTTTGCTTGGGAAGCTAACCTGTTTTCAAACAAAAGCCAAATACACATGGGTAAGGAGTTAGTGCCTATCAGTGGTACAATTGTATCCCACATGCACAACTGGAACATCAGGAAACTGGTACAGCCATGCAGAGAAGCATGGGATACCCCAACCTGACTTCATCTGAAGCAAGTTAGAACAAAACATCTCACTCTAAAGGAAAATCCCCTTCTGTAGACAAGCCACTTTTTAATAATAAGTGCTAAATGGACTATTCAAGCAGGTAATTAATGTTAATTAACATATGTCAGGCCATAAATTGGCTAAACGCACCTCATTTTCCAAGCTTGGTGTGTGGCAATGCTCAGGAAATTTTAACAGAACAGTCTAAGTTTGTAGAAGCACAAAAAAAAAGAGCAAATAAAAGGTTAAGCATAATCTTCACTTAACTCACGGTGTGCTGAGCCAGCAGCACAGAAAACTGCATGACTATGCACATTACTTGAACACTTCATTTTGCTCCTGAACCGCTGTGCTACGCACATATTGTCAGTCCCAAGAAAAGCCACATCAAAAAACCCCTGCAGCTCCCTGAGTGCTCTGTTATCGGCCAGGCCTTTATCGGGATCGTCACTACGTTTGGGACCTGGACACACCTCCTGTTCCAGGACCTGGCCAAGCTGTGGCCCTTTCCAGAGCCAATTTGAGAATCGCAGTTTTCCACAGCAAGGGGAACAAATCAGCTGTGGGAGGATGCTCAGAGCTTGTCCTTCTCCAGACACAGTACCAAATGCAGAGGGCTCCTGGTCTTTAAAACAAACTAATATTGCCATTTTGCAATGCTGCCCTTGGGCACATTTTCTGTGACAGACACAGTAGTAAGGCTTTTTAAAAAAGTGGGAGAGAAACAAGAACATGCAGAGACTTTAGTCTAAGTAGCAACATGCATTAGGAAACACTTTCAGTTTCTCCTTTGGCAAGCTGCCACTACACCAAGACCCACTTTAATTGCATTGCAAATAAGGAACAATCTTCACAAAAGATTTTCCATACTTCCACGCAAAATAGCTGGCTGCCAAAATCTAGCAGGGCACCTTTAGGAGGCTGCCACCTAGAGAAATGCTTTGGCTGCTTATCCTCAGTTTTCCCTTATCTCCAAGGCAATTCCTTCGGCCTCCCTTTGAAGCAGCACATCCACCGCAATTTTCTGGGGTGGTTTCACGCTTGTTCACACTGTCCACCCCAGTCGAGCTGGCTGAAACTCACCCAGCCTCTGCAGGAGGGTGCAGGGGGGCTGCCTCAGAGCTGCCTACCTTCCACTCTGGGCTGCTACTTTGTCCACATCAGCACAAAGGGCTTTCACAAAACCACACAGCTAACCGTAATCACTGGCCTTTCTAAATGCACCAGCACGTGCCCAGCCTCCCCTAATCTCCCAGGATTACAGCAAAGTAGTGTAGCACCACCAAAATGACCCGAATACAAAATGGCCTCGAGAGTAAGACGCCGCTCACTTCACCAGGACAACTCCAAGCAGAGGCAGGATGTCCCAGGGCAGAAGTGTCAGGACATTTCTCCTCCCCAGCCTCATAGTCTCTAACAGTGTTTATTCAAGCCAGTACAATACATCAGATATAGCTACCACTAAGGTGATTTAATTTTTATTAGCGTTAACTGTGTACTTTCAAACACACAGCTAAGAGTAGAAGGCAACCTCTGACTCTCAAGCTTCCCATTTTAAATATGCTCAAATTTTAAATACATACAAATATCAACACTAATAAACCTATTATAGACAATGTCGACTGCTGCACGACTGTTTCAGGTAACCTTCTGTTTCTGAACAATAGAGGGACACTGATTCCCGCATTTATCATGCAGGTCTACATGGTGGAGACACTACCCAGCAACATCACATCATCTGGAAGTTTCCCCTTCACATCAAAAGTTGAGTCTGTGATTCTTTGCAGCTGAAGACATTCACCAAGGTGATGTGTTTATGTCTTCATTTAACAAGTCCTTCAGCAGAGGTGCTCCTCACCATCTCACTGTGGATCAAACAATGTCAATGATTCTGCAAGAGCTACTTACTTGGTCTTTCTCTCAACTGCTCTAATAGCTGTCACCTGCCTACATGAGCTGGGAAAAGTGAGATCTTTGATGTACATTACAGATATGAAATAACAATGTGCGCCAATATCTACATATGGTTTCTACTGGAAAGTTTTAAAAGTCATTTGTTACTGTGATACTAAAGTATACTCCTCTTTGATGCAAGACATTTGTTATCTAGTGGTTTCAACCACGGGAACCACACATCTCTTTACACTGCTCAGTACAAAAGTCACTTACAAATGTTTCTGAGTATTTTGTTAAAGCACAACATAGTAAGGCTTTGATCAGGTAAGATGCTTAAGCAGCAAGTTTAAGCACACAAGTAATCCCAGTGAAGTCCCAAGGATCCATTCACGTGCTTAAATCCATGCTCTCTTTGGTAGGTCAAAACTTAAAATAATCAGGCTACAGCTTGTAACTCAAACCCTGCTGTATACATTAATAAGGCAACACAAAAATATATTAAAAAATATAATTGAAGGCTGGAAAAAATATTCTTGCTAGCATTTAATCGGGAAACAGAACCTTTAAAGAAATAAAAAGGAAAAATTTCAAAAGTCAGCAGAGGAAAAGAAGAAACTGACGCAAACCCCAGTTTTAAGTTGCCACTCCTGATAAAGACATCGTGTGTCAGTCCAAGGAAGGAGAAATAAGAAGAAAGAGAGTGGTGTTACTTCCTTCTCACTTCTTTGCAAGATGATAAAAAAAGTCCGACACATCTTGCATATCAGCATCTGGCTAACAGATTTAGACATCTGTCTACATCTCTGGCAAATTTCTCAAGCCTTTTCAAGTCTCAGTAATTACAGAAGTGATTCGTGCATTTGCTACACTGAAGGGACTGCAGCCCTTTGGTACAAAACTGGCCAATAAAACATGGTAAGAAATGATGGAATGTCCACACACAAAGTTTACACAAACCTCCATTTCAAAGCAAATACCCCAGCAGTTAGTGTTTATCTTTCATGGGGAAGATGAATACAACAGGTGTAAAACAGAATAAGCTTCTGATATGAAAAACAAATCAAAGCAAATCAGTGACATTTAAATTTGGGAATTGCTGGTATCCCTGTATAGAGGACAAGATTCGTAGTCTTGCCATACCGCTTAACAAAGAGGAAAATAGTCCCCCTAGTGTACTCTCCATGTAGAAAAGACTGTTTCACAAGATAGTGCTGCAAGAAATTACAAAATAACACTGTGGGAAGAGGTATGGAATTACTTAAACAGTAGTGAAACTGGGCACCTCTACTAGGTACACGGACAAAAAGGTTTTTCAGTTTCCTATTTCAAGATTATTGAGGGAAGCGAGTGCTCCACCCTAAATACTTGCAAGGTAAAATTTGGTTTTTAAGTCAGCACACTAGTTTTGTGACTGCAGGACTTTGATTGGGTAACAGATACCTGAATGAGGAAAGCTCTAGTCATCGAGGAGCTCTGTAGAAGTACCTGGAACAGTCACCTGGCACAGTGCATTTCACAAGGGTGAAACCAGCTCTTCCCCCCTCCAGTGATGACGAACATAAATACCGACCTTCCCTAAGCGTTCAAGAGAGAAGCAGATACTGGAACACGCATGGAAACCCCCTCCAGTGGTTTGGAAACGTACGGGATTGTACCAACCGGGGCTGCCCGTGGCACACAGGAGTGTCTGGAGCACCTCTGCAGCGCTGCACCGCACACTACTGCCCTAGTTAGCTGCAGGCACTATTAGGTTAGCCAACGTCCCAATGGGCCAGGGGGAGGGGGAAGCAAAGGAGATTGTTGGGGGGGAATATTGGGCAAACCTGATCCGAATTACCGGAAACGTAATATATGCCTTCCTAACCACATCTGAAATATTCACTTCTGCTTTAATGCTCAAAGCAGGAAAAAAGAAAAAAAAAAGTGATAGTTGTAACTTTAATTTATAGCTTTTAAAATAATTGTTTGAGGAGAATAATCCTGGCTATGTTTACAGATTATAGTGTTCGACACATCTCACTGGAAACAGTATTAATATTTCATATATAATAATACATAAGGTAATAAGACCGAGTCCTCTTCTTCCCTTTGTTTAAAATAACAATTTTCCCACTCAGTGGCAGAGCAGAATATTGTTAGATGGGCTTGCTGCCTTCAACGATGAATTAGCTGTGTAAAAATATTCTAAAATAAGATAAAAGCCTTCTAACACAGAACTATCTTCTGTTCATTTAAAGTCTCAGTGTAACTAGCAATCTGAAGAAGTCTAATGTGAAAAGCTGACATTAGTTCCTGAAGAATTGCATTCATTACCTGGAAGGAAACAAAGATGATAATAACAGAAAATGTGTTTTACCATCAGGAGACTAAGATGGAGTCCCCGTATAAGAGTGTTGCCTGTGCACAAACTAAACTACTCTCCAGTCAAGAAATTGAAGAAGTTCTCTTCTAAATGTATACACACTTGAAAAAGAAATCCTAGCCTTGCTAAGGAATTATATCTTCCAGTTTTAGATGCCTGGCAAATCATTAGCTCCTGACCTCCCCTTTGCCCCTTCCAGTACACCCCTACCACCCCCGCACAACTGCACCCACCGTTAACGTGACCAAACGCCCTACCCTAACTTCAGAGACAGCTCACAAGAATTAGAGGCAGAATTCGCTGCCACCAGCGTGCCTGCATCTCCTGAGAAAGGTCATCCTAAAGGCTTGTGAGAAACTTCTGAACTAAATTATAACAGAAGAATCTCAAGGGATCCAAGTTTTTAACATTTTAATTAGCTCCAAGTACCAGTTAATGCTGCTCAGCGAAGGAATCAATATCAAATTAAGAGTATAAATTGTCAGAAAAATTGTGACGGTATTAAGGATACTAATCAATGTAAGCACTTCATGCTAAGGCCCAGATTCTTGTTAAAGTGCAAAGGAGTTTTACCACCAAATTCAGCCAAAACAGTGTCAGCTCCATTTTTAGGTAAGTATCGTTTGAATCAGATATCGAGAATTTACTGAAGATTCAAAGTACCAGATAAAAATGCTGAATTTATCATAGCAGCTGACATCTAAAGCCACTGCTTCTGTGTGAAACCAAACAACTTACGAAGGCACAGGCTGTCATTGGAAGATGTAACCCTTTATCACACTCTGCGTCACACTTGTAAACTCAGATCAAAATTTAACACCTAATACAGACAAAAGCTGTAAAAAGGATGTGTGGTTAAAAAAGCCTTGCCTTCAACTAGTTATGCCAGCGATAAACTTCGTGTTTGTATTTTTGCCAGCCTGAGACAAGTCTGTCAACTAAATACTTCCTCTACTGTGCTTCATTTGGAAGGTAAAAATCATACAGCCGCACTTCAGTTCCTAGCAGCAAGTCCTACTCAGGCACCAAAATACAAGACAGGGCTGCCTGTACAGAAACTGCCAGAAATGTTTCATCTATACAGTATTTCTGGCCGATTTGTACACTGAAAGTTACCACCTGATCCAAACCTAGATAGATTCAAAGAGAAAATTTAATTTGTCTGTAAAAGCTTTGAGCTTGCTGGCAAATTCACCTTCAGCCAGCCATTCAGAAACTCCGTGTCAGATGCCGCTAGTACCGGCCCTCGGCAGCGACTGAACCTTGCCGGGATTTCCTTCTGCAAACACTATCGGCATCAAGCAGCACCTGCCTTTCTGTACAGCAGCAAGTACGTGACATTTCGTCGTCCAACAGACGCTGACAGATGAACAGGAAAACGAGAAGAAAAAAAGCAGTTCTGGAAAACAGTTCAAATGTGCTTTGCGTGCAGTTCTGGCTCCTGGTAGGCCTTATAAGACTTTCTTGAGGGTAAAACCCTGCCTGCCTGCAACGTGCTTTTGCACGCGCTGAGTAAACGAGCCACAAAACCAGATTTTAATTTTTTTTTCCCCCTCACTTATTGAAACAGTAGTACTCTTAGCTGCTCACTGTCGCAGTGCTGGACAGAAAATGCTCGGCTATCAGTAGACGGTGCTCTCATACACTGGCAACGCAGGAATCGCAAACCAAGCATTCCCGTGGCTTAACAGCCAATAACTCCATGCTTTGATGAACTTTATGAAGAAACGTCAAAACCTGAATTTCCCTCTACTGCCTTTGAGGAACACATGGGCAAAAAACTGGGGGTTTTCTTGACAAAAATAATAAAGTCATTCTGTATTTGAGCTTTGAGACTCAGACTGACCATGCATAAAAGCAATTCTGCTCATTTCCATCATGAGTTACCTCTGGTGTTAGGACAACTTTAAAAATAAAAAAATAAAAGGCAAAAAAACCTCACACACAGCTTGTAAGTATTTTTCGTTTTTCTTTCTCTCTCTCCCTCTCTATTTCCCTGCTTATGTGCTTGTGCACCACAAAAGCCAGCTCCGCTCCAGCGTGTACTCTGCCCCCAGAGTCGACAGACCTCACCGCTTGTACACAGCAACAGGAAAGAGACAAAACTTTCCTTAATCCCACCCTTAAACAAAGCAAAGCCGACAGGGCGACCACCATCAGCACGCCCAGCGCCCGGCGGGCTGCTGTCGGGGCCAGCCGCCAGAACCCCGCTCCGCGGCCGCATCCTCCGCGGGCAGCCCGCCCGTCGGGGCGGCGCGGCGGGAGCGCCCCAGCCCCGGGATCCCGCCTCACCTTCCACCCGGCCGAGCTGTTGCTGTCGCCCTTGTCCTTGAAGTAGGGCACGCAGCGGACCATCCAGTCGTAGATCTGGGAGAGAGTGAGGCGCTTCTCCGGGGAGCTCTCGATGGCGCGGGTGATGAGGTCGGCGTAGGAGAGGTTGCCCCACGCGTTGCGCCGCGACGAGCACTTCCTCGGCGCCGCCGCCGGGCCCCCGCTCAGCCCCCCGCCGCCTGCCGCCGCCGCCGCCGCTCCCCCCGGAGAGAGGCTCGG
>VZTB01015817.1:7675-20527 GCA_013397245.1 Thryothorus ludovicianus
GAAATGAAGGATCCTGTACCTGGGCAGGAATAACCTCAAGCACCAGCACAGGCAAGGGTGATCTGCTGGTATACAGTTCTGCAGAGAAGGACCTGGAGGTCCTGAAGGACAAACAGCTGTCCCTGAGCTAGCTGAGTGTCCTGGGCACAACGAAGCCAATAGGATCCTGGAGTGCACTTGGAAGGGCATTGCCAGCAGGTCAGGGAGGAATCCTGCCCCTCTGCCCAGCCCTGGGAGGCACCCCTGGAATGTTGTGTCCAGCTCTGGGCTCCTCAGGGCAGGAGGGATACAGAGCTCCTGGAGTGGGTTCAACAAAGGCTGTGGAGGTGAAGAAGGGCCTGGAGNCCCTGTGCAGTGACCATGCCCTGAACAGATATCCCAGAGAGGCTGGGGAGTTTTCCTCTCTGGGGATATTCCAGAACCTGGACACAATCTTGTGCCACGTGCTCTGGGATGACCCTTCTGGAACAAGTAAGTGGGACCAGATGACCTACTGTGGTCCCTTCCAACCTGATCCATCCTGGCATTCCAGGATTCTGTGAATGACTTGCTTTCTGCTGTAAACAGAAAGGCTGCAAGCTTTGCTGGTAGCTACCATCTTCCAGAGCTCCTTCTCCCTGGATGCCGCTCAGCAGATTTCTTGACACAAGTCTGCTTTCTGCTCAGGACAGGCAGAGAAACCCACATCCCACTGCTGCCCAGATACAGAATAATCCTCACTACCTTTGCTGTTCCTCTGTAACAACAGTCTGTGGTTTTAAACAGACAGGTCCCCTCCACTGGGAGGATTTTATAGGTTTTCTCTGTCATTGCAATTTACTCAGATTGCTCTTATATTCTGACATGTTGGAATTTCCATGTACGCTATGGCCCAAGTAGTTTGGAAAAGGTCCCATCTTCTTTGTTCAACAGGCAAAATTCAAGTTCTAGTGTTCTTAGCTGCCTTTTGCTTTCCTATGCCTCCTGCCTATGCTGGTGATGGGTATACCTCCTCACCACCTTTTCCAAGCCATGCTTTTCCCAATCTCTGTTACTGCAGTAAAGCTGCACTGGAGATGGAGCTACCCAGCTCCTTTCCCACTACTCTTATTGCTCTTGTCTGAATTCCAGCTGCATCAGGGATATGCAGGGCAGGACAGCTGAGCACAATGGTGGAAATTAATTCCCAGTATGGTGCCAGGACCCAGAGGTGTTGGAGCTCATCGCTGGGTGATGGAGCTGTACGTGTCCCCAGATGTCACTGAAGCACCTTAACAGCACAGCCTGGCCTGTGATATCTTGTCAGCTCTCCTGCTGAGATCACTTCCCATGTTACCCTTTCCTAGGTTTCCTTTTGCTGGACTGATGTTTATTCTACCTGCAATTGCCCTGAGTTTCTCTGTATTAAATTTTGCTTTCCACCTGTGTGTTTTGTGCCTTTTACTTTTCTGTGCCTGTGATTCCAGTGCCTGTTGCTTTGCACTGATTTGCTGCTCTCACCAGTTTTAATTAATTCTCCCAAGTATCAAACCTCATTACTCACCACCTGTTTCTTCTTCTGAATGACGGTGTTAAATAGAGCAACTCCTGACACCTATCCCTGTGCCATCATATTTTCAAGCACTGCCCAGTTTGCTATATTTTCGCCTATCACTTTGTTCTGGTCCTTCTGCCAACTTTGAAATAAGAATGGCTCTTTGAAGCCTGATTTACATTAATTTATCAAAGAGGAATTCTGTCAGTGTCTCAGGTGTTTCCCTTCAGTCTGTCTGGTTGGTTTTGCTCTCCTGCAACTCTGTCCTCTAGTGCTTTATTTGGCTTGAATTCTTTTAGAATAAAAACATCAGTAATATTTCCAGGCAACACTTGTTGCTCACTGCTCAGGGGATTTTGGCCTTCTGAATTCCTAGTGGTACAAAACACTGTGTGTAATTCATTTCACTTCTCTGCTAAGACCCCTACAGTCTTTTGAAAGTGACAAAGTTCATCTGCTACAATTACCAGGTATAGGGTATTTTTCTTAAGCATAACCTGCATTAGAAGTAATATTTTCAAGGGAGCATGGGAGTAGAGGAAAACATGAATTTCAGACAGCTGTTTGGTTTTCATCTAGTTCAGCTGCAAATCCCTAGAAGTGTTCCTTGCTGTTTCAATGAAAGAAAAGCTGGGGTGAAAATCAAGAAAGGCAGGCTGGAAAGTGGCTGCTAAGTATAGGAAGTTGGTAAATAGAGGTAAGTTAAGAAATGTTTCCTCTTTGCAGTTCACAGCCCAGGTTTGGTTCAAGGGTTTCCTTCAACGAAAGGTTTGGTGGTGCTAGTGTTACTTGTTGCCTTGTGCATTGGAGCTGACTGTAGCAAGCCATTTCCTTTCTCATCCTGCTGCTGCTGAACTTGCCAGAAACTCATCTGATGAGAGTGCCCATGATGTCAGCAAATTCTTTCTCCTGTCCTGGGGAAGCACCAGACTCCCCAGGGGTTTCAATCTCTATCAGCAGAGTCTTTTTCTGGATAGACACGTATGCAGTGTATCAGTGGTACCAGATTTAACACTGCACCCAGAATCATTACATTTTTGGTGGCAGCAGTCCCCACTGAGTAACACAACTCTTTTAACTAGGCATCATTTTGTGCCCTAGTAGACACTAATAAAAAACAGTTCTTGAAGTCGAAGGGGAATTGGGTAGTGTTTGTTTTGTGTTCTGATGTGAGAAAATGTGATGTGCTTTTCACAGTCAGCAATAAAAAATACCCTCAGGTCTTATTTTCTTAGTTAGCAAGAAGAGTGTGCATAATAAAAACACTGACAGATGCCTTCCTATTCAGACTACTGACACACCATGGAGAGCATTCAAGCTGCCTTGAAACTCATGAAAGTTGTTAAAACATAAAAATTATACCAAATAATTGGACAATTATGAATTACTGAGAACATCATTTTACCACCAGAAAATTACACCCATAACTGTGAAGGTATTTTTGATAAAATCAACACTCTGGGCTTGGAATTTATCAAGCAAGTAGAGGTTGATTATTATTACTTGATAAAAGCATCATATAGTCAATAATTACATATTACCAGCATGAAAAGCTCTTGCACTTCCTATTTACTAAGCCATCTTATCTATTTGTGCTACAATTACAGCATACAAGTTTAAATAGCAGTACTGATTTTGCCATAAGTTAAATGGAGGAAAAAAAAAATATTATTGTGAAGAGCTGAAAAGCTGTTTTGTAATTTTCATAGTGCCTTGAGATATTTGGAAGAAATTGCTCTTTGCAGGAAAAACACTACACCTTTTTCTTCAGCTGGTCTAGGCTATATGTTTCATTTCTAATTAAAGCATGACCTTGAAATGAGCGCAGCTGCCACCTCATCATTAGCTGCATGAAGTGCTGCCCCTGACTTCCCTAGGTTCATCAATGTCATAATTTATTCCATCCTTCTGTATTTCTCTGTGGCCAAGTCTCCCCCAGATGAAAACATTTTCTCTTGTCCTCTGCTCCCCCATCCCTAAATGGAATTCCTTCCACATAATAGTAAGATTAATATAATTGTGCTCTTTTACTGTGCAATGTATAATCACAGACCTATGAGATCATTGAGGTTGGAAAAGCCCACTCAAATCCTCAGCTCAAGTTGTTAAACCAGCACTTCTAAGCTGATTACAAAACCATGTCCCTGATCACCATGTTTACACAGCTTTTAAATTCCTTCAGGAACAGTGACTCCACCGCTTGGCAGCCTGTGAAAAGAAAGAAGAAAGGAAGGTACTGAATGAAAAAACACTTGGAGTAGAGCACAGGTCTTGTGATTAGAGACAATGTTCTATTTTTATTGATGTGTTTTATTTCCCTGAATTTTAGCTTTGTTTGAGGTCAAGTACTCGCAATGCATAACTTAAACAGGAACCAAACAGATGAGAATTTTCCTTGTCATTAAGGAATGTGAACTCCGTGACAATGAGCAAATGCTACTAAAATGCCGACATTTAGGATAGAGACCACTGGAGCTGGTGCATTCTGCTCCCAAACCCAGCGGGGCCCAGGCTGAATGTGTCTGCCAGAGGCATATCCTCTCTCCAAACTGATTCCAAAGGGCTGGGATGAGGGGCTCAAAGCTCACCTACAAGGCCTGGGGCCACTAGAGCAAATCCCTCAGAGCAAATCTGCCTGGAGTTGCCAGGACTGAGCCTTGCAGGTGACACAGGGACTAAGAGCACCTGAAGTACAGCCCAGGGTAACACTGCAACTGCAATCTTCCTCTGCAGTAAGAAGGATAATTTCTGCCTCTCCTGAGCTGACATTAGCATGACATCAGCACTGCTGCCCTCTACCTGAGCAGAAAAATAATGAAAAACAAACGGTCCCTTGCAAAGGTGGGCAAGATCATTCTGATGACTCATTTGGTCTCCAGTTCGCTAAATATATTGGGAGTTGTTTGTGCCAGGGCTGCAGTAAGGACACTGAACTTCCTGCCACAATTACAGAAACTGGAGAATGGTGGAAGTACCCCAACATCTTCAGCAAAACCCTGGAAATTCTTGACCATGGTTCTGCCTGGGTCAAATCCTCTTCACTACCATTAGCAACCATCTGAGTCCACCAATGCTTCCTGCCTTCCACAGCTTTCAACAGGAAGAGAGAGTGAAGTTGGCCTAATGTTCTTTGTTCACAACTGGGCCCCACTTTCTGATCAGACTCATAGGTTGGTATTTCTCACTGAGCAGGGCCCGTGGCAGGACAAGAGAGCACAATCAGAAGTCAGAGATACAGATGGGAAAGAAAAGCCTTAAAGTGGCATTTGAAATAAGCACCCATTCAATAGGAAAATGGAATACATGCCCACAGCTCCAATGATCTGCAGAAGGGAAGAAGGGAGAAAATGAGGGCCTAAGAGCAGGAGGGATTGTGCTCACCCTGCTCATCGTCAGTCTTGGAGCTCCATCTCGTGGGTACTGGCCACCAGCAGTGGCCACTGGCCAAGGGGGCTGGAGGCCATCAGACCTCTAGGGGATCCAGAGCTCAGTGGGGCTCTCAAAGCCATGGACACTCTTGTGGCCTTTTTACTGCTGCTTTGCAGTGCTGAGGCATGCAGTGTAGGTGCCATTGAATCTCTCTTAAATGTTCACATAGGAACCACTAATGAACAAACCTGATCTTCTGGCAGGGTTGTCTGTGAGTTCCTCCTGCAGGACTAGATGGATCATTTTGGGGAAAAAAAATGGAGCCTCTTATTCCCCAGAGGTGCTCAGAGCATAACTAGAAGACTAAGGAAAGGGATGAAAAAAATCATCTGGTTAAACCCAAAATAAAACTGTATGGGACCCTGGACAAGGAAGGCAAGAAAGCACAAGATCATATATTAGAAACACTCATGTTTCTTAGAGCTATACTTTTGTCCTACTGGAGACACATATCTCAAGTCAGAGAGAGACTAATTTTTTTCTAACAAAAAGCTTATATTATTTGCTTACCTCTTAAAAAATTTGCATCTTGAATTTCAGCAATGGCAATTGATGTTTAAGTTGCCTTTTTGCAGCTGAAAAATATGGCTGATGTGATCAAACCCAAAGGCATCTTCTCCCATACCAGCACCTACAACAGTGATGACAGCAGGCTAGCAGGCAGGGCATGTTTTTAGCAAGGAAAACAGCTCCTTTCCACACATTCACCAGGGAGACGGAAGTCAGGGTCAAATGTCTCAAAAATCCTTGGCTGCAACAGAGGTTTAATCCCCAAAAGCAACAGAGAATAACAGGGTTATTAAGTAAGAGATTTTGCTATCAGGAGCAAGATTCATGGCTAAAACTTCTCCAGCATTTTCTGCTTGGTGCAATAACTCCAAAATCTCCCATCTCTCCATCCCAATTCTCCTCCTGTCTCTAATTTTGCACTGTCCATGCCTCAGGAGCTCATGAATGGAGTGTAAACTGCTGAATACTTCAAAACCAAGCTTCCTAGGATTAGTCCTAATTTGTCCAATTTATAATTACCATGCTTTCAGGAGAATTTCTCTTCCCACCAGCTTACTGGCTCAGAACAAAACAAATCATTATTCCTACAGAATTCAGAGTGGCCTCTGGAAGAAGATGATTTTTTCTGGAGTGTTTTCTTTCCGAAGTATATACTCAGTGTGATAGTCAGGGCATGTGATTGCTGGGCTCCAGAGTAATGGTGAGCTGCTACAAACAGATCTGCTGACTTCCAAATCCTCATTAGGTGGGTCTTGCTGTGGAAACAAAATCTCACGTATTTTGTATGCAATAGTGGCTGTGCAGTTCCTGTTTATTTTATTCTTCCATATTTGAACCTGTGCTTAATAGCAGAATTTTTTACTTCTCTCTATGTATAGAAAACTTCCATAAGCTTCTAGTTCTTCTGACTTATGAATCTGGGGCAACCTCCAGAAGATTAATAGGCAATTTAAAAAAGGATTTAGAGAATGCAACGAATAGAAGCAGGCAAAAAGGAGCATGGTATGGCTGTGTCTTCTCTACGGCCAGCTGTGTGCTTGTACCTTCTCAAAGAAACTCTCCCCAGGACCAGGTCAACATCCATGAATCCATGAAGGACCCTAACTAATGCTCTCCCTGCTGATGAGGAAAACAATCAAGATGAAGCAAGGCTGAAGAAAAGAAGAACCAAAGGCCTGGTTTATATGTTCTGAAGAGCTATGATTGCCATTTTGGCAGCTAAAAGGCATAAAGCTTTAGCGCAGTCTTCTTGTTCCCTTTCACCTGGAAAAAGGGCTTAGAAAGGGGCACTGGATTTCAAGTGTGTGTAGGAGAATCCAAACACAGGCATAATCTGCCAGTTTGTGAAGAGGAAGAAATTGATTCCCTTGAAGCACTCAGCTGGTTTCCCAGTTAAATTCCATCCTGCAGTAATCAGTTCCATGACTGAACTGCAGAATGTTGTTAATAAACCAAAGCCCTGGCTTTGTGGACATTTACAAGTAGGTGCAACCAGAAACTCCTTTTCAGAAAGTATGGGCAAGCTGAATGTAGTAATGGAGACAGTTCCATTAGTCCACAGCAAATGCACCACTGATCTGCAGAAAGACTCCTCATCTGGAGTGTGGATTGTGTGATAGATTGTCCAGCATGAAAAACAAAGCATCCTTGCAGAAGCCAATATCTGAATTTACAGGAAGGCTTTATGCAGCACTGAACACCACTTACTGCACCTGCAACTTGCAGAATTCAACTGGAATTTCAGTAAGGTGAAAAAAGGAAGCTGACAAAGCCCAGAGTCTGTGAGAGCAATTAAACATGCTTCAGCAAAAATTCATCACCTATGAGAGGTTTGACAGTGTAGGAGGATTAAATAATGCATTAATTGGAACCATCAGGATCAGTCACTTTTGAAGGAACAGGAGTAACAGCTACAGGAGTCAAACTGAAAACTAGAATTGCACTTCAGTGAAGAAACAGATAAAAGCCAAGTCTTACATGAAACTGAAAGAAGAAACATTGAGAGCATCTGGCAATGGCCTGGACCATCTGACATCTTTTCCTCACAAAAAGAAAGAGGAGACAACTGTGAGAAAGTCTGCATTTTATAATTCAGTCTTTATTTCAGATATCCAAACTGAAACCTCACTTGACTGTGATTTGTCCAGGGAGTCAGTTTGTTGTCTTTCTCTCTGCTTCATTATTTTATTTGCTTTAAACTCTCAACCTTGTGCATTAAAATCTCTTGGAAATAATAATGAAAAAATGAAACAACACAGCACAGCACACTCTCCATCCCCCCTTATTTCATTTGGCACAATATATTTAAAATACCTACATGACACAGAATCACAGCTGGAAGCCGTTTACAGAGATCAGGTCACAAGAAATGAAGTTTTGAGACTTATCCCATAAAGTGTGAAATATTGTGGAGTTTTTATCTCTTGCAATTAAAACCTTCAGTCTTGAAGGATATATCCTGGGTATCCTGATGGATGTGTGGTGTAAGACAAAACCTGAAAGAAGCTCAGGATACCGTGGCAAGTGCCAACAAAGAGTTAAATCATCTGCACACTATGTATGTGGAGAGAATTTGACAGGAACTTTAAAACAGACCTACAGAAAGTACAGCAGTGCTTGGAGAAGAAGAAAGTGCTTTTCCAGGACACAGTAGGGCAGGTTTTATTCAGTTGCTGTTTGACATGCTCACACCTGGGGCTCAAAATCTCTCGGCTCGACAGGTTTCACAAGAACCTTTCCCTAACCCAAACTACCTCCTCATCAAGGGAGACGTGTTTCTATTGTCCAGAGAGCCCTCTGCTTTGAATTCTGTCCACAGACATTTAGAGCTTTCTAGTTGTTTGTTCCTCTCTATAACCTGGCTGAAGAGTGCGCTGCCCTGAGGACAGGCACATGTCAGTCTGACTTTTGTGTCAGTCGGTCCTTTTAATTTCCTGCACTTATGTTTTACCATCGCGAGCCCTTAAGCCTTAAAGTATGTCTGGGAGGCCAGAGAGAGCCGCGGGAGCCCCGGCAGAGCCGCGCGGTCGGTTCCACGCATTGTGGCATCACCGTCCGTGCGCGTCCGTGGCAACCGCGGGATTCCTGCGCCCCTCCCAGCCGGTCCCAGCACTCGAATTCCTGCGGTGCTGGGAGCCGCTGCCCTCCGACGGTCCCAGCTCGTCATGTTGGAGGAGGAGCAGCATCAGGACAGCTCCAAGCATCGGCGGCAGACTGTCCGGTGAGTTTCTGTAGTTTCACTGCGCATTTGTTACTTGCTCCAGGCTTTGCCTGTTTTAAGTTAGTGCATTTAGATTTACTAAGATCACGGTTAGATTTATACTTGAGTGGTCTCTATCACCTTCAAATATCGTGAGATCTTCAAATGTCATCTTGTTCCACCCTCTGCCGTAGGCAGGGACAGCTTCCACTATCCCAGGTTGCTGTTCCAAGCCCTGTCCAGCCCGATCTCGAACACTTCCATGGATCCAGGGACAGCCA
The DNA here is from genome assembly GCA_013397245.1 of Thryothorus ludovicianus. Lineage (NCBI taxonomy): Eukaryota > Metazoa > Chordata > Aves > Passeriformes > Certhiidae > Thryothorus > Thryothorus ludovicianus. Next base: position 16,608 of record VZTB01015817.1, read on the forward strand.
CAGCTGCTCTGGGCAACCTATGCCAGGGCCTTACCAACCTCACTGAGGAGAATTTCTTCCTCATATCTATTTTAAATCAGTGGCCTATTCTGAAATATTCAGCATGTATTCAGAAGTTTGCAGGAAGAAACAGACACACGTTTTTAATGACACATCAAACATAATTCCCCAAGTAAAAACTTCCTCTGCTGTCTTGTTTAATTATGGAGTTCCCACAAACTGCTCCATGGCACTGGAATTTTTTTTTAATCTAAGTTAAACAGCATGCTTTTTAAATTTATTCCTTTATGTCTAGTAAGCTGCAGATACATATTTTAACAAAGGAATATTGCGTATTCAAAATCTTTAGCATTCCCAGGTGACACGCTTTAGATTTAGTTTTTCTTTTCCTCTATTTGACTTCAGAGGGATTTTAAAAAGTTTTGAAACTTCAGAATGACGTGGATGTGACAGAAAACATTTTCATTCTGTTATGAAGCTACAACTTTTTTTTTTTTCTGTTTATTATGAACTTTTGGTGTTAAGTTGCAATAATAAAAAGAATGGTGTTATGAAAAACTAATTTCTTAGGTTTTAGGACTACATGGTAATGCAAAAATTCTGTGCAATTTACGAAGGCTGTAACAACCTTTAACATGGCAAGTGTTCTATTAGTAAAATTCTATTTTCTAAAGCCGATGTCAAATTGTAGTTGTGGTAATTGCTCACGTGACGTAGTAGTAACACTCTTGTGTAACTTCATGAGTGGTTAAAGAATTAACATTTTAGTATGCTGACAAATAAAGTGAAGCATGTCTCTGCTAGAGGCCTTAATGGTTTTGTGATATAGAAAAGACTGATCTTTGAAGATCATCAAATAGAAGTATATATGGTTAACTGTATTTTAAATTCTCCACAGTTTATAAACTTAAAAACCTACATTTTGGCCACCATGAGTTTGCCCTCTTCAGACAATGTCTCTTCCGGGCAAGCTAACTGGTGAGGTCTAATTCTAGATTTTTAAGTCTAGTCATTTAATTCTTGCTTTTGTGGCTTATTTGTTTTCTAGATGCCTGAAATGATGCAATTCAGGCTGAGGAATAACCAGATAGGGTGTGGTACATGCAAGCTGTCGTAGAGTCATCAGGAGGTAGAGATAGTTTCTGGCAGCATGTAGGAACACTGTCCAGGATGCACAGGAGGGTTTTCCACATTAATTGAGGTGCTTGAGGTTGGCTCTAAGTCTTACCATGACCCTTATGTTTTATACCTTGATAAGAGTTTGATCTTTGGCACAAATTATTTGTCTATCTTCAGTCTGTACAAAATCACCATTTATATGGGAACAGCAAAATTCCGCAAATACAGACTTTGGTTAGAAAATCAGACCGCAATCTGCTCCTTCAGCTGCAGAAGTTTAGCAAAATTACACTGCTAGGTAGTAAGTGAAAGAACATTTCTTTCTGTTGCAAAATTACTCTTTATTTTCTGCCACCTGTGGAATTGAAGCTAGTGAAAAGCTGGCTGGTTTTCTGTGGTTAATGTTGACTGTAACCAGCTGACTTGTGGAGTGAACATGGAGAATTTAGGTTTTGAGCTAGAAAATACTTTCTGCAATGTAGAATTCAAGACCTATTTCACCTGCTCATATGGTTTCTCAAAGACTCTTAAAGTCCTGCTAAAAATGGTATTCTAGATAAAAGCTGTAGTTGGTAAAAAACATATTATATTTCAAAACCAAGGGTTAATGAACTAGTAATATATGAAAATGGAAGTAGAAAACATTCTTTGAATTGTTTAGACTGTAAATTGTGCAAGCTTTGAAATTTTACAGGAACTTTGTGTTGTTTTGTCTTTGACTGAATCTTCTGTGAGCTTTATCATTGTAGCGCTTGTAGTTCTTACATAAATACGGAAGGAAAAATCTCCTACAAGTGGTAGTAGGAAATTTTCATAAAGTACTGCATTTGCTGACTGTGCTGTGACAATTAAAGAAAATATCGCAGAAACAAAAATTATTAAGGCTCATTTTTATTTTACTTGAAAATGTTTAAGTAGACAACCAAAATGAAGTGGTTAACACAGTAATAGTTCAGCAGTTCTGTCACTGATTAGCTGGGGTTTTTTTCCATTAATTTGTCTGTTTTTTTTTTCTTTTGGATTTTTCTGATTCCAGAAAAAAAAATTAGGTTTTCTGATATACATTTTTATGTTTCCACCAATTGCATTTTGAGTTCAGAAGCTGTGCATAAAATGCTATTTCAAAAAGATGCCTAATGTGGTTTTTTTGCCAATACTTAATATTATGTTCTCTGTTTTAATGCTCTAATACACATTTTTCATTTCCATAGTGTCCTTAATTTGCTAATGCTTGTGATGTCATATAATTTTGTGCATAGTATGGTTTTGTTTTTTTTTATTTCCCCTACACACACGTACACAAATTCAGTTCAGCAGAATAGTTAATTGCATAATTATTTTCTCCTCTGAGTAGGTTTTAATGTGTAGGTGTTCCTATTACAATTTATTGTTGGTGGATATTTAATGGGACAGCTGAAAGATTTCTTTAACTCTTTCTGCCATACCAACCAATGTAATTTAATTAAAGCCTTAAATGTTTTTACGAAAGGTGGTTATTCTCTTGCTTTCACTCCGTGTGATCTCCCTGAAAATAATATTAAATCTCACCAAGTTTAAAGAAGCCAAATGACTCCCGTGCTGCCAGTAGACTAAATAAATAGCTAACATTTCCATAACCCTTGTTTCTTGGACCAAGTCTTCCCCAGTTTTCAGTTTGGGTTTCATTTTTCCCCCTTGGTGCTGTCTGACTTTTAGCTGTCTTCAGCTGAGATTGATGCTCATGTATCACTAAAAAAATTACTTGCCTCTATTTCTTCTGGGTTTTCCCCAAACAGGGAAAAAAAAGGGTCTCTTAAACCTTTTACATGATGTCCACAGGCAAGATTTTATTCAGCTTACACATACTCTAGCTGTTCAGGTTCTACTTGTTTTCAAATCTTCTTATTGCAGGAGTTGAGTTGCATTAAATAAAGTGATTTTAATTGTTGCTGATCTCTTGCTCTTTCAGTCAAGTTGGTTGCTCTGGGTACTGCTCTGTTAGTAAGTACTGAAAACTAATAAATGGCTTGTGGTTTTCTTGCAGTGCATGCAGGTTTTAATGATTCTTACCTCCTACATTTGTTAAGTACTTAAAATGAGTTAAGAACACGGCACTTTGTGGAACAATTTCTGATGGCACACGGCTGTTCTGATCTCACAGATGAAGTCTGTCTTCTTTTTAAATGGGAATATACTTAGTATTTATTCAATTATAAAACATTTATAGTCTGCAGCTAGAAAACTGAACATCCTTTAATTAGTAGTAGTAATGTCTTTAAAGGCAAGATTTAGTCTAAGTTACTAATCCCCTCCGTGATGGCATTTGTGTCTTTTTTGCCAGTCAGAAAAAATATATGAGAAAACATGTCATCACGTAAATTTTTGGTCATAAAAAATGTTAATTGTGCCTCTACAAGAATTTATTTATGTGTATGTGTACATATAAATTTGTGTATTTTATATATCAAGTTTTCACTTTATATATATATATAAACTTGGTTTTGACTCCTTTATTATTGCTTGTGGTGCTCAAGGCCTGGTTCTGCTAATTACCAAGTAGATTTTGTTTTCACTGAAATAATAGTGGAAATTAAGATAAAGCAGGGTCATTTGGAGGACTAAACTTTTAATTTCTGGTGTGTTTGTGATCGGTTTCATGTCTGTAGTTTGAATGCATGTATCTCTGAAGACAAAGTGTGTAAAAGGGAGTTTTTTCCCACATCTGTGTTGGAATGATGTTTTTAAGTCTCCTGGAATTTAGTTATGAAAAATGATGGAAGTTCATTTTTGGAAAAAAAGATACTGAAAAATAATAAAAAAAA
>VZTB01015837.1:23321-36344 GCA_013397245.1 Thryothorus ludovicianus
AAAAAAAAAAAAAAAAAAAAAAAAATTCAAACTAAAAAAGCAAGTTCACCGTGTCCGTACCACCATCCTTACGGAATGCACAGAGGAAATGCAATGTTCTCCTCAAAAATTTGGCTAATGTTCCATGGAAGCAGCTTATGGATTGAGAATGAATAAAGGATGGGAACACACCTTTGGGCAGGCTGAGGTGGGACATCAGGAGGTGCTTCCCCATTTTCAGGCTTTTCAGGAGCCTTGTTCTCTGTTTCTTTTTCTATTAAACAAAACAACATAAAATAAGGGCTTAGCTGGGCTAGGAAAATCTCATTTTTTAATGACAGTATTTGGAATCTTAGCACTGCACTGAAAAAAACAGTTAAATTGCTGTATTTTAATAAGTTTCTTAATATTGTGAAATTCCCCCCTCTGTGAAAATGACATCATCTGACTCAATGCTTTTGTTTCCCTTAACCTCTCATCTTCCCCTGCTGGGAATTCTTGGTTGAGGTGGTGGCTACTCATTGAGTAAAGTCTACTCAAAACACTTAAACTCAGCCCAATTATGTTTAAAAATTCTCTAATACATCACAAAAAGGGGGAAAAGCATTAGAGAAGGGCATGATTCATTAAAAACCACTTTTTTCTGTTAAAAGTTTTCCATCATGTTTGATGCTGCTCTTTTGTCACTGGAGTATTACTGAGTCTCTGGCAAATTAATCTGTAAATATCAAATACACTGACTTTTCAAAAAAATTCTATTTATTCTGCAATCTGATCAAGTTAGGCATGAAGCACACAACAGGAATTACATCCAGAACCTGGGAAGTACCCTCAGGGCCAGGAAAACTGGGATACAGAGTCTTGTTGCTCTGCAACAAAATATAACTAAAGCAGACGAATAATGCTCTAAAAGATCCAGGAAAATCAGTTTATTTCAGCTATTAAATAATGTTTTATAATCCTGGGCTCATGGAATGGCTTGGATTTGGGATCCTGAACCTAAAAAATGAAGGGTTTACAGTGCCTTGGTGAATAAAGCTGAAATTCAAGATCAGATAATAAAATAAAGGCTGAGCTCAATGGTAAAGGTTGGACTTGATGGTTTTGGAGGTCTTTTCCAACCTTCATTATTATTCCGATTTTGAATATTTGGTTCTTACACCACCAGGGGATCCAACCTAAATCAATAATGGACCTGGGGGTACTCCTCTTACATCCATCCCAATTATAACGTAAATTTATTTTCCACCCCAGACACATTCCAAAGGACAAGGCAGCTCTAAGAGATGAAAGGGAATTTGCAGGGAAGTTCTCCCAGTTGGGGAAGGTCACACAAATCTCTTGGCCATTCATCCATATTTCATAAGGCTGCCACAGCCACGAGGCCCTGGAGGCCAGAGGTGGGCTGGGAACATCTCCCATGTCCATGGGATCCATCCTCCCAACCAGCTCAAGCATGTGGATCTGGAGAGAACAGCAAAAATTGCATTTTTGCTGCAATTTCAGCTTCTCCTCCTGCACTTTGTTTCCATGGCTTCATATGTGTTGTAGCTGGATACAAATCCATGTCTTGGAAGCTGTATCAGCCTGGGGGGGAAATGGAGAAATAAGAATGCAGGGATGGAATTTTCCTCTGGAATTCTGTAAAATGCGAACACTGAGACCCCCAAATAGTTGCACAAAAAGGCAACGTGCAAAGATTCACTTCTCACAGAGAACAGAAACCAAAGGATTCAGGTGCAGCATTTGCCTCTTGGAAAACAGAACAATAGGAAAAAGAAAATAAAAGTAATTGCTTTATCAGGGGATGGACATTTTCCAAGGCAGAGTATGAATCAGATGTGATTAAAACACATGGCAGCAGTTGGATTAAGTAAAATCACCCTGCTTACATCATTTAGCTGCATGGATTTGACCCAAACACTCTAGCTGGGCTTTCCATGGCAGTCACACTTGAACTTTCCCTACCTTTCTGCTTTTCTGCAAGGCCTGCTTCATTTCTCTCCTGCAGCTCAGCAGCACCATCCTCTGAAATCCCATCTGCCACACTCCTCGTGTCCACAGCTCCTGTAACAAACCAGTTTATAGTCAAATGAAACCCAAGAGGCAATAAAAATTCAAAATAAAAAGCCATGCTAAATACCTGCTAGGATTTCTTTAAGGGCTACCCTAGTTTAATAAACCCTCTTCAGTGTCAATAAATCACATTCAAGGTGCACAAAGACTTTTTAAATGAGCGCTGACTGAACTCCTGAAAGCTGAAATATTCAATATAAACATCTATAATTTATCTGCCCACGGAGAAGAGACATTCCCCTCCTGTTTTATATTCCTTTACTTCCAATTAATATAAGATGAAACAGAGAGCTCTTATCATCATCACCAGTGTGCAACATCCAGAAAGTTTTCCTGCCCTCTGGATTATACACCTATGGCAGCCCCACTGTGTCAGAAAAAAAAGAGAGGTAATGCCCCAAAATATTCCTAGAATTTGAGTGCTGCATCAGGGAAAGAGGAGTATTTTAAAATATTCAACCTAAAGTCATTCCCTGTATTAAACCTATCAGGAAAACTGAATTCTGGTTTTGAAGGGACAATTCCATAAATGGGGTGTGTCTGGTCACTTCAGTTTAGTGCCATATAAAGCGAATACTGAAATCCTGGGAAATAAAATAAGTTATAGGATCAGCTAAGGATCACTAAGTAGTAAAAAAAGAGTGCAGTTTTCATGGAATCCAGATGGGTTTTTCAGCTGCCAAATTATTCAGACTTCACAGCACAGGAGATGTGACATAAAGATTTCAATTTTCTAGCACCAACTTGAATGCAACTCCTAAATTAACACAAATTCAGATCCAAAGTCCCAGGGTTTTTCCAAGGTATTTAAGGTGCCCAAGCAGGGCTATTTATTATCCTGAAAGCAGGACTGCTGTAACTCCAGTATTTTGCCTCAGACAAATGGAAACCTAAAATAGAAATTAAAAAAAAAAGGTGGGTGCTTGGGAAGACACCCAGCAGGACATGATCTCTTTATATAAATTAATAATAATGAGATTGGCAAATTAAGTGTATGAAGATCTTCATTAGTCTAAACAGCACCAATTTTTAACCAGAGCTGGCTGTTTTTAACAGGCTTCAATTCCCAGGTGTCACTGAATCTACTGAACTGAGACATTAAAGTGATTTATGTACAGTGACTTCTTCTTTAGGCTTAAAATACCAGGGGCACAAAGCACTGAAAGGAAATTAGGATCAGTCACTGAAATTAGAGGAGAGGGAAAGGCACTGAAATAAAGACAGAAATTGCAGTTCCACTGCTGCTGTCTGAGCTCTGGGTATCAGTCACTTTTATTTCTGGAGTTTCTCCAGGCTCTTCCTCTTGGTGTCCTACACAAAGGCACAGCAGTGCTAAGCTAAGATTCCTTTCTTCCTGATGTGCAATATTTGGGATATTCTGAAGATAATAATCCATTTTCCAGACAGTGTGTAAATACAATATTTAAAAGCTTTAAAGGTTAAACAAATATTATTAATTTAATAACTAATAACTAGTATTATTAACAATTTAATTATTTAAATATTTAAAGGTTAAACTACAAAAGTTGGTGACACGATTGCAAGAAAGAAGCTCCACAGAGAAATAATTTCTTTGGAAAGCCTGGCCCAACTGCCTATTAAACCCAATTAAAACCATTTCAAGGCTCAAACTTCCACTTTGCTGTAAACATTTAACAAATGTTAAATGTCAGAAATAGCTGCAGACAAGTCCAAAAGCTCATTTAGAGAGTAATTACACAGATATTACCAAAGCAGGCTGAATTTATATTTGCAACTGTGCACGGGGAACGAGAGCAAACGGAACTGAATCTCGCTTCCTATACCCCAAATCCAGGCTGGAAAATTGCCTCTTGGATTCACAAATGCAGGCTGGGAGTACAAACCAAACCCTGACAATAATAAACAGGCATATTTAAGTATTTCTGCTATTCCTGCTCAATAACTCTGCAGCATATTTGACAGAAATAACAATATCCTCCCTGTGGTTACCTTCTCCTGCGGGCTTGGAGCGATGCCTTGATCCTTTTGCTGAAGGCTGCTTTGCTATCCTTGCAGGAGTTTCATTCTGGGAAAAAAAAAACCAAAACAAAGCAAAAAAAATAAAAGCCCAGAAAATTATAAAACAGTAGACTTAAATATTGTATCATTATATCTAAAATTTACTTCTTTGTGTTACTTTTCTATGCGTTGTATAGAGGAAATATTGACTTAAGAATTGATCCACACATTTATGCTGAATTTATTTCCCTCAAAGCCTGTGGGTATTTTTTTCCTGGATATGTGCCAGCTATTTTCTTTCACATGAACTCATCTGATGGAAAAACAACTTCCAAATGGGAACTAGGAGCATCCAAACTCGTGGAAGCTGCAGAGCACCTGTGCTGGGCTTGAAGGATATGATGGGTAATAAAAAGGAGGAAAATTCCTAAAGTCATGTCTGTGTTTCAGCTGCATCAGATATACAGCTCCTCTTCAACTTGCTGCAAAATCTTTTAGACTTCTTACCAAAACAGGAGCAAAATTAAAAAATTTAAAATTCATGCTACCGGGCTTGCATAATCCATTACTTAAATGGCAACTTCCCTGGATAAAAATGCTGCCTATTATCCAAAATCCTGAAATATGTTTAGCACCTCCCAGGATTTCCTCCTTCCTTATGTGCTTTTCATTTTTAGCAGTTTTCATCCAAGATTTTTTGTCAGCCCTGCTGCTCATCATTAAGATTGGAAAAAAACCTCTAATGTCCATATTGATAACCTGAGAATCACAAATTCTGCCATTTTTAAGCCATCAAAGAGTGGTTTGAGTAGAGGGGACCTTAAAGCTCATCCCCTTCCACCCCCATGCCCTGGCCAGGGACACCATCCACCAGCATGAAATATTGCCTCCTCTTTAGGAAATTCTGACATGTTCTAAGGAAAACCAGACAGAATTCCAATCTTGAAGTGGTTCATCTTAATTTTAATTCTTCATAATTACCTCCACAAGCCCAACACTATGGAAGGAGGAAAGGAAAGCTCCCAGTCCATCAGGAGCACATCTGGCAGCCCCAGCAGCTCTCTGGGTGAGGTCATTATTAGCACAGGTGGGGAGGGAGCTGGCAATGGGTGCTGAGGCTGCTGCAAGAAGGGATTTGGTCATTTATTTATATGGCTACAAACAGGATTTTTGTGGAGCCACATGTGCAGCCTGGCAGCAGGTGCAGGATGAAAGCTGATGTTCACTCACTGTGGCAGCACACAAAACCAGAAAGCCCACAATATTTATGATTGGGGGGCTTTCCAAAGGGAGATAAAAGAGGTTATTCCCCTTCAAGACTTTGAAAAGCAGCCACTAGGGCCATTAAAGGGAAATCTAGCACTTCATCTCACACCATCCTGGAAAAAAAACACATTTCATTGGAATCCTTGATGGATGCATGCACGCTTCCCAATCTTGAGAAATTATGTTTCCACATGGAGAGAATCCAGAGCCTTCTGCAAACCATCCAGGCTGCTTCTTTGTCCTCTTTATTAACCTTTAAAGGTTAATTTAAAGAGGCCTAATTTCACTTCAAGACAGAAGAAAATGTTTGCTGGTGTTTCAGAGCTCATTATAAAACAAGCCACTGTGACTTCCCCCTCAAATTCATCAGTTCTACTATTATAAGTAAGAATTAAGTCTGTGAACAGCAATTTCATTCCATCAACCCTCCACAGTACTTTTCTTCTAATTAAATCCACTGTGTCAGGAGGTATTTTTCCATCTCTACAATATAAAGTGTGCAGGTATAATTTTATAGAAATAAAACCACATACAAAGAAAGATCTCCACTTGGTAAGGCAAATTTGAGTGCTGTGCTGATAAGATCTATTAGAAAAATATCAAAGAATTATCTTTTCCTCAGCTAAAGTCTTGCAAGATGATGTTCTACTAATATTAGATTCTGCAAATTAAAATGTCTCAGACACAAAGAGATGAGGAAAATCTCTGTTTTTAAAGCAGTTTAAATGATGGATTTCTGATGCAGGGACACCAAAGAGAGAGGGACATTTCCAGCTCCAGAACAGAAATATTTGAGCCATATCCTGCAGACTTCCATGGAATGATTCTCTCTGCTGCCTGGTTTTTTAATCCCACAGTTTCATTACATAACCTAAATAAGTTCCAAGAGGAACAGAAGTTCATTAGGTAGGACTTAGATGCTGCTTCAAGTGACCACTTCCAGAGCAATAGAGTTTGCAGGGCAAAAAATCAAACCCATTTGCAAATGGCCAGAAGTGACAGGATATTACAGAAAGCTTTAGCCAAGAGTTCCAGCTGCCATGGGAAATGTGGAAGAGACTTTTCCAAGGTGTTTGGCCTCAGGGGGAAATGATTTACCTGTTCTGCAGCCACTTCCAGCACCAGAGGCTGATGCTCTGTGACCTCCCCCACCTCTTGTTGAGTCTAAATAATAATGGTCTTCTTTATTTAGAAGGTCCAAAAGGCCATTTTAAATCTGACTTTTCCCTGAAATGGACTGAGAGTGAAGAGTGCATTACTCAACCCTGATCCCAAACTGCAGCCTTGAGGCAGCTTCTGATTGCCATGTGGTAGCCAAATGTCTCTTAATTCCTACTTATCCCTGCTTTCTTCTAGCTCCAGAAAATTATGGATACCCATGTGATGACTACTGCACAGTGGGTAACACAAAGAGTTTCTTGAGCAACAGAAAAATACATTTAAATTACAAAAAACAATCAGCCTTAAGTAGATTTGAAAGTTGGCATTGATAATTAGCAGGAAGAAAAACTGAGATTTGCATGAATAAAGAAAATCTCATTACACAAAGCCAGGGACTAAACTTTAAGTGACAGCTTTGCTGTACATGTAGAATATTAAAAAAAAAATAATCTAAATAGACCTGTTCTCTAAAGTAAATGCAGTAAAAAGTTAAAGAGGTTAATCTTAAGGGATAAAAAACAGTGGCTGACTTGTTGGGTACTGCCTCAAATTGTTTCACTTCTCTTATATTGAATAGATATATTCTGTAACTATCTATAGGAAAAATACCTATAAAAAGCTAAAGAGAGATGCTGAAGATTTATTAGTTCTGCAGCAGAGACCACAAAATATGATTCAATATCCTTTATGTGCACACAAGTTTGTCTTCTTTTCAATACATTTGTTTCCCTGCCACGTGACTCAAGTGGAGCCACAGTGCTTAAACTGGGGTAAATCCCTGGAAATAAAAGCTAGGAAACTCCTTGGAGGACCAGAAGATCAACCCTAGTCCATGAGATGAGAATTCTGCTGGAACTCCCTCTAAATCAGGGTAAATACCTGGAAATAAAGGCTGGGAAACTCCTTGGAGGACCAGAAGATCAACCCTAGTCCATGAGATGCAATTTCCAAAGATTTCCTGCTGGAATTCCCTCTAAATCAGGGCAAATACCTGGAAATAAAGGCTGGGAAACTCTTTGGAGGACCAGAAGATCAACCCTAGTCCATGAGATGCAATTTCCAAAGATTTCCTGCTGGAATTCCCTCTAAATCACTTTGTGCAGCTATCTCAGCTCCCAGAATTCACTGGGCATTTTTTCATGCCACCCTTCCCTTCCACGCTTTTAAAATGATGACATTTGCCATGCTCTGCTCTAAAGTTGGTGTTTTCATCACTCAGAAACGAGCAACCTCTGCTGTTACACAAGCAGGCAGAGGCAGGAAGGTCACTCAGATTTCAGGTAATAATTCCAAAGCCTTGGAATCCCTCCCAAAAGCACTTAGGAGGGGAAATGAAACTTTACTGCCCCACTGCATTATTGTGGTGCCCAAGAGCACGACCAGAGTTTGGGATGAGGCTCAGAATTTCCATTAGAGACCCAATTTTGCAGGAAGTTTCACTTGGCCATGAATATTTGCTGGAGGCTGAAAAAAAAAAAAAACCCTCTTTTATAAGCTCTCCCTCCCAGTGCCAATAACTTCAAGAGTTTGGTTGGATTGGAGTCAAGGAAGAGCCATAAATTTGTCATCTCACAGGAAAGACACAATAATGTCAGTGAGCCCAGAGACTCCTGCTAGACTTGGGATGCTGCCTGGTTTTCCCTCAGCCCATGTTGCTTTAGGTTCATTTACTGAAGTCTTCCTCTTTAAACATTTGCTCCATAATTCCCCAAATTGCCTCAGGTCATCAGGAAGCAGCAGATGGAGGCACAATGGTGTCATGAGCAGCAGCTTCTGAGCAGAGGCACTGAGCTGCTCTTCCAGCTGCAAAACACAGCCCCTGAAACAACACCAGACTCATTTTCTTTCCAAAAGGGCAACTTCTGCTAAAATTCAAAAATAAACACAAAAACCCTAGCAGCTTTCCAGGAAAGATTCTGAGGAATAAAGAAAACTCATGGCAGAGGGTTGGAAGACATGAGCTCTAAGGTTCTTCCCAAACCAGCCTGTGATCCTAAGAAGTGTCCAAAATATGAATACACAGAAATAAAATCTGCAAAATTAAATTAATTAAGTAAAGTTTTTTTATTTTGGTCCAAGCTCAGAGAAATTTTTAATAAACAAACAACCAAAAAAACCAAGGAAGTATCTATTTCATAATGTATATCCCAGCCCTAAAATTTGCCATTTACCTACCTTTCAACCCTGTATTGTTTTTGAGCAGATTCCCAATAGAAAATGCACTTTGAATACTCCTACCTCCTCCACTACTAACCTCAGTGTCTGGCTGGCACTTGCTGTCTTTAGTTGGCCTCTGTGGTTTTCTAAGCATGGATTCTTCAGGATCTGAGGGCTGGGAAGAAATGAACTGGTTTAGATTCAAGAGAAGCATTTTGGTGCCCATCAATCCTGAATTTCTACCAGCAGGATAGAATGGCAGAATAGGAAATATTTAGAGGAGAAGGAAATAGAAGAATAACAAAATGAAAAGCAATGAATAGGTGGCTCTTAAGGTAGTTCAGGATTTAAAATCCTTAGAATATCCAGGAATCCCAGACTGGTTTGGCTTGAAGGGACCTTAAAGACCATCCAGTTCCAGCTGTGAGAAGGCCCTCCAGCACCTGAAGGGATCCAACAAGAAAGAGGGAGAGGGACTTGGATAAGGGCCTGGAGGGACAGGACACAGGGAATGGCTTCCCACTGCCAGAGGGCAGGGACAGATGGGATATTGGGCAGGAATTGTTCCCTGGGAGGGTGGGCAGTCCCTGGCACAGGGTCCCAGAGCAGCTGTGGCTGCCCCATGGTCCCTGGCAGTGTCCAAGGCCTGGCTGGATGAGGCGTGGAACAGCCTGGGACAGTGGCTGCTGTCCCTGCCCATGGCAGGGGTTTGGAACAAGATCCCTTTCTGCTGAATGAGCAGGAATACTAACATGGAAGGCCACTGGAACAAACACAGTCCCAACCACAGCATGGGGAAAGTTCTTCCCCAAAATAACATTTCAATTACCTTTTTCTCTGCTTTCTCTTTTCCATGTTCCCTGAAATGCTCCCCACCTTTCTCTCTGTCCCGGTCTCTTCCTGTCTCTCTGTCTTTCTCTCCTTCTCTGTCCCTGGCCTTATCTTTGTCTCTTCCTTTCAGCTTGTCCTTTTCTCTTCCTCCTTCATATCTTTTCTCTCTTTCCTGTCCTTTATCATGCCTGAGGGCATCTCCTCTCTCTGGGTTTTCTTTTTCTTTGTTTTTTTCTGTTTCTCTTCCTTGCTTGGTCGTTCTGCTTTTGCTTCTTTCCCTCTCCTGTTTTTCTCCTTTCTTCGAGGTGTCTCTTTCAGGTTCTTTGTGCCTCTCTTCATTATTCTTCCGTTTATCCCTCTCCTTTTCCCTTTCTTGGCTCTCCTTCAAATCTTCTTTGGGTTTTCTGTCTCTGCTGGGGCTTGTGTCTTTAATTTCAGTGTCTCTCTTGCTCTAAAAAGAAAGCAAACACTAAAAATTAATTCCAACACACGGCAACTCAATCACACGGTGATCCTACAAACACAAAAATGCTACATAAATCATGGTACCCCTGTGCCCTCCCAAAAATGCAAATGCTACCTCTTTATCCCTATGGCTTTTCTGTTCTTCTGCTTTGGGCTCTCTGCTTTCTTTATCTCGAGGTTTGGAGGATGGAGGTTTTCCTTTAGCATCAGCTTTTTCGCCAGCCAAGACCCTTTTTACAGCAGCATCACTGGACAGCTGCAAGGAACAGAAAAACATCACTAAAATGAGTAAATTGTTTCATTAAATAATTACTGTAGCAATTATTACTTTAAGAATGTAACAATTCAGTGTAAAAACATAATAATTCCACAAAAGAATATAATAATTCTGTGTAAGAACAGCCCCTGCAGTTGTTTTCAACCAGTTATTAAATTTCTCCATTATTATATTCCCATAATCAAAAAAAAACCACAGTGGAAAAATGACTTTCATTCCACAATTAAGAGATTTGACTGCAAGGAGATAAAGCCAAAGGTGAGCAACTGGTTGTATAACTAAAGGGCCTATATCTCCAAATTTTAAAGGCTATGAGTCTTCATTTTTTGCTTCCAAACCACTAAACGTTGGACAAATGTCTCTTAATTCCTACTTATCCAGAAAATTATGGATGCCCAGGTGATGACTACTGCACAGTGGGTAACACCAGTTAACATTAAAATCTTTAATATTCAGAATGCATTTGTGTGGGCAGCTGGCTCAAACTCTTGCTAAAGATCATGAACTCTCTACCTGCTGTTATTTTGTTATTAAGGCATGACAAAATGTTTCTACTGTGCAATTCATGGCAGCAGAGGGGTAATTAAGGCACTGAATCGTTTTGGTTGGAAAAGTCTTCCAGGTCCATTAAGTCCAACCTGTGACTGATCCCCACCTTGTCCCCATCCCAGAGCACCGAGTGCCACCTCCAGGTGTTCCTTGGACACCTCCAGGGATGGGGACAGCCTGGGCAGCCCCTCCAATACCTGAGCACCCTTTCCATGGGGAAATTCCTGCTGTGTCCACCCTGAACCTCCCCTGGCCCAGCCTGAGGCCGTTCCCTCTCCTCCTGTCCCTGCTCCCTGTGTGCATAAAACCTGTATAATCCTCTCCTACCTTATTTAAGCAACACTTCCCAATTGCCTGAAGGAATTCATTGGTTTTCTCAGGCTCGTGTCCAGCCACAACTCGTGCAGGTTTCACTGACAGTGGCTCTCCTGTCACCATCACAACAGCATCGATGGCCTTCTGAAGGAAGTTGATTTTGGAATCCTTATCCTGGTAAAAGAGCAATTAAGAGGAGTTTTCCAGTGTTTTGGGAAGAGGAAGTCAAGGTTGAGACCTTTTCCCCCACACTCCAGGATTTCCATCTCCTCTGCCTGAGCTCTGGAAAACCTCACGGTTTGTGAAAGAAATTGTGAAAGAAATTTTCAGAGAGGTAGCAGCACATAGATGCAACAAAGACCTGCCCAGGAGCTGCTGGGAAATCTGCTTTTTAGGTCAACAAGGACAATATTAAAAAAAACAATCCACTTATAAATGACTTAATTTTAGTTATCCTGACAGTGGCAGGAGAAGTCACAGAAGTAAACACACACACATTAATCAGTGACTAAAACACGGAGGGATGAGAAGTCAGGTGCCCAGAGCTCACACTTCAGTTGCTATGTTAAACAAACACCATGGGATCAGCTGCCTAAGTGGTAACACACAAACACTGCTTTGTTTGCCAGGAATCAGCAAGCAAAGCTCCCAAATCAGTCTGAGAGTTGGAGAACTCGGCATCAGCTCAGCCAAAAATCAGGGGAAAGCAGTAAACAGGGAGTAAAGTCACCCTTGGACTTAAGGAGTATTCTGTAATAATATTAACCTCCCCTTTCAGTAATCAGACAGTTTTCTATTGCAATAAAGCTACTGTGGATACATATCCTAGACAGGTGAGTGGGGGAAATTAAACAAGGATATTTAATGTATATATCTATCTACCATATACATATATATACTTATACATACACACAATATATAGAGCAATAAGTTTAAGGCCATGGATTCTCTTGAGACTCCACAAGACTCTTGAAAACCTATCTCTGTACAAATCTATAAGCGTTCACTCTAAAATAACCCACAGGCAGGAACTTTTACAACTTCTTCACAAAAATAACATCAAGTCCTTGGTGCTGAACACAAAAGACCAAAAGAAGCTTCTGGCAATGGCCAAAGAACACCGAGAGCTAAATAAGTACGGAAGTCCCATGCTTACCTTTACATTATCTGACTTCAACTCAAAATCTGTGTAAAGTCCCTTCAGGAAACCTGTCACTCTGATCACCTAAAAAACAGAAGAAATGGGGTAAGTCAAGAATATTTAAAGCCTCTGCTCAATAAATCTTGTGTGGCAGGAGGAAATGTATTCTCCACAGGAAGAAGGTCAGGCATTGGAGTCCCCATCCCTTGGGGTGCCCAAGGAACACCTGGATGTGGCACTGAGTGCTCTCACAAGGTGGGCATTAGGCACAGCCTCAGTGACCTCGGCAGGCTTTTCCCATCTCAATGACCGCGTGATTCTGTGATGTTTCACCATGCCGGGCTGCTCCAAGCCCCAGTGTCCAACCTGGGACACTTCCAGGGATCCAGGGGCAGCCACAGCTTCTCCGGGCACCCTGTGCCAGGGCCTGCCCACCCTCCCGGGGAACAATTCCTTCCCAAAACCCTGCCTAGCCCTTCCTCTGCCAGTGTGACCCCCTCTTCCTACCACCACACGTGCCTTTCCCACTCCAAACCCCACAAACTCACCCGGCGCCCCAAAACCCCCGCGGTGTCGCCCAGCCCGGGGCGGTGACGGGGCAGCCCCGACGGCCCCCGGCTGCCTCACACCCACCCACCTCGGAGATGAGGTCGTGCAGATAGCGGAAGGGCGGCTTGCTCAGCAGCGCGTCGGTCAGCGGCGGCTTCCGGATCACCTGGCCCAGGGTCTCCCGCGTTTGCCGCGACACCGCCTCGTTCATCGCGGCGGGACCGGGACCGGGACCGGGCCGGGCTCGAACCGGGATCGCGGCGGGACTCGCCCGGCC
>VZTB01015837.1:36351-79998 GCA_013397245.1 Thryothorus ludovicianus
CAAAACCCCTGGAAACAGCCCCCAAATCCCCTGAAACAATCCCAAAACCCCCGGAAACAACCTCAAAAACCCCGCAAATAGCTCCAAAACTCGCAGAGACAGCCCCAACACCCGCGGGGGGACCCTTTACTAAAGGGCACCGCAGCCTTACAAACGCGTCCGCCCCGCTCCGCCCTCAGGGGACAAAACCCTGGAAACAGCCCCAAAACCGCTGCAAATAGCCCCAAAACCCCGGAAACAACCCCAAAAACCTCGCAAATACCCCCAAAATCCGCAGAGACAGCCCCAAAACCCGCGGGGGGACCCTTGGCTAAAGGGCACCGCAGTCTAAGAAAGGGGTCCGCCCCGCTCCGCCCTCGGGGGACAAAACCCCTGGAAACAGCCCCTAAATCCCCTGAAACAACCCCAAAACCGCGCCATGTGCCCCTCAGCACAACAGGCAGCGAATAAAATGCGTTAGAGAGAAATGCTGAGAGAGTCATATCGGGAAAAGTTGTTGGTTTGGGTCTTTTTTTTTTTTTTTTGCTTCATCACAAAAAGGTGGCTCTGAGGGACCCAGCACAAGAAAAACAGGGACTGCATGAGCAAATCCAGAGGAGGGCAGGGAGATGCTCCAAGACTGGAGCCAGGATGGGAGAGCTGGAATGTTCACCTGGAGAAGGCTCCAGGGACACCTGAGAGCCCTTTCCAGGGTATAAAGGGGCTCCAGGAGAGCTGGAGAGGGACTTGGGGACAAGGGATGGAAGGACAGGACGCAGGGAATAGTTTTAAACTGATAGAGGGCAGGGACAGATGGGATATTGGGACAGAATTGTTCCCTGTGAAGGTGGCAGGCCCTGGCACTGCCCAGAGAAGCTGTGTCTGCCCCTGAATCCCTGGAAGTGTCACAGGCCAGACTGGACACTGGGACTGGGAGGAACCTGGAATAGTGGAAATCATCCCTGCCTTCCATGGCAGGGGGTGGCACTGGATCATTCGTTCCATTCCAACCCACACCCTTCTGTAAAGGATGAATCAGATTTGGGAATAAAAAGAGGCATTGCAAAGCAAATCGATCTGGTCTTAGTGCAAACAAGGAAATTTTTCCAGCAAAAGGGAAGCACTCCTATTCCAAGCAAGTCATTTCACCTGGGCTCCTGCCAGCAGGTGCTCGAGGGAAGGGAATTTTACCTTCCCCGCCCAGCCCACTGCTGCTGAGTTCCCAGACAGGCTCCGAGTCCAGGATCCTGGGAAGAACAGGAGGTGTTGACAGCTTCCACATCCGAAAGCATGGGAAGAAGTCTCAGAGGAAGCAAGAAGACTGGGAAGAAGCTGCTCTAGGGAAGAGGGATGTTTATTTTGGTTTTGTGTGGTTTATCTGGGTTATTCCACAGACTCTCTACGAAGCATCTGAGATGCCAGTGGAGGAATCTCGGGGGAGAGTTTAAATTTGGCCTCATTTGTTCATTTTCCTGCAGAGGCACCCCAAGGAAGCAGAGCTACATTTAACCGAAGCATGAAAAGCCAGAGCCAGGGCTTCACCACCCTCACAGGGAAGGATTTCTTTCCAATCTCATTTAACCCTGCTAAACCTCTTGGAAATGCCATGAACTCTGCACCACATTTGTCAGGAAGGATGCTGAGAAAAGTGGAGGAATTTTTCAGCTCAGCTCTGGGAGATTTCCCTGTACCTGGAAACTCCCAGTCTCCAGGTCCAGAATCTCAGTAAGGTCTGAGCAAACTGGGATGAGCCAGATGACAAAAAAGAAAAAACAAAACAAAACAGAACAACCCCTAAAGATAATTAATTTCCCAGAAAGTGGCTTAATAGTCTCTAGAAGATAATTTCTATTTTCAGTCAAAACCTATTGCTCAAAATACCCAGTCCAAACAACTCATTAAAATTGGGATAAAAAAAATTTCCAAGGCTTTTTATAAGTCATGGGCTCCAGAGTGGCTTTAATTTGTGTCCTGATGAAGGAACCTCCCCTGCTATCCTCAGTGCTTTCTCCTCAGGGATTGAAAACATGGGACAAAGCAAAGCTGCTCCTGCACTCACAGCCCAAAGCCAGGACCAAGCCAGGAGCCCCAAGAAAACAGCCACAAGGAATGGGGAAACCTCCCCCAGAGATAGAAATATCAGTTCAGGAATATGGGAAAATTAAAGCTAATTAATACTTACATCAGAAACCAGTTTGTGCCATTCCCAATCAGTGAGACATCCACAGACAACTCAACTAGGCAGATAAAAATTACATTTTATTTTGTGAAGAACACTTGAAAAATAAAGATGAAAGCTCTTTCAGGCTTTGCAAATAACCATCAGAACCCACGGAGCCACAGACTCTGTTTCCAAAAGGTGTATCCTCTCTCCAGCCCCGTTTTCCATGAACTCTCTCATTGTGGAATGGCCCACAAGAGTTTTAAGGAAAAAATAATGCATTTTGAGCCAACATTAGAAATAATCCAAGATTGGTTCAGTGCAGGCGCTGCTACATGACACTTGAACAAAGGCACAAAATTCCCACTTGGAATTTGCATTTCAGTTTCTCCAAACTTGGTGTTCTCAGGGAGAGACCAGAGTTATTCAAGAGGGGAAATTCAAGAGCTCAGTCCAGCTCTCCAGTGGGAACCAGAGGAACTAAAGTGACAGGAAATAAATTCAATGGGCTGGAACCATCTGGGAACACAAACCTTTGGAATCAGCACCTCTGATTCCTGCTGTAAATCCAGGCTCCCAAGAACATCTGATACAGCAAGAAGGTGGCACAAATTAAAGTGGGAAAACATCTGCTGCCCTCCCCTAAGGCAGAAAATGTATCCATGAAAGTGGGATTTCAGGATTCGAGTGAGTGAGGACATTAACCAGCCCCTTCTGCAGAGCATCAGCCCCGAAAATCACAGGACCACCTGCTGAACTCTAAGGATATGCAGAGAAATAAATAATAATTGTGTGTTTCATGGTGCTTTTCGCTTCTTTTTTTGCTGATAGCAGAGTGTCAGTTTTTATCTTTATGCTGTCTGAAACACCAGAAAAGTGTTAACCTATAAAAGGTACATGAAAAATCTCAGGTTAGCCAAAATCTGAGGAATCTGCTCAGCTGGCAGCTCCTACTACAAAGTCTACACATACAGCAAATAAGTCAAATGTTTATGGCAGCCCCCAAAAGCAAATCTGTGTTTTGTCCTTTCATTAACACAGACTTAGTTAAGTATGATCAGGCTCACTTTGGAGTTAATACTTCAGAGCCTGTGAGCTGGAGCAGTGAGCTGCTCAGAGTCAGCTCAGCACACCAAGGGAAACAGGTTTTCCAATGTAACAGAGTATCAGAACAGCTGGAAAGATGAGAAAAGAGGGGAATTCCTCTGAAGAGAAGCACTGAAAGTAAATACAAGCCTTTTTCCTGAGTACAGTAAAACCCACTGAAGGTCAAACATCAGATCTGTCCATTTTTTCCAACCGTTTTGTCTGTTCACAAAGTTTAGGGACAACAAAAACACCCTAGAAACTGCAAAATGAAGTTTATGGGCAACAAAACAAGCCCCAGAAACTTCAAAACCTAAGACCACATCCCTGTTGTTCCATATCAAAAAAGGTCTCCAGGTTTTACATCTTGACAGATCCTGGACTTTCTCTTTTTGAACCCATTTCCTACACTTTGCTCAGAGATTTCCACATTTCCTTCATTCTTAGGGCTGACTCCAGCTCCTACAGACTCAGGTTTAGAGATAAAGACAGAAAAGCAAATTCCAGTATCAGCAGCAACTTCAGTGACCAGAGATGGGGAAAAAAAAATTCTAAAAAGAGATGATTATGACTGCATTAAATCTTAGAAGTGATGGTGCAAGAGGTCAGATCTGACCCAACAAAGCATTTCAGGTGGTTACAAAAGAGTCACTGAGGGGTTATACAATATATTAATCCTTTTCCTCCTCCATAAAGTGCATTTACTCAGCCTGAGAGTAAGTACCACACTGAGAAAGGGACCTTAAAGCACTTCTCCAAGAGAGAGCAGAAGAAAATCAGAGTTATCCTGAACCCTCCAGCCAGTCTGTGCCTCAGGGATCCTCGGAGACACTTTGGGAAAGCCCCTCTTGCTGCTGGAGCTGAGGCCCTGTAGGCCAGGTTAGTACAGGGTGGTGTGGGCAGAGCAGCTCCTGGTGCTATCTGAAAACCCCCACATTGATGGAAAGAGCCACTTCTGGTTTGCGAGGCTTCGTGGGGAGCTTGTCCTCGGGGAAAAAGGGATCCTGGACACGCTCCTGGCGGCTGGAAAACAGAAACAATGTGGTTAATGTTTAGTGCTGGGCCTTAGCAGGGTGAGCCTGGCCTGAACTCTGAGCTGTAGCAAACTGTGAAAACAGCCTGAGCAAGGCGAGGTCAGCCAAAGGTTCCTTTTCATCTTCAAGGTGCGCTCCAGGAAGAAAAACCACGAGGCTCAATGAAGGAACACTGAGAGCCAAAAGTCTGAATTATCCAAGTGCTCCCTGCAGGATTACTGGAACTGTGTGCTCTGACAGCACCAGCTATCACTGGCCTCAAAAATATCCAATTAGGCTGAATCATGGAATGATATGGATTTCAAGGGACCTTTTAGGACCACCCAGTGCCACCCCCTGCCACGGGCAGGGGCATTTTCCACTATCTCAGTTGCTCCAAATCCCATCCAACCTGGCCTTGGACACTTCTGAGGATAGAGCAGCCACAGCTCCTCTGAAAAGCAGCAAACACTTTGCCATATTTCTAAAAAAAATGAAACTAAATGCTTGCTACCTTTTCCTCTTTTCCAGAGCCAGCTGCCTTTGCTTCTCTTTCCCAATGTCGTCCCTGACAGTGCTGAAGTCCTTGGTGTTATCAAGGAGAAGGTTCTGGTATGAAAAAGGATAAGACAGGTGAAATTACTTCCCAGCTTTTCCTCAACTGACACAATAAATTTACAGATGGTTTCTTTTGACCAGTTTTGCACTGATTAATTTCAAGTTAATTAGAATTGCAATGGTTTGACTTGGAAGGGATATTAAAGATGACACCGTCCCACCTCTGCCATGGGCAGGGACACCTTCCACTATCCCAGGCTGTTCCAAGCCCCGTCCAACCTGGTCTGGGACATTTCCAGGGATGGATTTCTTCCAATAGGCTTAAACAGCAGGAAAGGACATCACATTTTTCTCCTACTGCTCTAAAGCCCAGCCAGAACGTTCTTTTTTCCTTCTAACTAAGCCTGATTGCTAGCTCGGAGCTGAAATCTGGGTAATTCTTTTTCACACCATAAAACAGAACTGTCATAGTTCAGTAATCCATAATATGGAACAAGTTTGTATCTATAATGTGATCTTTAAAGGGCACTTCCTTGGATTTCACTCAGAACTCGGAAAAAAAACAAGTCAAAAATGAGGGCAAGGAAAAAGATCCAGGAGAAAAAGGAAAAGCAGCAGCAGCAGCAAGAAATTTCCTATCAACACAATACAGTGTCCAAACCCACACCCCAGTACTCTCAGAAATGCAGCAGGATGAGAGAAAACCAGGAAGAAAGGAAGACACTGCAAAGGGGACATTGCCTGAACCTGATTCTTGTACAACAATTAAATCCAGGGAAATTTACCTTCACCCCAATCATGTCTCCATCCTTCAGGTGATAAGGTGCTGACTGCAAACTCTCCTGCTTTTTCCTCCTTTTCCTCTTGGAGACTTGCTGTGTCTGAACAAAATCAAAGCAGAAGAGTTTGGAATTCTCCTTAAATTCAATTCCTAAGCAACTACCCAAACCAACAAGTGTTCCTCTCCAACAACTGTTGGATTCTGTCATTCCAGATCTTACCCAGCTAGATATTGGCAGCCACTCAAATCTCTCAGGGAAGTATTTGGCTATTTCAATTTTATCTACAGGGAGACAATAGTGAGAAGCCACTCTTTGCCTCAGAGCCCAGGTTGTGCATTCCTTGGAAATGTCCCACACCAAGTCCCGGCAGTCGGAGTAGTCCCTCTCTCCTGGAATGCCCATCTGGACTCGCAGCAGCAGCTCGTGGGGGCTGGCAGCAGGATGAGAGAATGGAAATCCTTGTGAGCCATGCTTTCAGATTTCCCAGCTTTCCCCCCCTTCCTGCCCTCCCTCACTTTGTTCATGGAAAACAATAAACAGCTTCCAAGGTTTTCCCACATCCTGAGAGCCCTGAAGTCAAAAGCTGCTCAGTGAAGGCTTCCCTCAAATGCAGAGTTGTAAGAAACAAGAGAAATAAAGATTTTGAGTTCTTACCCTAAATTCTCTTCTTCTTGCAAGGGTTCTATGCAGATTTCCACTCTGGCACCCAGCCTGTAGTCACTGAAAACAAAACAGAGATGGTCAGCACGGCTCTGGAGCCAGGCTGGGGGTGGTCACCTTCAGGAAAGAAGGCTCCAAGGAGACCTCAGAGCCTCTTCCAGTGCCTAAAGGGGCTCCAGGAGAGCTGAAGAGGGACTGGGGACAAGGAATGGAGGGACAGGACACGGGGGAATGGTTTCCCACTGTCAGAGGGCAGGGATAGGTGGAACATTGGGAAAATTCCTCCCTGTGAGGGTGGGCAGGCCCTGGCACAGGGTGCCCAGAGAAGCTGTGGCTGCCCCTGGATCCCTGGCAGTGTCCAAGGCCAGGCAGGATGGGGCTTGGAGCAGCCTGGGACAGTGGAAGGTGTCCCTGCCCATGGCAGGGATGGGACTGCTCATCTTTAAGACCCTTTCCAACCCAGACTGAGCTGCAGAATCTGCCCACAGTCCATCCCACAGGCAGCCTGTTGCACACTCCCCAGGAACCCCACCTGAGTCTCCGCTTGTTGTCCCGAAGGAGCTTCCCAGGGCGGCTGCTGTCCACTGTCCAAGCTCTGAGGAACGAGGGCAGGGGCACAACCTGCTCCTGGCAGCAGGGTAAGGTCAGAGCCTGAAAAACAGAAATACTGTGTCAATCATTTTAGCAGCCAGTCTCCCTGGAAAAACAGAAAACTACTGCATTAACGCTCAAAAAAAGAGGGCAAGGTATTGAGATTTATTCTACCCCAGCTGTTGCTTGTGGCCATGAGCAAAATATTCACTTTTCAACCTCAAAGGGAGTTCGATTTCTCTCCCTCTCAATTCTCAACTCAACTTCCATTTCCAAAGCACCCAATTTCTTTTTCTAATCAAAATTTGAACAACTGAGAGGGAATGAGGCTATTGCAATTGTTGCTCCAGCCTCTGGCCAAGTGCTGAGCTCCTCTAAGCCCTTCCCAAGGACACAACATTTCCCATGCTCAGCCAGTTCTGCTTGTTCAAGCTGCAGAGTTCTCCATAGCAATAGCCTACACAGATCCTATATGCAAATTTCAGAACTAGGAGCAGTTATTCCCATTGATAAACAGTATTTGTCATTAATTAAACCTATTGCAAGCAAAGCTAAATTGCTCTTAGGTCTACTACTGAAATCAACAGGGAAAAAAGTGCAACTCAGAAAAGTGCAACTTCAGAAAAACTGAAGTCATACCCAAAAGATAAGTGTTGGTTTGGAGTAGAATCAGGTGAGATATCCTTCCCCATGCATTTCAAGTAGAACAATCAACTGCTTAAACCACACAGAGCCTCTTGGTAGGACTTGGGTTATATGCTTCAGTGGGTTTGGGGTTTAGTTTTTTCTTTTGGGGTTTTTTGCTTGGCTTGGTTTTAGTGTATTAAAACCAGACAGAAGTATTTTAGTTTCTGGCCAAACAAAATGAGCCAGACTTTCCTGGCTGACAAACCTGTGAACCCCAAAGCAATTCTTTATTCCTCAGATTCCACATACAGAAAATAAATTTAAAAAATTGCAGGAAACTAATACAGGAACAATGTGGAAATGGCAAAGTGGCTTTTTAGGAGGTGCTTGTTATGTGCTTCCCATGGAGAGATTTTACACTGAAATAAAGACAAAAGCTGCAAGGCAGAGCTTCAGCTGAAGTGCAACGAGGCTCCCACAGGCCAGGACATGTGACAAGGGAGGATGGGGACAGCAGGGACACTAAGGAAGTGTCTGAGCTACATGCTCCAGCTGCCTCTTGGTACTTACCAGTGACCATGGCATAAATGCCATGGCACAACAGACTGGAGACAGGGGAAAAGGAAATAAAAAAGAGCTGTTAATAGAGCTCAAGTCATCAGAGCGCTGCTGCACAGTCCACCCCAGGAGAGCATCTAACCTGCATCTTCAGGTCTTCCAGAGAGGCCTCTGCTGCTATTTCTATCCTGCCAGCATAACTGAGATCCAGGCCTGGCTGGGGGGGTTCTGGTGGAGCTTTGAAGGGGGGGACAAGGAGGAGGAAAAACAAAGAACAGAAGAGTCAACATGACTTGTATAGTCCTGAGAGATAACAGCCACTTTATGGTCACAATTCACTTAGAGAAGGAGTCTGGAGTCCACTTAGAATGTCCAGGAATCCCAGATTGGTTTGAGTTGGAAAGAACCTTAAAAGTCACCTCGTTCCAAACCCCTGCCATGGCCATATCCAGCACACCAAATACATCCTGATAATTCCCACAGAGCTCCTACACAGATCCTATATGCAAATTTCAGAACTAGGAGCAGTTATTCCCATTGATAAACAGTATTTGTCATTAATTAAACCTATTGCAAGCAAAGCTAAATTGCTCTTAGGTCTACTACTGAAATCAACAGGGAAAAAAGTGCAACTCAGAAAAGGTTTGAGGCAGAAGGAGAAAAATGCAAAGAAAACTTCTACCAGGAGAGGGGTCCTGTGCTGCAGCATAACTCAGCACCAGAGGAATATTACTTTTAATACAAAATGAAAAATAAATTTGTCCCTCATTTTCCAATTCTCTTATTTCCACTTCATTTTCTCCTCCCTTCTCAACCCTCACTTGATTTTACTGCCCTGGCTGGTTTCTGATTTAGATTTGACCTTTAGGAGAACAAACACAGTTAAAATACTGCATTCAAGGTCTTTGATTCTATGCAAGCTTAACCCATCCCTCCTTTTACAGCTTCCCAGAAAGCAGCAGAGCCTGAAGGGAATTAAATATGCCTTCAGGAGTCTGGCATTTGAAACCAATCACACCTGTGCTCATAAAGGAGCCCCCTTAAAATGCTGCTGCTGCCTTCAGTAGAGAGACTGACAAAAAAAAAGCCCCTGCTACAAAATATAGGGAGGTTTTAAGCAAATCCAGCTGAGGAGCATCCCTACAACAGGATCATCCAGCATTTATGTCCAAAACTGCATCTGTCTCCTGAGTGGTCCTTTCACCATAACCTTGATGCAACTCATGCAGTCCCTCCTACGTTTCAGAAGGATTTAAAGGCTTTGGATTAAATCATGGCTCAGAGAGCAATCATACATGATTCCTTTCAAAGCCAGGCCCAGCTCACCTGCTGCAGCAGACACCTGCAATGCCTCCATCTTCCAGGTGATCCCATTCACCTGCTCTTGTGCACTCTCTCCATGTTTCTTACGGCTCGAAGGCTTCAGCCACCAGATGGGGATTTTCAGGAAACCCTGGAACAGAAAATACCAGGTGGCTCAAGTGTTATGGGCAGACAAGGAGAAATTTCACCTTTAGCACAGGAAGAGAGAAAAGATTTGTTTAAAACTAAGCTTTAGGAACAGGCTGCCCAGGGAAGTGGTGGAGTAACCACTCCTGGAAGTGCCCAAAGAATGTGTGGATGTGGCATCTGGGTGATGTGATTTAGTGGGAAACAGGGTGGTGGTACAAAAATAATGATGCTACAATTCTGCAAGGGAAAACCTGTGCAGGGCCAGGTTGGAGACAGGGATAGTGGAAGGTGTCCCTGCCATGGCAGGGTGGCACTGGATGGGCTTCAAGGTCCCTTCCAACCCAAACCACTCTGGGATTCCAAGTCTCCAGATACTGCCCACTCTCCTTTTATGTTATAAATGGCCATAGAGTTATTGGCTTTTGCATTTATGTATCAGCTGTTACAGATTATTGTTGATCACAACAATTTCAATATAGTATAATCTGTAATCCCTTTTAACTGCTTTTTGAGATAATATAACCTGCCAGCTTTTTCATACACTGTATAGCTTAAATAAACAGTAGTTTATTTAACTAAAGTTTATTGTTATAGCTTGGGCCTTTGCATAATATTAAAATAGAGACTGTGTAATGTCAAATGCTTTTATTTGTGAAACTAACTCAGATAATGGTGTAAAATAGCTATGTTGATTCAATGTATCTGTGGACTATCCTATCAGAATGATAAGGTAACAGTGAACCTGGACACCACCAGAAAAATTTACTACTGACTCTCAGGTTATCAGGAAATCATCAAATATCAAAACACCAGAATGGAGCCTCGAGAAGAAATAAAATGACACGCAGACAAGTCAAAAGTTAAAGCCAAGCAGAAAGATTCCCAGAACATGTAAATCCACAAGAATGCTTAAATATTCATAATATTCATGAATAAGAATTTAACCAATGCAATGTAAAGGTACATAAGAAAATTGCTTCTGGCAGTTTGCCAGGCACCCCAGGGCTGGATGAGGGCCCTTTTATCCCTTATTAAACTTTTAAGAATTTGAAAGAGGGAACCTTGTTTCTCCCATTTTACCTTTTCTGGAAGCTTTCCTTCGGTTATCACCAAAGTGTCTCCCCTGCAAACGTTGAGCTCCTTCAGGGTGGCATTCTGCAGGAAGGGAAAGCACAGGATCCCTGTGAGCCCACACCTGCCCTTCTCCCCGGGCAGCAAAGAACCCAGGCACTAAAACAGCTCCTCTTACTTCCTGACTTAAGGCTTCCCCTGCTTCATAGCACCAATCAAGCCTTCTCAAATGCCAGTTGTCACCTACCAAAACCCAAAAAGACAGACAGAAAACTAATTAGTCAATAATGCCAGTGTGGGAAAATATTACAAAACTCTTAAGAAGTGTCAAGGGTTCGTTTTCTTTTGTTCTTTATTTTTATTTGCTTTTTAAACACAAGTCTGATTAAATTAATTATCACTTTCACCTTCCCCAGACCTTTTGCTGTATGAAAATAATCTTTTATTTACACAGATCTGTCTTCCTCACCGATCTAATTATTTTCCCTGGTTTCAGAGGAAAGAGAAGGAATTCCCAAGTGTCAAATTATCATTTGACTCTATGGAAAGCTCTTTAAAATAAAAACTGTATTATAAAGACTTAATGTTTAAAATTCTTTTTCCTCTTCACATTACAATGACACACAGATCAAAATTTAAAAGGTTTAGGGTAGGAAGAGCTGTCTTAAATACATTAAAAAAATCTTTAAAAATATGTAAATAACACCACAACTAACCTGATAATCCAGATTTCTCCAGCATTAAATTGAGACACTGAAAGAAGAAACACAAGATGAGAGTTGTGTCAATGCTGAGGCTGGGAAATAAATTTTTCATCAAATCTATGTTAGAATTTTCTGACATAGAGAGTGACTGATTGCTGGTCAATTCTTAAAACAATATAATGAGCTAGAAAAGATGTATTTGGGCTATATGTTAAACCCTTCATGGACAAGAGGGTTTTCAGGCAAAAAATCCACCACATCAGCCAAGCCAGCTTTCACAAACTGGTAAAAAATTAAATGTGTGCTGTCAGTTTGTTCCTTTACTGGAACAAATTCTGCCCCAGAGTTCACTGATACACCTTTGAAAAAAAAAATAAAAAATCAAAGCTGCAAATTCAACACTGGACTGGTAGTACCAGAGTTTCCTTCACTCTGTGTTTGGCTCTTCCCAACTCTTCTGGCTCCAGTTCCATGCAAGGAATTCTGTGCAGGAGCTTGGGAGCAAAACTGTGGGAGCAGCCAGCCTTACCTCTCTGACAGTGGCAGTCTCCTCCACAACTATCTCCATCTCAGGGCTGCAGTTTTGGTCACTCCCAACCATGAAGTACAGGAAGAGCTGAAAATCCAAATGCAAACTATCAGAATAAAAAGGGAAGTCTAAGAACAATTCCCGTGGCAAGAATGTCATCAAACAGCATTAAAATAGCACAAAAAGCAAAAATAATTGAGTTATGGCCACCAGCAGATCCTCATTAGCCATCCCTCCAGAAATGCACAACCACTCCTTCCCCTGCACACCAAGGCCAGGTTGGACATTGGGGCTTGGAGCATCCTGGGATAGTGGAAGGTGCCCCTGCCCAAGGCAGGGGGTGGAACTGGATGAGTTTTGAGGTCTCTTCCAACCCAAACCATTCTGGGATTCTGGGATATTTACAACTTGCACATTCCAAGAGCAACATCCCCCCTTTTTCCCTTGATTCTCTTTAGGAAAGTGCCTGCACCAGGCTCCTCCCACCCCACACTGCTGTACCTGAGTGGAAGTTGGAGCTTTCCCAGGGCACAGCCCGAGCAAGCTTCCCATCTTCAGCTCTGCTTCCTTAACTGTGTAATCCTCAGGCACTTCAGGGAGAACAAATAAAAACATCCATTTGATCATCCTCAGAGCAAGCCAAAACCCTTCAGTGCCCTCCAGAGAGCTTAACTTGCTCAGCCCTGACAGCAGATCTGTGAGTGTGCTATGAGGAGAACAAAGGCATGGAGATCTCCTAGGGTCCATCAGGAGCACAGGTGGATTAGGGATGTAAGCAATAAAACCAAGCTGAACATTTCAGTTTAATCCCTTTAATCTTTGTATTGGTACCGTTAATTAACTTTAAAAATGGGAAATAAAAACCCATACAACTGGTTCAGTTAAGCCTGAGAATCACTGGAGTTATATGTGGGTACTTCTCCCAGGAAAGGACAAAAAACAGAGGCTCAAAACCTCCCCAGTGAATTTCTTCTAGAACAGTGATGCAATAAATCAATTTACCTGGAGACAGAAGTTTCCCATTGCCACTAACAGGTCTAAGACAGCTCTCGCTTGCTGCAGTAAAAAAGGCAGGAAAGAGAGAAGTATTAAGTAATTGAAACAGGAATAAAATAGGAATTTGGCTCAGAATGTCAGACAAGTAACACTTTTAGATTAAATATAACAGGGTTATCTTAGAGGCCTCCCTGTGTGTCATCAAAAATGTAACTAGAGAGACTCCTTGAGACTCCATCAACAGTCTCAGCTTTTACTCTTTCACTGGAAGAAAAATTCTACCATTAAACTGTAACTGGAAGAAAAATTCTACCATTAAACTGTAACATTAGCAGACTGATAAAGCAGCTGAACACTTACCCAGCTCCTCCTCCAGCTGAAGCTCCTGGATCGCTTTCATTTTGATATCTGACATCACCTGAAAGACAGGGACATCAAAAGGGATATGAACACCTCCAGCCTGGAATGCCACCAACAGCCCTATTTGTCCAAGTGCCAGAGCACAAAGATAATCCTTCTCCTCTCTTTTAGCTTTGGTTACTGACACCATCTGAAACTTCCATTTACAGGATGGTCCAAAGAGCAAACTGACACTAAAACACTGCACTGGTTTACTCTACCTGCAAATATCTCAGGGATTGCAAATCTGAGCTCTACACTGTTTTCAGCAGGGAAAAGCTTCATCCCTGAGGCTAAACTGAATGAACTGGGCCAACTGTTCAGAAAAGCAGAGTCCTTACTGTTTCAATAGTGGCAGTGATTTTAACGTGCTTCTCCTCCTCTTCCACCCCACAGAAGTTTTTCACTTGGAGCCAGCTGATGTCATAGGTGAAGGCAGTCAAATTCCCACTTGCCATATTGACAAAGCTGTGGGAATCAGCAGTGCAAAGACAGTCAGAGACAGGAAAACTGAACATTGGCAGGGCTACAGAAATCACCAGCATAGCTCCCAAATACATGTATGATGCCAAAGCTGTTCACAGTGATGGCATCTCACAGAGCAGAGGCTTCAGGGAATGTCGTGACACCACAAATTTGCCCCTGGTAGCTTTGGATTCACCGAGCATGAGCTGCTCCCATTAGGTTTTTCCCCTTTTACAAGCATAAATCAAAGGTTGTGACTGGTGCTGCATTTTGAGGGCAAGAAAAATCAAACAGCTGATAAATAACGGGTGTCCAAAACTTAAGATGAAAACACTTGTATATCTGTAAGCCCAAAACGATCATCAGTTACAAGAATATATGCTGCTAGCATAATTTGAACTAAAACGTTTAGCCAAAATTGCTTCCTTTGTTTAATTACCTTCACAATCAAAAAGGTTACCTCTGGTCATGGCTGTCCAAGATCAGCAGGGAGCAGCCATCCCTGAGCCCAATGCTTCGGACTGTTTCCTTCATGTCTTCCTCACGGAAAACTTCCCAGTTCTTGGCTTCTCTGTCTGCTCCAGAGCCGTTCTTGAGGATGATGCTGCCAGCTGGAGCCAAGGCTGAGTGCAGCTGCCCCAGGCTGGTGCTGCAGGAGAAGATGAGCTGGGCCTCGCTGAAGTGCTGCCCCTTGCCACCCTCGTTGTGCTGGGCCAGGTGCAGCACATTGAGCACCACGGGCTCGTGCTCTGGGCCCGTCAGCACCTTGGTGCCTCCGACCTGAGGGAAAGGAGGAAGGAAAGCCAGCTTGGTGTGAGCCAGAAAATACAGGAGGGACTGGGCAGCGAGAAAACTGGGACCAAAAATGGACACTCTCCCCGTACAAACAAACCTCCTCACAGCAAATTCTTACTGAACAACCAGAATAAGCCACAGGAGTTGGGAAGAGAAAGTAAAATGTTATCCAGAGAAGCTGCAGCTGCCCCATCCCTGGAAGTGTCCAAGGCCAGGCTGGATGGGGCTTGGAGCAGCCTAGGATAGTGGAAGGTGTCCCTGTCCATGGCAGGGGTGGAATGAGGTCCTTAAGTCCCTTCCCAAACCACCCCATGGTAAAAGCAGCTGAGAAACCAGTGCACACTTGGCAAAACCTAGAATACAGGAATCTAGCCCCTCAGGACATTAAAGAATTACCCAAATGTGACTGAACACTGTGACTTTACATATTAAAAGCTTCCTCTTTCTGATATTCAACCTAAGCTCCTTGCTGAAGAATATTAAATGACACAAAAGCAGCAATAGAAAAAACGATATCAAAAATAAAAGCAAGACAAAACTGACTCTTACAACATGTTTGACTGGTTTTGTTTGGTTTGGGTTTTTTGAAAGCCAAAATAAAATGGATACTTTTACAATAAAAATGATTTAAAATTAGTATTTTATTCCAGAGAGAAAGAATAACATGCTGTGCTTCACAACCAATTCCAGGTTAAGCAGAAGCCTTAATATGAAAAGGAACATGGAAAACTAAAAAAGCAGCACAGGATTTTCGGGAGACCTTTCACAGTCTTATCTGTTCAGAGCTGACAAGGAAGGAAGTGCTTGGCTCCTTTACCTCTTTCCCATTCCAGACAAAGATGTCTGCTCCATCAGCCAGCCCAACACCATCCAGGGTCAGCTCATCTCCTAAAAAATAGAAGCAAATCATCAAGTTCTTACTCCCCACGAAACACACAAACAGGGTCAGCAAGGTTTTAAAAGTCACTACACTTAAAGAGCTGTACAAGCAGGGGGAGAAATATTTAGAGCAGCTCTGAGTGTCTCTCTATTTTGATGCCAGTATCATGGAGAGCTGGGTTATGTTCTGGTTCAACACTGATTTTCTGAAGTTGACCACAGAAAACATAAAATTTAAAAGTTACTTAGAATTGCCTAACAAAGCAAAGCTGGAGACAAATACGATGACTTGAAAAAATGATGTACCCTTAATAAACTAGTGAACTCTTGATGTGAGCATTTCTCTTTACAAAATTCCTACTTCAGCTGAAGTCTAACCTACATTTTCCTTTGGTGTCACCCTGGCTCCTCCCTTCTATCCTCTCCTCCACCTATTAGGCCAATCCTATGACAGCAAACATCCACAAGCAAATCAAGGGCAAGACACAGACTGATACGTTCTTGTCAGCAAACGTGCTTAACTTACAATCTGCATTTCACAACAAAGTCTCAAAATCATTCATTCCACTAATAAGAGTGAAACAAAGAACAGAAGTAAGTTAACATGAGTTTGAGCTGGAAGAGCATTCAGAAACACACATCTCCATGGTTTATAGATGAAATGGTTTATAGATGGATGGTTTATAGATGAAATCTCCAATGGCTGCAGGAATTAAAATACAGCAATGGTATGAAAGCCTGGCATGCAGTGTTCTTACCATCAAGCACCTGGTACAGGTGTAATCCTGCTGGTAAAGGCTTGGCCATGCTGAGAACCATGTCCCCTTCCCAAGATTCCAACATCTAGTTGAGAAAAATAACCGGAAAAATTATTTAAATAACAGTGTAAAAGAACAGTGAGGAGTAATTCCCAGAACTCACAATAATTACAATCTGCTGGAAGCTGCCACAGCCTGCCTCCCAAGCTCACTTGGTGACTCCTTAAAAAGGCAAGGACAACTCTGTCACAAAATGAAATCTTAAAAATAAGCCTGGAGCTCTTCAGTGTCAATCCATGGCCATGCACATGCTGCCCAAATATAATTAATTAGCTCATGTGAACTTTGAAGTCTCTACAGTTAAAATTCCAGCAATTTCATGGCTTCAAGAACAGACCCCACACCACTCTTTCCTCCTGTGTAACCCCATATTAAGTTTTAAGCCTCCTAAACTCCATTTACTGTTGAAAATTTCTCCTTGACACCAAGATAGCAGCATAAATATATTTGTAAAGGTGGCTCAATTAAAAATGGAGTTTGAGTTCATTTGAGAGAGCAGGTACCTGGAACACTGCCTGCCGAAGGTCTCCCAGTGTTTTCCTTCTGTCAATAGTCAAATCCACCACACTCTCTTTCCAAGAAAGTGAAGGATGCAAAGCCCCGTTGTGGAATTTATAGCAGGAGCTCAGATGGAGATGTAAATCAATGCCATTGTTTGCTGAGTCACATTCAGCTCTTTGGGAGAACACAACAAACTGGTGAATTTAACACCAAACAGACATTTCTGTGTAGCTGTCCTGGTCTTCTCAGGGCTAAATCCTCTGCCACATTCCCTCCTCCTTCATACTGTCCCTAATTGTAGCAGCAAACATTTAACAAAATAAAGGAGTGGAATTCACTCAGAAACAGAATCCCAGGATGGTTTGGGTGGGGAAGGCCTTAAAGCTCATCCAGCTCCCCCCTGCCATGGGCAGGGACACCTTCCCCTGCCCCAGGCTGCTCCAAGCCCTGTCCTAACTGGCCCTGGATACTTCCAGGGATGGGGCAACCACAATCTTGTGTGAAATATCCCATAAACTATCACCCTTGTGTCTGTATTTTGATATCTTAACTGTGATTCAGGTGTATCAGCACTCGTGTCCCTCAACACAAGGGAAAGTTTTGTCCAATCTGAATAAGCTATTCACTTTTCTGGCAGGGAATATCATTTATCTCTAAATTCACCAGAAATCAAGTCCTTCCTCCTTCTCCCAGTGGAGAACTTCCTCTATAAACATAATTAATATCATGCATTCCCCTCTCTCTCCAGAATTGCAGTGATTTTCACCAGAAAATGGTACCATTTTAAACTGTAAGTATGTTTCCCTTGAAATTCTGTAGGCTGCCTGCTAACAGGGAAGGCAGGGAACCAGCAAAATACGGATATAAAAATTATATTCTTCAATTAATCTCTATGACATCAAACCATTTCAGTTCTGACTGTGCTCAAGGAATTTCATTCCTTTTGAATCCCCTGGGAGTCCTGCACATAAGAGCTCTTTGAGTGCAGTGACACCAATATACCTCTTTGTTTGCAGCTCTGCATTAGCAGCATTCATTTCATTCAGTAGGTGCTCAGGAATTTGGTACCTTGGATTTCCTCGTGCTGCAACAAAAAAATATAGGCTTAAAATGTGATTTGGCAAACTAGAAGAGTGATCTAGACATTATAGTTCAATAATCACTGAAAATTCAACTGCAAGATAATATTAAAGAACAAAAAATGCTTTTATTCCTTCAAATCAACCCTTCTTTAAGGGAAATTCACACAAATGCCATTAACAACCTGCATTTTTTTCAGCTGATGCTCTGCCATTATTTGTGGAGTATGCTAAAAAAAATTAGTCAGCTACAGCCAATTAACAGGTCACCACCTCCTTGTATCCTCATTTAACTCTTTTTTCAGATGATCACTACAAGGAAAACTGGGGAAAATAAAGCTTGGAAAGGACAAAAAAAGCCCTCCAGCAAAAATGCCAAAGCAGGAAGCTCCCCCAGGATCTCCAGATGAGCTTTGTGTACCTTCAGGGGGTCTTTTCAGCTGAGCTTTTCTGTAGAACAGCATGTAGGCACTCTCTTTACCCTGGAATTGCTTCTCAATATCCTTCTCCTTGATGGGCTGGACTTTGGAATCATTCAGATCAAACCAGTGGCATCCAGCAGAAGCAGCCCTTGGCCTTGGAGGATTTTTCTCCTGGTTCCACTGGACATCATTCTTCTGGGAAGGGCTCTGGAGATTTTGTCCATGAGAATCCAGTTTGAACAGGAGCTTGTGTGTTTCCTTCAGGCCAACCTTATTTCCATCAGGACTCAGCTGGAATATCTGAGGATGATTCTGCAAATACTGAAAGGGAAGAAAAGACAGGATAAAGAAGATGCCAAGTTTTAAATGCAGCAGCCTGCATTAAGCTCTTCTCAAAGTGAAACACAAACCTCAATAATTCAACCTCCATTTTATGGTGTTTCCTCACGTGTTTTCTCAGTTTACGTCTGCAAAAGCCTCACATCTACACTTCACACCTACATTTAAATATTTCTTGTGTAAACTGCAGGTAGCTCCCTTCAAAAAACAAGTAAATACCACTTTTCCACCTATCTACAACACAAATGCTGAAGTATTTTTCTTAAAACATCATAAAATACAGCAATCAACTGGAAAACAAAGTTTTACTGGAGTATTAATTTCATGGACGTGCTCTAAGCAAACAAAAAATGGGATGTATTTTCAAACACTGATTTCTGTTCAGTAAGTAAGGTTAATTTCTTATAGGCCAACCACAGAGATGGCAAAAAAAAAAAAATAAAGTGTCAGGCAGACAATTCCTTGGGAATCTTGTGTTCCCCAGCCTAATTCACATTACAAACCTCTCCTAACACGTAGTAATCCAAGAGTCCATATTCTCAATTACCATCCTCCTGACTATTCAATAAGAACATAAATGATTATAAAAGTTATCTAAAGCCAAAGCTAGCAAATCTGTGATTACCTTTCGTAATGCTCCATATTGTTTTCTGTATTTCTTATTCCAGGACATCCCTTTCTTCTCCAGTAATTTCTGCCCTAATTGATCCACAGGAATTTGTTTAGCTTCTTCCTGCAGAGAAATGAAAAACAAAGGTAACAAAGGCTACAAAAGTCAACGAGTCAACACAAAGACACCAATTTTGAAGTGTTTTAACCATTCCTGGTTTTTAATAAGCTGCTGTAGCACCGTCTGGAGCTGTGTCAGGGGAGGGTTAAGTTGGATTTTAGGGAAAGGTTCTTCCCCCAGAGGGTGCTGGGCACTGCCCAGGCTCTCCAGGGAATGGGCACAGCCCCAGGGCTGCCAGAGCTGCAGGAGAGTTTGGACACTGCTCCCAGGGATGCACAGGGTGGGATTGTTGGGGTGTCTGGGCAGGGCCAGGAACTGGATCAATGCTCTTTGTTGGTGCCTTCCAACTCTGGATATTCTGATTCCTTTTGCAATAGCCTTGGTGAGCAACTTCAGAAATACTCCAAAAGGACCTTTGTTTGTATGAAGAGACATAGGTTAATATTAAAGCCAAGTTTTAAATGCTCCACACCAAGTTCAGAAGAGCTCTGGACATTTAAGCCTGCCCACTCTCACAAACACCAACCCCCTGCAGGTTCCCTAGCTCCAAAACCAAAGCAATGAACTCCTTACATACCATACCTCTGATAAAATCCCTTTCAAGACTGCCAGTGGGTTTTCTGTTTCTTTGGCATTCTCAGTGTCTCTGAAAGCCTCCTCTTCAATTAGCCCATCCTCTTCTTCCTGGGTAGGAAAGACACTCACAAATATTGTGGTTTCACACACAATTAGAGGGTTGGATTATTCTGTGCTGACATCATCATGCACAATTTCAGAGTGTGAAGGACATTCTGATAAACTCCCCTGCTCAACCAGGCATGACACACAAAGCCTCATTAAAATATTAATTGAGTTTGGATGCACATTCATCCACTGGCTCTTAATATTTTTCTGAAAAGTACAACCTATAAAGCAAGGAAGAGAAGCCTTTAGGACTTACTTGGAGTTGCCAGTTTCCTAATTCATCCACATCTCTGATATAAACATGATAGTGTCCTCCATAGCAGCCACCTTTGTGTATAATAACAGAGAAGAGCTCATACATGTACTCTGAATCATCCATTTCAGTCTTTAAAAAGAAAAACAATAATTGTAACAACAACTGAGGTCAGTCTCTCACACCAGGACAGCTTTATACCTTCAGCATCACTTCAGACATTTCTCAGTGTGTGCCTGCATGTGCAGAGACTCAAATGGCTTTTGGGGGCTGGGGACACAAGGAAGGACTGGCACAAGCCACAGGCTGATAAAAACCATAAAATCCCCAAATTATTTAGGTTGGAAGGACCTTAAAATTCATCTGGGTTCCTGCCATGAAAGGGACAACTTCCACTAGTCCAGGTGGCTCCAAATCCTGTCCAAGCTGGCCTTGGACACTTCCAGGGATGGAGAAGCCACAGCTTCCCTGGGCAATCTGTGTTATTAAACAAGCAGGATTCTGAACCACACTGGAAACTCAAAATATTTTCAATTTCAGTGTTTGTTCACAGCCAAGCTTATTTTGTTTAAAAGAGGAGAGACAAAAGAAACAACACTTAGAAACAGTAAAACTGGGGGCAGAGGAAGGCTTCCTCAAATGCAAACACTGAGAAATTTCCAAGCTTGCATTGCAACACTTCAAGAAGAAAAATGTCTGTTCCATAACAGTGCCTCTGTTATTCTGTTTAAAGACCAAAATTTGTCATCAAGCAATGGTATATCTCAATTTAGAACCAGAAACAAATTTATGAATGCAAGCAGAGATTCCTGAGGAAAATGGAATAACTACAGGCACCTAAAGCACATATAGCTCAATTTATACATGATGCTCTCAGAGAATAACCACGCAAAAATAAACTTCAATTTCTATTTCCAGATAATAATTTTCCTGTCAAGAAAAGGTTAGATAACTTTTGGGTAATTATTCTACCCTTGCCCCTTGTAGCTACAAGTTAGCTCGGTTCCAAAGTGGAGGAGGACACCACAAAGTTACTCAAACACCTGACAAAATGCAAAATAAAAGATAACCTTGAGCTGTGGGTTCTCTGCTGAGCATACAGTAACTTTTAACAAATGTTAACAGTGCCCACCTGCTCACAGAAAGGCCTCAGGTTGATCTGGATGGGGAATGTGTAGCAGCTCGTTTCCTTGTACCTCTCACACTTTTCAAAGTCAAAGTTGAACCTCAGGAGGGAAATGGTGAGGAAGGGAGGTAGCTTGCGTAGTTTAGCAGACTGGGAAGGGATTTAAAAAACACTTTAAGCACAGACTTAGAACAAAATTGTGCTTCCACCTTGCTGTGGTCAAATCTTTTTCTACCAAAGCTTTGTTACCACCAGAGAGACAAGATCAATGCCCTCGCTTTTGAAATCTCTTCACTAATTCTCAATTTCCCTTTCAAATACACAACCCAAAAGTGACCCAGATCTTCTCCCCCTGTTGAGCCCCACACTCTCCTTGACTGGTGATCACCAGTCC
This sequence comes from Thryothorus ludovicianus, assembly GCA_013397245.1. NCBI lineage: Eukaryota > Metazoa > Chordata > Aves > Passeriformes > Certhiidae > Thryothorus > Thryothorus ludovicianus. The sequence continues at coordinate 58,003 of VZTB01015837.1, forward strand.
CATACTTGATCCTGCCACAGCAAATAAAGGACACTGGTGAAATTCCAGTCAGTAATGACATTTCTGTAGTCCATGGGCTCTCTATACAGACAGTCACAGAACAACCAGGAGCTAAAGGCTCCTTCATTTCCACAGAGGAGCACCCTCCAGGCAGGAAAGCCAGGATAATCCATTTTAATGATTCCAGATTAATCCAGATCCAACCACTTGATGGGTGAACATTTCAAGAACCCTTGTGAGAAGTAAAACTAACCATCTTGTACCACCTGTGACAGCAGGTGAGTTCCATGGCCACATTTCTGAGCCTTTCCAATGTCTCCATCCTCCTCTCCACTGGCAGAGCCATAACAGCAACACACACAGGGTTTAAGAAATCCCCTGAACTGGGAATTCTATTTGCATCCACAGCCTGGCAACCCCCAGCCCTATGATTTCCTACCAAAATTCAGAGCTCTCTCTCTCCTTCTGCATGGATGAGCACTTGTGAGAGGCAGACAACTTCCCCTGTACTGCCTTGAACCCAGCCCAGTTAAATCCCAGCCAGCCCTTGCATCAAGACATGTGAGGCACTGCTGAGCGTTCCTGAAACCCCAAGTCACTCATTAACCTGGCCTGACCTCAGCTTCCCTTTGGACTACTCTCTCCACATGCAGAGGGCTGCAGGGTTTGCATTTCACCCATCCTGCAGGAGGCCAAGGAGCTCTGCTGCTGTGACCAGGGCAGAGTGCACCAGCAGCCTGAATCTGCTCCCACCCACAAAAACAGAGCAACAGATCCCATTCCCTGCACAGGGTAACAGCTGCTTATTGCTCTTCTCTCTCATTTGGGTTCTCCAGAAGCCAGTTTCCATGATTCTTCTCATTGCACATTTGCATTTTATGCTCTAACTTATGTTTTAGCCAATCCTCCAAAAGCCCAGGGTAAGGTGCAGCAGAGGAGCTGAATGAGTCAATATTCTCCAAATGATACCACACTCAGTGATAAGGATAAAAAAACTGTAACAACATTTGGGAAATGAGCCACAGGAGCTTTTCTTGACATCCCTGCTGAGGTTTCATAGAATCACAGAATGCTTTGGGTTGAAAAGGACCTTAAAGCTCATCCAGTGCCACCTCCTGCTGTGGGAAGAGACAGGGTGCTTCCACTACCCCAGGGTGCTCCAAGCCCAGCCTTGGATGGAGCAGCCACAGCTTCTCTGGGCAACCTGTGCCAGGGCCTCTCCACCCCCACAGGGAAGGATTTTTTCCTAATACCCCATCTAACCCTACATCATCCCACCCCAAGGTGTTACCTTTGAAGCTTCAACCAATTTATCACAGGCTCCACATCGATACAAGTTGTCATTCTCAAAGTATTCTTCTTCCACGTACATGTTCCACAGGGCTTCCTCCAAGCCAGCCACACCTTTCACTGCCACTGTGAGGTCTAAGAAATCCTCCTGTGCAGAAAGGACAAGAAACAAGGTTCTGAGTGGTGTAGCTTTGTGGTGATTAGAAAGATACTCATCCTATTCATCACAGTGATGGGCAAAAACCCCTCATACAGCCACACAAATTAATTTTTTAATACTGATTTTTTTAAATTACAAAAAGTAAAACAGACTGTCAAGACACGTTTTGCCATTACCTCACTGTACTCTGTATTAACTACAATTACCAAAGGCAGGGCTTGTGAACTCAGAAGATGCAAAACATTTGGCTTTTTTACCTCTCATTTAGAAAGGGCAGCCAAAGACTTGAAGTCCAACACTCTGTGCCTGGATTCAACAAGGCACTCAACAAGGATGACATTATTTTTGGATTTCAAGAACATTTAAAGGCAACAGCCTGAGGAGAACCCCCACAGTGGAAGATCCCTGGCTTTACCTGTCTCTCACTGACATTCTTGCACTCCTTACAAACAATCTGGTTGACAATAATGCCATGGTACAGGCGGTTGATGAGGTCATGGCCTGATGTCCCCACCAGGGAAGTCTCCAAAGCACTGAAGAGGATCCTGTTCAATTCCTGCACATCGTGCTGCCTCATCTCCTGCAGGAGGAAACCCAAACAAGAAGGAATGAAACACTGCTGTGCTTGGCTTATGGCTTAAAAATAACATGTCAAGTGTCCCAGAGTCTCAACGACCATTTACATTTATTCCTTGAGTGACAAAGTACTACATTTATCATTGTTAATTTGGTTAAGCTACAATGCACCAAAGACACTTCCACTTCTGTAGAATCATAGATCTTTATGATTTATTCTGTAGAATCATAGAATTCTAGAGTGGTTTGAGTTGGAAGGACCTTAAAGATCATTTTGTTCCACCCCCTGCCATGGGCAGGGACACCTTCCACTATCCCAGGTTGCTCCAAGCCCCGTCCAGCCTAGCTTTGGACACTTCCAGGGATACAGGAACAGCCACAGCTTCTCTGGGCATCCTGTGCCAGGTCCTCACCACCCCCACAGGGAACAATTCCTTCCCAATATTCCATTTAAACCTGCTGTCTATCAATTTGAAACCATTCCCTAGAAGTAGATTCATCTCTGACTGACACAGTTCAACTTGGGTAAGAATCTAGGTATCTGAGGACAAGAAGCTGTTGGAAAAACACTCCTGTAAGAACAAAGGAAAAGCAAACTGAAATTGTATCTGAGAGAGCAGCTCTCTTCTCTTCCTCCCTGTAAACAACAGCCATGGACTCCATGTGGAGATACATGGCCCAATTCACTGTCATCTCCACAGCCTGAAGGATTTTAAGGCATTTAAATGGCCAACTTCCAGAACCCATTTCTATCCAGGGAGAAATGTGTGGGGATGGAGACTGGCACCTCATGGCTGCTCCAGCCGAAGCTCTCCGTGAGGTCTGTGGTGGATGCAGCCTGCTGGTCCAGGAGCAGGAGCTGAGCAAACAAGCGCTGCAGCTGCAGCGGGATGATCCGGACCTGCAACAACAAGGGAACACAGGCAGCACATCAGACACAGCCTTCAAAGCAGCCATGCCAACAGAAACAGGGGCAAGTTACTACAAAGCTGCTGATAAACCACCCCTGCCTGTTTCATAATGCACATTCCTCAATTCACACCAAGCAGTCAGACTTTGCTCTCAAAAATCTTCCGTGCCTCACCTTACACAAACAAGCAAAATGGTTTGAGGTGAGAGGGGCCTTAAAGCCCATCCCATTCCACCCCTGCCATTCCATGAAACATCTCCCACCATCCCAGGTTACTCCAAGCCCCAGTGACCAAACTGGCCTGCAATAAAGCCAGGGATCCAGGGGCAGCCACAGCTTCTCTGGGCACCCTGTGCCAGGGCCTGCCCACCCTCCCAGGGAACAATTCCTGCCCAATATCCCATCCAGCCCTGTCCTCTGGCACTGGAAGCCATTCCCTGTGTCCTGTCCCTCCATCCCTTGTCCCCAGCCCCTCCCCAGCTCTCCTGAAGGGCTTGGTGGTGAGGTGGAATGAGGTGGCAGGGAGAACATCTCAGCAGAAACAGACTCCATATCTGACTTCTGAAGGAAAGCCTGATGGCAATGAAAGCTTGGAATATGTGAAAAATCCAGCATCAGCCACATCAAGCTGCCTCTCAGTGCCAAATTTAGGGTTTTACTCATTTTCTTAAGTTTCACATGAACTGGAACCAGTGATGAACAAGAAAATTCCCAACACCTTTGCATCTGGTTTCCTGCTGTCATCCAGAGTCCCAAGTTCTTCAGGTCCCAGGGAGAACAAAGCCTCTGCAACCGGGAAAAAATTATTTAAAAAGACAACTCCTCTTTAAAAATTGGAAGTATTTTAATGCCAAACACTATGATTTTATTCCTCAATAATTTATTTAAAGTGGACTGTGCCCTAAAATCACCCGAGTGCAAATATCAATCCCAAGATTATTTTAAGAAGGTTTTGAGCATCTCACCTCTAAATTCAGGTGTGAAAAGCAGAGTCTGAAGAAGGGAATTGAGGTAGCAGGTCCCACCCTGATTTTTGATTCCACTGAGGTTGGTGAAATCCCTGGGAGCTGGAGGTTCAGACTCTCTGGGCTTTGATTTCTTCCCTTTCTCACAATGATTGTTGGAAATAAAGAAAAAATCCTCTTCAAATAAGTCCCCAAACATTGTGAAGGCAGAAGAGTCCTTTAAAAAGATAAAATAAGCATTTGCTATAAAAAAATGCAGTTGAAACCACCCACCACTAAACCTCCAAGATAAACCTGGAAGCCCTGACTGAAAAATTTCTTTATATTTTTTTCCACCTTATTCTGGTCATTCTAAAAATTAATCCATGCAAAAGCGTAAATTAGTGCAACAAAAAAAAAAAAAGGTGAATTAAATCATTCCTGTTACCACAGGCATGAGTAGATTTTTCACAAGAATCAAACCCACCACAATTCCATTTTGCACAAGGTTATTATTTATTCCTACAAGTGAACTGTGCCCTACCTTGGCTTATCCTTCTCCACCTCCTCCAAACCCCTGGGACTTCTTCATCTGAGAAATTAAAGCAGAAAGATTTTAATGTTTCATTTTCCCAATGAACATAAATAGGAAATAAGTCACTTTGCATCAGCTTTTCCTCCCCTGCATGCAGCTCTTGACTGCCTTAAAATCTCTGTAAAGGCCCCTCCTCCCAAGCTGCTGGATGGAATTCCTGGGCTTGGCACTCATTCCAAGCTGTATCCCAGCCCTCATTCCTGTTTCCACTCAGGCCTGTTGCACTTTAGCATTTAGATTCTTCTCCTCCCTGAACACCCAGCAGCTCCTGGGTGGATGGTTTGTCCCAAAAAAGGGACATATCCAGGAGACAGCACCCACCCACCACTCCAGAGAGGCACTCGAGTGCCAAATCCTCCCTCACTCCTCCTTTCTGCATCCTCCTTCCCTTCAAAACCACACAGGAATAGCAACTGGAAGGGATTCTGGATGGCTTTCACTAAGCAGGGACAGCTCAGAGCACAGGGCCTCAGGCTGGAATAAACCCATGGCAGGAGGAACCAAAATCCTGGAATAAATCCATGGGAAGGATTATTATTATTATCCATGGCAAGAGATCCCAAAACCTCTCTAATAAATCCATGACAGGAGACCCCAAAATTCTCTCGTATTTCCATGACAGGAGATCCACAAATCCCTCTAATAAGCCTATGACATTCCCAAAGCCCTGTAACAAATCCATAGCAGGAGATCACAAAATCCCCCAAATCCTTTAAGATATCAATGACAAATCATCCCAACCCCTCTAAAAAACCCAGAGCAGGAAATCCCAAATCACCTCTAATAAATCTATGAGAGAAGAGCCCAAACCCCTCCAAAAATCCCATGCCAAGAGCTCCCAAATCCCCCAATAAATGCATGGCAGGAGATCCCAAACCCTCTAATAAATCTGTGACAGGGGACCCCAAATCCCCCTAATAAATCCACAGCTGGAGTTCCCAAATCCCCCAATAAATCCATGGCAGGAGATTTCAAACCCCTCTAATAAATCCACGACAAGAGATCCCAAACCCCTCCAATAATCCCAGGGCAGGAGCTCCCGAATCGCCCTAACAAATCCATGGCAGGAGATTCCAAACCCCTCTGAGAAATCTGTGACACGAGATGCCAAATCCCCCTAACAAACTCATGGAATGAGTTCCCAAAATCCTCCAATAAATCCATGGCACGAGTTCCCAAAATCTTCTAATAAACCCAAGGCATGAGGTCCCAAAACCTTCTAATAAACCCAAGGCAGGAGGTCCCAAAACCTTCTAACAAACCCAAGGCAGGAGGTCCCAAAACCTTCTAATAAACCCATGGCAGGAATTCGCAAACCCCTCTAATAAACCCATCCCAGGGGTCTCCCTGAAGCCCCGCAGTCTCCTCAAGACCGGCGACCCCTCAGAGTCCCTCACTCACCAGGCCCGGCCCGGCCCTACGGCCCCGCGGCCGCCGCCATGTTTGTTGTGTGGCGCCGCGCAAAGCACGCCGGGACCGGCGGCCCGCGGGGAGGCCGGGGCCCGCGCGGGGCATGCTGGGAGTTGTAGTTCTGCCGGCATGAGAGCAGGGGCTCGGCGTGGGACCCTGTGGGATCTCCATCCCCGGAACTGTTCCGGGACACACTCCACGAGGGCTTGGAGCAAGCTGGGATAGTGGAAAGTGTCCCTGCCCATGGCGAGGGGAGGAGATGGATGTGCTTTTTTTCCCCACCCTTTCCGAGTCCTTCAGCTGCAATATTGCCTATTCTCCATTTGAAGAGCTGGCCTCAGAGTTCCTCCAGAAACCAGTGACAATGACAGAGCTGTTAAGTCATGGATCCATCTGGCTGAGGAGAATCGACTTTGTCTTTGAGTATCCCATGCCTGTCATGCCCAACATGGTTTTCATCGGAGGCATCCACTGTGGGGAGAAGAAGAAGCCATTATCTCAGGTCAGTGGCTGGCTGGGAGAGGTTGTGGCACTCACACACCTGCATGACCCAAGTGAGGTATTTGGTAAGAATCCATCTTATCTCTCTCTTGGAGGGAGACTATTTACAGGAGCCTGAAGTGATGGCACAAGGGGAAGGGCTTTAATAATGTGAAATACAAAACTCTGTTTTGTGTCAGGTAAATACAAGCAACGTGTGTATTTGTGATTGTGATATGTGTGGAGCCTGACCATGGGACCGTTATAAAGATGAATTCTAATAAATAACTGAGGAAAATAAAGCATGGGAGAAGGCCTTTGAATCTATCCTTTGTTTGTCATTAACTTTTATAAGTCTTCATTGTTTTATGAACATTTGAATTAAAGTTTTAAGACGTTGCTTTTTTACAAGAACTTTCTGCTTATAGATAAGCCTTAAAGATTTTTGCAATAATAGTCTTTTGAAATATAATTTTAGAATATTGCTTGCAGTAGGGATTTTTGAAACTATATCTTTAGAATGTATAAAAGAAGATCACACTTATCTCTAAGTCCTACCCCAAACCTTGGAAAGCAGCTTGAGAAAGGAAGATGGACATCAACTCAATGATTAATAGTTTAGACTAAGGGAAGCTGGACATCACTATCATAAAAATAATAATTAAAATTAAAAGTTGCACCCACATCTGAAAGCTGAACCCCACCAGCTGGGATACTCCTTTTGGGATGTACATCCTGAGAAGACTAGATCACAACGGTGTATTAGATAGTGACATAAAAATTTGGAATAGAAACTGCTGAGAAAGTTTCTGAGTGCCCCTATAAATACCTGTAAGCCTCAAATATCGGTGTGCAGTTGGAGGGAGAACTCCCCCACTGTACCCAGCGTTGTTTGCTCATATTTTACCATATTCATTAATAAATTAATTGCTGCTTGAATATTGGCCTAGTCAAGCTTCTCATTTATAACAATAAGCTGCCAGAGGAAAGGATTAGACGGGATACTGGGAAGAAATTCTTCCCTGTGAGAATGGCAAGGCCCTGGCACAGGGTGCCCAGAGCAGCTGTGGCTGCCCCTGGATCCCTGGAAGTGTTCCAGGCCAGGCTGGACGAGACTTGGAGCAACCTGGGATAGTGGAAGGTGTCCCTGCCCATGGCAGGGGTGGAACAGGATAAGTTTTAGGGTCCCTTTCACCACAAATCATGCTGAGATTCTATAAAGAACATCTCCCTCTTTCAACCAAGCAGTTGTTTTGTGTCATGGCTTTATTACAGGGATTTGGGATCTCCTGCCATGGCTTTACTGGAAGGGTTTTGGGATCTCCTGACATGGCTTTACTGGAAGTGTTTTGGGATATTCTGCCGTGGCTTTACTAGAAGGGTTTTGGGATATCCTGCCATGAGTTTATTAAAGGATTTTTGGACCTCTTGTTGTGTACTTATTTCAGGTGTTTGAGGACCGCCTTTCATGGATTTATTAGAGGGGTTTGGAGATCTCTTGTCATAATTTATTAGAGTGGCTTTGGGATCTCTGGGTTTATTAGAGGAGTTTTGGATCTCCTGCCATGGATTTATTTGAGGGGTTTGGAGCTCTCTTTTCATGAGTTTATTAGAGGAATTTGAAGATCTCTTTCTGGATTTGTTAGAAGGGTTTGGGGCTCTCTTTTCATAGATATGTTAGGGGAGCTTGGGATCTCTTGCCCTGGGTTTATTAAAGGATTTTGGGATCTTTTGCCATGGATTTTTTTAGAGGGGTTTGGAGCTCTCTTTTCATGAGTTTATTAGAGGGATTTGGAGATCTCCTGTCATAGATTTATTAGAGCAATTTTGACATCCCTGGATGCATTAGAGGGGTTTGGCTTCTCCTGCCATGGATTTATTAGAGGGGCTTGGAGATCTCTTTTCATGGATTTATTAGAGGGGCTTGGAGATCTCTTTTCATGGATTTATTAGAGGTATTTGGGGATCTCTTTTCATTGGTTTATTAGAGGGGCTTGGAGATCTCTTTTCATGGATTTATTAGAGGTATCTGGGGATCTCCAGTCCTGGATTTATTCCAGCCTTGGCTGGTGTCTTGTAACTATCCTAATAATTCCCTCTTGAGCCTGGAATGACCCAGCCTGCACCTGACAGAGTCCTCCAGCTTGGAAAATACCTCCAGGGTCATCCATTGCCAGCCTGATGCCTGCACTGCCATCGTCACCCCTAAACCACGTCCCCAAGTGCCACATACAGGCTTCTCTTGGACCCTTCCAGAGACTGCAACTCCACCACCTCCCTAGGAAAATTATTTCAATGCTTAAGCATTCTTCCAGGGAATTTTCTTTTTCCTAATACCCGCTCTGAGCCTCCCTTGGTGCAACTTGAGGCCATTTCCTCTCATCCTTTCCCTTGAGGCACCGCAAGACAGCCTGATCCCACCTCCTGTCAGGGAGTCGTAGAGAGTGACAAGGTCCCCCCTGAGCCTCCTTTTCTCCCTAAACACCTCCATTTCCCTCAGTTGAGGAGATTATTTAACCCCTGCTCCTGCTCTGTTGCCTCTGCCTGCCCCCAGATTTGTGACTTTTCACCCAAATCCAGCCTTCCTCCTGTCTCTTTGCTCACGTGTGAACAAGGAGCGGCTTTGATCTTGCCCTGCCTTGAACCAAGTTCCAGAGTTCCTGACTGAGATAACCTGGGATAACCAGGGCAATTGAGGGAACCTTTGACAAACACTGAGGTACTGATTAATTTCACCCATCCTGGGATTGCCTTTTCACCCACTCACACAGAATGTTTGGATGGAAAATTCATCCTTCAGGGGGACATTTCCCTGCCAGCCCTCTCCTTATCCCACTTCAGCAAACAGCTGAGATGCCATCACAAAATACTCAAATTAACTTTTTGGTGAGAAAATGCAGTTTGCTAAACTGCTCAGATTCCCAATGCCCCGTTCCAAGTGTGCTTTGTAAAATTCTGAACATATTTAGTAGTTGTTCCTATGATGTTTTTCCTTTACAGTTTATAATAGAAGATTCAGAGGGTATTTTAGTCTCTTTTATTTCAGAGCTTCTCTCCCCTACTCTGACACTTAAAATTTTTGTTTTCTGAAAAGCCATCCTGAAATGAAACTGCTCTCTGCCATCTTCCCAGTAGAAAGAATTAAAGACATTGGTAAAACAGGAAAAATAGATGAGGCTGGTCTGAGGAGAACCATATGCAGTTCATTTTGGTGTGTTGACCCTTGTAGGAAGGGAGGTGAGGGAAGTTGTTTGCCTGAAGGATGGAGGCTGCATGGCTCTGAATATCCTGGGGTGCATTATTTTTAATTTTGGCATCAATGCCAATGCTGAGAGGCTGGGGAAATCAGCTCTGTGCTCAACCTGCTCCTTTGCTGAGTCAGGTGTGAAACCCAAAGCTCTGGTGGTCGTTAAAACGCATTTAGTGCTGCTCTTATTCCTGGTGGGGAGCAGTTTTCAGCTACCTGAGGGCCACCTTCCAGGCTGGGAAACAACTCTGTAAAGTGAGAACTTGGGTTATACAGCGAGAGGTCAGCCTCCCTCAGCACCTCTTTGAGCGTCCCTGGCACTGAGGACATTCCTGCCAGCTCAGAAAAGCCCTGAGCCTTGTCCTGAGGGTGTCCTGCTCCATCCCTGGAGAAATCACCCAGGGATCCATGTCTCCAGCATGGAGATGCTGTTTTCCTTTGTTACTGTGGGGCTGGGAGTTGTTCACACCAAGGTTGCCTGGGTCCTGGCCAAGGTGTAACACAAGGTACAACAAAGATGAAGAGTCTTGAGGGATCTGAGTAGCAGGTTGAGGAGCTAATTGAACACCGAGGAGTTCCGGTGACTCAGCATTGAAAGAGTCACCAAATCTTGGCTTGCCAGGTAAGGAGGGAAAAGGCAAAATAAACCACCCACAATGCAAAGCAGTGAATCATTAACCACGGGATTACCACCGAGCACAGTGCAACAAATCCACCCATCAACTGCTTTCCAAAGCACACCTTCAAGCTACAGCGTGAAGGAGAAATCTCTTCCACGACCCCTACTCCGATCACGGCAACATGGCTTTGAGGCTTTGCTGTGCCTGGATTTCTATCCTCCTCCTCCTCCTCCCTGGTCTCTCGGACGGAGGTAAGCTCCTGGTGGTGCCCATGGTGGGAAGCCACTGGCTGAGCATGCAGGAAGTGGTGGAGAAGCTGAGCGAGAGAGGACACGAGGTGGTGGTGCTGGTTCCCGAGGTGAGCTGGCAGATGGAGACGACGCAGACCTACAAGGTGGTCACGCACCCGGTGACGCAGAGCCTGGAAGAGCTGGATAACTCTTTCCGGGAATACGTGGCCATGCACCTGACGGACAAGCCTTTCCCTCTGAATGCCCTGGCGCTGTACAAGGCCTCGGTGCACGTTTTCAGCACCTTCTTTGGGCAGTGCAAGGACCTGTTCCGCAGCCAGGAGACCCTGAGGTTCCTCAACCAGAGCGGCTTTGATGCCATCCTGACAGATCCAGCCTTCATGTGCGGGACCATCCTCGCCCACCATCTCTCCCTCCCCTTTGTGTTCTTCATGAGGGGATTTGGTTGCAACCTGCACTTTGCAGCCCCACAGTGCCCAAGCCCTCCATCCTATATCCCAAGACTCTTCAGCTTCAACTCGGACCGCATGACTTTTTTCCAGAGGGTGGAAAACATCCTGATTTCCTTCCTGGAGTTTCAGTACTGCAATGGTTTCTATGAAGAAGCACTTAAGCTTTCCTCAGAAGTTCTTCAGAGAGACTTGTCCCTCATGGACCTTGTGAGCCCCGCTGCCGTTTGGCTCCTGAGGTTTGACTTTGTGTTCGAGTACGTCAGGCCGGTGATGCCCAACATGGTCTTTGTTGGGGGGATCAACTGTGCTAAGAAGAAACCACTGCCTAAGGTAATGTTCCTTCACCTACAAATTGTACATTTCCCTATAAAAAGTCATTTGGTTGTTTCAGGAAGTTTATCGCTGTTGATTTTTTTTATTTTTGTTTTTTAATTTCTGGTAATGATTTAATTAAACCAAGCTTGGGTAGTTGTTTTCCACAGGCTGAAATCAAACAACCTTCATAGAGACTTCTTTGAATTAATGAGAGCTTTGTAAAAAAACAAACAAAAAAGGGATTTCATCTAGCAGATGGAAATTACTGTCCTCAGTGATTGTGTATTAAGCACCAACCAGATCCAGCTTTGATTTCATTTTAATGGCACCTGACATATATTTCTTTTATCTAATCAAAACCCCAAGAGTCATCTTTTGTTTTTATTCCAGGCTCATCAGCATCAGTTTATTCACTTCAGTAATATTTTCATGACAAATTATTTCCAAACTGGTTGTCTGTGTTAAGTTACTCCTGTTTGTGGGGGTGAAATATAAATGTGGCGTTGAAATGGCAAAAATTAATCTTACAATTTTGGATTTGGTGAAAGACCCTTGAATGCAGAACTCAGAGAACTTTTCATACCTACTGCTTGACATCTGCTTTTACCAGAATTGTTCTGCAGGGTTTTTAAAGCTAATCAGAAATCTCAATCTATTTTGATAGTCACCTTTTCATCTCTAAAATGGTAACACTGGAGATTTCTTTCCATTCACAAAACAGGACGCAAATCTCTTTCCTAGGAAATTGCTCCTGCGCTTCTAAATTGTCTATCTCTGCACAATATCATTGAGCTGAAGGGGTGGGTTTTTTCTTTCTTCTTTCAGATTTCTTTTCTACTCTTCAACAGGCTTATGAAGAGCCCTCTAAACTTGATAAATAAGGCAAAGAATAATATTATTAAGTAGAATATTAGGATAGAATTTTATCTAAGGCATTCCACAGGAGTGACATCAGTTTCAGATGCAAATTCTTGCTGGTTACACAACGTAAGTCTTTACTTTTATATCCGGAAGGTCTTGGAGCTGCCAAGTGTCTGTAAATTTTCTGCAAGGGTAGAGACATCCTGCCCTCATTTTCTCCTTGCCAGCTCCTGTCTTCACACTCCTGTTAGGTGAAAATCACATTCCACACCTGGAAAATGTTGTATTGGCTGTTCTCAGCCAACAGGTTTTGTCATTGAAAATCCCATGGAGTCCAGAGTAGAAAACACACCAAACAGCAACTTCCAAGTTAATTTGGTCAGCTCTTGTCACAGCAATTGCAATTAACTCTTTGTGTCCAGATTTCCTGCATTTAATGAGAATTATTTGTACATCTGTTCAGTATCCTGCTTTCAGTCTGTGCCCTCTCGCATGCTGGCCCTCTCCAGAAATTGGTTTTCCATGTCTAGGGGTGGTTCCTCCGTATCCTGTGTGACAGAGTGGAGCTACTCAGGGCTGTGCCAGCACCCTTTGGGTGTCACGAGACAAATCCCATTGCCTCAGGCTGTAAGGATTTGTATCTCCCGAATGAGGATGCTGGGAGTCCCACCACCATTTATAAAAAGAACGGAAAAACTTTGTACTGATGAAGTTTTTCATCACAAGGACTTCTTCCTTAGCACCATCCAAAAGGCTTTGCTCTGGCATTGCTTTTACTTGCACAAAGACAAAACATTCCTAGAGTGGGATTGATTACTGGAAGTTGTCACCCCTTCTAGATTTTGTCTTGCTCACAATACAGGAAAAGGGTTTTCAAGACAGCAGCCAAAGACCAGAATTCCTTCTTTGTGTCCCTGTGCCAGCCTCCTCTTCCTTTGTTTGCTCTGAACCCATTCACTTTTTTGGTGTAGTGCCAGGAGGAAAAAAGCCAGTTGGGATTGTTCTCCTCGCATTTGGGATGGTGTGGTACATCATGGTGGCTGTGACATCTTCGTAAGAGGTGCAGGTCTGGCTGCTTCCAGGGAGTGGGGATTCAACATCAGCCTCGTGTCCTCAGCAACAGAGTTGCATCCGTTCTGATGGGTGTATTTTTAGTATTTTCTCACCGTGTATTTACCAGGTCAATGGTTTTAACCACGATTATTGTTACAACACAACAGCCCTGCACTTGGTGTCACAGACTTCATGCTGACAGTGTCTTAGTGCTGACAGACTTCAAAGCTTAAACATTAACAGAAAGTACAAATGTTTTCCTAAGAACACGCTTCTCGTCCCTTCCACAAACATAGGCCAAATCATAGGCTAATCACAACTGTATTGGGAAATTAAATATTAATTTCTGTAGCCAATCCCCTGCTTAGTCTGCATGGAGCATCGTATAAAGGACTGCGTGGTTCCCTCTGGTTCTCTCCCACCAAAATGGCTCTTTTTTACTGAGGTACCTGGATATTTCTCTTGCTGACACTGTCTTTAATCCTGGCTGAAGGTGGAAAGATCCTGATGGTACCTCAGGATGGAAGTCACTGGCTCAGCATGTGCCCAGTAGTGGAGAAACTGCAGCAAAAGGTGCACAAAGTTGTTGTGGTTGTACCAACCAGTCTGCATATGAAATCAAAAGAGCCTCAGAATTACACAGTGAAAGTGTATCCAATACCTTACACAGACGAATACTTGGGTGAAATGCTCAAGACCTACGTTAATGCGCATTTTATTGAACAATCTGTTTGGAATGTTGTCCTTACCTCGTATCAAAGTGCAATAGAATTCTCCTCGGTCTTCTTCACCAAGTGTAAGAGCCTTCTGCAGAAAAAGGAACTGATGCAGTACTTAAAAGAGAGCAGATTTGACGTGGTTTTCACAGATCCCATCCTGATGTATGGGCCCCTGGTGGCTGAGTATCTTTCTGTTCCTTTTGTCTACTTCCTGCGTGGCTTTCCTTGTGGAATGGATTCTGCTGCTACCCAGTGTCCAAGCCCTCCTTCCTATGTCCCCAGGTTCTTCTTGGATGGTTCAGACAGCAGGATGTTTTCCCAACAGGTAAAGACTATGCTGGGCAATCTGCTGGAGCTTTTTTACTGTAAGCCTATCTATGATAACTTTGAGGAACTTGCATATGAGGTTTTCAAAAAGAAAGCGACAGTGACAGAACTCTTGAGCCGTGCATCCTTCTGGCTGATGAGATAAAGTTTTGTGTTTGAGTTCCCGGGATCAGTGATGCCAAACTCCGAGTTTTATCAGAGGCATTAACTGTGTTCAGAAGAAAAAAACTGTCTCAGGTACAAAATTTGGTTTTTATATTGAAAAGGCAAAAATATAAATGTGTCATAGAATGGCAGGATGGTTTGGGTGGAAAGCATCCTTAAAGATTATTCCATTCCATTCCAACCCTCTCTCATCCTGGGCAAGGGATGTCACTCACATCCTTACATCAAATCCTGACTGACAACAGCTTGGTATTTCAAGATAGAAATCCTGCATGATGCAGAAATGTTCTTTCCTAATATCCAGCATTCAGATTATACCACATCCTGTCTAACCTAAAACCTTATCAGACTTATCTAGGACAATTTCAGTGGCATGTAGCTTTTATGTAAATTATAATATCTCTTATTGAACTGAAGAATTTTGGTATCCTCCTTTCCCAGCTGTCTCGTGGACTGTCTGTCCATACTTCCTTATATCCCCTCTCCTTTCATCCACAGTGAAGGGTATAGGACTGCAGATTCTACCTGTTTTCTGTGACAGCCACCCACTAGATTGATTCCTTTCCATCTGCCTTTCTTGTCAAAACGTCAGTGTCTAAGCCCCAAAAGAAATCCCCTTTCAATTCCATCCTGCCCTTTTTTGTAAATTATTGAACTGCGTATGCATATCTCCCGTGAGTTTCCATTTAGCCTTTTGTGTACCAACCTTCCCGTGTTCATTTGGCAGCCTTCTCTGAGGTTATGGCCCATCTTCTGTGCACTTCCTTCCTCTGAGCTGTTTGAAAATTCCCATTAAGTTAATCCAGGTTGTAAACTACCAATATGGGATCAGCGTGGGTGATGGAGCTGCTGCTCCTTCTGGAGGGCAGGTTCTCAGCAAAGTCCAAGATTTCCCACCAGGCTTGGGAAGGAACGCGCAGAAACTGCATGGAGAAAAAAGCTCCACAAGGATTTAAAGCCCAGAATGCCCTGGAGAAGAAAATTGTTTTCCATAATGATATGCTTGTAAAATTTCATGAGAGGTTACCACCACCATTAAATCCCCGAGCAATGTATAACCAAGAAGGACCTGGACACAGGGTTGAGGTCATGAACAGAGCCCTCATTAGCTGTAAATGATTCATGACTTTGTGAACTCCAGAGGTGTTGTTGGTCTTTGTTATATGGGGTACAAGGGTGAAATGCTCTTTTGCAACTTCATTTTATACCTGCTAGGATAAGGGGCTAGGTTAAAGTTATGTGGAGAGATGAGGAAAGATCTTCTGCTGGCTTATATTCCAAACAACTGCAAGTTTGCATTAAGGAAAATTAATATTTCTCAGGGTTTTGACTATTGAAAAAAAAGCAAAACCCAAACCCCAGGTACTGTAACACTGATTTCTCATATTAGTCTTTAACTTAGGTTTCACTGCATAACATGAATCAATTTCATTAGGGAAAAACATGCTTTTTAAAAAATGCTGAATTACCTTCATCTGTGACAACTCTGTCAGACTCCCATGGCAGCAAGGGAAGAGAGTCCTTTCAGTTCTCTCTTGATAGGCACAGCTCTCCTATGTGGGTTCAGCAGTGTTTCTGCCCACCCGCTCTGGGCGTGCATTTTTTTTCACAGATATTCCCTGCATTTTGTCATCAGACCTTGGGTGTAGTGGGCTGGTGGCAAGAAATGCCACAGAGCTGGGGTTCAGTTGCGGGAAGGAGGTGACATTGAGCCAGCAAGCTTAGCTTGGCATGTGCACAGGTGACACGCCTTTCCTGACTCACGCAAAGCCACCTTTGAGGTCCAAATCTGCGCAGAATCCTTCCTAATCATTTATTGTGTTCTGTGACCTTGTTGCAAAGGTCTGATGACCTAAAATGGGAGGGGAATCAAAAGGGCAGAGGTGGAGCACAGCTACAAAAAGTGGCAAAGTAGCCCTGGCCTGTCTGGTGCGAGGGTTCCTCTCTGCACAGCCCACACCATGCTGGTGGCACTGCTTCTCCCCTTCCTGTGCCTCCTGAGCCGGGCTGCCGCCGGGAAGCTGCTGGTGATCCCCATGGAGGGCAGCCACTGGCTCAGCATGAGAAAAGTGCTGGTTGAGCTGAGCAAGAGAGGGCACGAGATCGTGGTCATTGCACCGGACAACAAAATCCTGATCGATTCCTCAGATATCTACGAACTGAAAACCTACCCTGTGCCATTCACGAAGGAGGACATGGAAGAACACATACACACTGCTGCTGCAAGAGCTTTCAGCCAAGAGCCTTTCCTGGTGAGATTCTGGAAGCTATTGCTAGACTACCGGAAGAGCGGGACCCTGTTTCATGCTTCCTGCAAGTCCTTGCTGTACAACCAAGAGCTGATGAAGTACATCAGAGACGGTCACTTTGATACCCTTCTCACAGATCCCGTGTCACCTTGTGGGCAGATCATTGCCCTGCGCTTCTCCATCCCCAGCGTTTTCTTCCTGCGGATGGTTCCCTGTGGCATAGACGTGCGTGCGGCTCAGGGCCCGGACCCGCCGTCCTACGTCCCACGCATGTTCTCGGAAAACGCCGACCACATGACCTTCTCCCAGAGGGTGAAGAACTTCCTGATTGCCCTTTCCGAGTCCTTCAGCTGCAATATTGCCTATTCTCCATTTGAAGAGCTGGCCTCAGAGTTCCTCCAGAAACCAGTGACAATGACAGAGCTGTTAAGTCATGGATCCATCTGGCTGAGGAGAATCGACTTTGTCTTTGAGTATCCCATGCCTGTCATGCCCAACATGGTTTTCATCGGAGGCATCCACTGTGGGGAGAAGAAGAAGCCATTATCTCAGGTCAGTGGCTGGCTGGGAGAGGTTGTGGCACTCACACACCTGCATGACCCAAGTGAGGTATTTGGTAAGAATCCATCTTATCTCTCTCTTGGAGGGAGACTATTTACAGGAGCCTGAAGTGATGGCACAAGGGGAAGGGCTTTAAAAAGCTGCCAGAGGAAAGGATTAGACAGGATATTAGGAAGAAATCCTTCCCTGTGAGAATGGCAGGGCCCTGCCACAGGTTGCCCAGAGAAGCTGTGGCTGCCTCTGAATCCCTGGAATTGTTCCAGGCCAGGCTGGACGAGGCTTGGAGCAACCTGGGATAGTGGAAGGTGTCCCTGCCCATGGCAGGAAGTGGATGAGCTTTAAGGTCTCTTTTAATCCAAACCATTCTGAGATTCTACCTAAGGATATAATCATCTGAAGCCTTTCTGTACAGCCAGTCTGCACAACAACCAGGCCAGGAGCACGAGATGTCATTCCAGCTCCTTTCTTTAGGTCTGCCCAACATGGGAATTTTGTTTGATGAGGGTATCACATGCTATGCGATGTTTAATTCCAGCTGAAATCAGGCACAGAAATTCTCAGGCAGGAATGGATGCCAAACAGCTCTTCCAATAATTCTTTGTCTCACATAGAAAGCAGGAGAATATTTCTTCAAGACCATTAGCTGCTTACCTAGTCAGAAAAATACCTCACTGGGTCATGGGTAAGAGCGTCATG
Source organism: Thryothorus ludovicianus (assembly GCA_013397245.1). NCBI lineage: Eukaryota > Metazoa > Chordata > Aves > Passeriformes > Certhiidae > Thryothorus > Thryothorus ludovicianus. The sequence goes on from VZTB01015837.1 coordinate 75,884, forward strand.
TTCTCTCTTATGTACCAGCACTTTTTCAGTCAAAGGCTCATATTTTGTGGTGAAGGTTTTGGTCTAACAGCTTCCATGAAAACCAGCTGAAATCTCAGCTGCTATTTTAGGACACATCCAGTTAGGATGGGGAAATGTTGATGGGTGGTTGCTGGGGAATTCGTGGTCTAAAAAGCCCTTGATTAGCTCAGGATGTGCCTTAGCTTCTTGCTGCATGGGATGTGTATTCTTGCTTGTTTGTGCTGTCAGTGGAACTGTCTCATGTGAAGCCAGGGATTAAGTGGAAGAGGAGATAAAGGAGAAGGGAACTCTCACCAGTGAGGGATCTGTGGTTAGTGTCATGCTGATCTCTCAACAATACATCACTTGGTTTCCTAAAAAGGAAAAAAAATTATCTTTGTGAACATTTCTTAAAAATCAACAAACTCTCCTCTCTTCTTCCCTCCAACTTGTTTTGCTTGCCAGCCTTCCCCAAGCCCTTAGAATGGATTCTTCTGGCCTAGCACCACTCTTACTCTTTCCTCAAATTCACAGACTTTTGTGAAAGCGAATGAGAGAGAAGTTTCACGAAAGAAGAGATTGGCTTTTCACACCTTGCCCAGAGCCAACCTTTCCTACCCTCGGACTTTGCTTCACTCCTGGCACTTCCCTAGTGCCAGCATTGAGCTCTTTGTTTCTGTTGCTCTGCTTTTTCACAAAAGTCTCCTTCAAATGGTTACCAAGCCCCCATTTTATCAGGGCAGTGCTTTTTCCTTTCTCTTCTGTCCATCAGAGCTGCTTAACAGCTCCTCATGGACAAAGCCAGGCAGATCCTTTGGGAAAGCAGCAGGACATCCTGCCTGCAGACAAAGCCATGAGCTCCAGCATGGAACCAAACTTCTTTTGAGGACAAGGTTCCCTCTCATTTTTTTTTTTTTTTTTTTTTATCAAGGGATAAAGATCATAGTCCAGCAGCAAAATTTCTTGCAGAAATACTGATTATTCACTCCTGATTTCTTCCTATTGCTCCCAGAAGGAGAAATTGATGGCAGGATAGGTCAGGATGAGAACAAGGAGTGGTGTACATGACAGCATCAACCCAGGGGTTTTCCTTCTCTGTTGCAAACCCCTCTGCTTCTCCAGTGGATTAAATTCGTACCTGGAGGTGTTCCTGACTCCAGTGCTAAGCCATATGTTAATCCCAATGCCTTTTCCTAAGCATTTACACAGACATTGTGCTGTACGGTGGAACACTTTTATAATTTTTAAACATAAACTCACCAAACATTTCAGAACAGCGGTAAAATGCTTCTCGAAAAGAAGGAAAAAATTAAAACATTTTACTACCTGCTTTCAGCAAACCTGGTTACTTCCAAGTGCCAGCACTGTTCTAGGGGGTTTATTTTGGCAAAGCCTGATTTTTTTTCAGTCTAGCATCAATCAGCACAGATTAAGGTGGAAGGGAGCCTCGCTTACCAAGCCCAATCCGAATTCATTTCTCACTTAAATGGTTCATCAATGCCTTCAATGGTTACCAGTGAATGGTTCTGCTGGAAAAGCCGGGTCCTTAGGGGGGAATGTGAGAATCTGGCAGGAGCTGTGGCTGTATTTAAAAGCTGCTAGGTCAGGGCAGATGAGCAGAATTTGGATTTTTGGGAATATGACTCCTGTGGGTAAATACAGCTCCTCAGCTTTGGTGGGGATTCTGCTTTTCCTGTCCCTGCTGTGCTCAGCCGGCTGTGGGAAGCTGCTGGTGGCCCTCAGGCAGAATGGCCACCAGATTGTCACCGTGGCTCCAGAACTGGTCTCAAGCATGCGGACATGCACATATTACACCCTCAAAAGGTGTCCAGTGCCTTATGTAGGGACAAGCTGAGAGCACTCAGCTTGGGAATGATCTTTTTAAAGAAAACCTTTTCATCCAAGAATTACTGCTCTCCTTGAAAAAGTCCAGTTCATCTCCAACGTCTACACCTTCTCCTGTAGCAGTGTGCTGCGCAACCAGGATCTGAGGCAGTATCTCCAAAGCAGTGAAGTTGACACTGCTCTCATGGATCCTCTTGTACCATGCAGACAAATGCTGGCTCTGCCTCTCTCAGTCCTGTCTGTTTTCTCTCTCTGGGTATTTCCCTGCAGTTCAGATTTGCAGGTTGCTCAGTGCCCAGACCTGCCTTCCTACATCCCAAGAACAGTTACGGACAGCTCAGAGCACATGGCGTTTATCCAGCATGTGGAAAAGTCGGTTCTCAAGTTCATAGATTCCTTTCTTTGCCATTTTGCCTATTTCCCATTTAAACTTCTGGCCTCAGATGTCCTTCACAGACAAATAACAGTGGAGGAGCTCTTAAGCCATGGATCCATTTGGCTCGAAAGAACAGACTTTGGGTTTGAGTAGCCCCTGCCAGTGATGCCCAACATAGTTTTTATTGAAAGTATAAACTGCAGAAAGAAAATCCATTATCTCAGGTCAGTGATTGCCATGGTAAAATATATGAATGTTTAATGCTGTTTGCAAATGCTTTGTGTGTCTAGAACTATGTCCATGGATAGGTTTTACTGTCACAATTGATTTTTAAAAACGGGCAGTCTTTTTGGTTAATAGACCCACCCTTTTGTAATTTAGAAATGAAGCATCATAATGCACCAAGTGGTAGATAATGTTCTGGTTCCTCTGGCAGCATCTGCCTCTTCAAGAGCTTTATACTGCCTTCCCAGAAGTTTCCCTACAAAGGATGTGCCTAGAGCCGCAGTAGTTTGATAAATATCCTTAAAAATATTCTGGTGTAGGCTATCAACCTCAACACTAAATGATTCTATTGTGAAAATTACTTCTGTGCAATAATTATCATGATTAGGGCTTGTCTGCAAATCCTGTCTGTGCATTAATATTGGTTGCTTTCATGGTCCAGGGGCAAACTCTTCCCAGACTGGTCTAGAATGGTATTTCTGAGTTGCTAATTCAGTTTCAAGTACAGCTGGCAAAAACCATGGCTGTGTCCGTCCTCCTTCCAGCCCTTACTTTGTCCGTCCAAAAAGAGGCCTTGCAGGGAAATGAACTTTGATAGCAAATTTTCCATTTTCCTAGCAGTGTCACAATATAAAACTGGTGAAGAATCCAGACTGTTTCTCATGTGAAGCTTTAATATTTTTTCTAATCTTTTGCAAACAGAAAACAATATGGAGTGCGAGGAGGGGAGGAATTATCTTACATTGAAAATTTTTATTTGGAAAATTAATGATCTATTAATTATCTCTTTTGAGCAGACCAGTTGTTGAAGAATCCCTAATTTACTTAAATCATGGAATATCTCCTAGGAGGGTCTGTACCGTGGTCTTCCCAGGCACAGAGGTGAGGCTGATAGGTTGGTGGTTCCCAGGGGATTCCTTTCTATCCTTTTTAAAGGTGGGTGCAAAGGTTCTCCTTTCTCAGTCTCTATGACTTCACCTGACTACCTGGACTTTTCAGATATTATGGAGAGTGGCTTGGCAACTCCATCAACCAATTCCTTCAGGATGCTGGGATGCATCTTATGGGGTCCCATGTGTTTGGGTCATCAGGTGGTGAGGAGCCACCAACGTGATCTCCTCTTACACTGGATGGAATTTTGCTCCCCCGCTCCATCTTGCCATCCATGCACTCGACAGGTGTGGGAAGAGAGGTTGCTGGTGAAGGCAAGTAAAGTTCTTGAGTCTCTGCTTTCACCTGGTCCATTGTTACCAGTTACCTAGTCTTGCCTACTGGGGGGGAAACACTTCCTTTGACCTTCCTGTTGTAGCTGACAGACCTGTAGTGGCCCTTGTTGTTGTTTTTATTTTCACCCCTGGTCAAGTTCAGCTCCAGCTGCACCTTGGACTTCCTGACCTCCCCCCTACATAACCAGGCAGCATTCCTCCAAACCTGGTGTTCCTCCAGTACAGAGAGGGGGTGTTTCCCAGGGAAGCTTCTGCCCTGACATGTATCTTCCAAATAGGATGAACATTAACAGCTTTACTGCCTGCTTTGCCATGTCCATGTTTAAACATTTACCAAATGCAAATAAGTCTAAAGATCATCCTTCAAAAACAGAGAACAGATTGCTTAAAATCACTAAGCTGGGGATCTCCTTCTGTGGTGGCACTCACCTGATCCCTGCAGG
>VZTB01015844.1:0-10627 GCA_013397245.1 Thryothorus ludovicianus
CACTTTCCCTTCCCTTCCCTTCCTCCACCCTGTCTCTATAAAGTTCTAATGTTGTAGAAGAACAGTAAGTTTATCAAGGGTAGGCAGTGGCCAGAAGATCTGGACTTGGCCTTTTCTGTCTGACAAAAACACCAAGACAGGTTAGATACTACAGCCTTTATTTAGCTTTATATAATCAAGAGCTCCTTTAGCTCTCCAGGGTTGAACATGAGTCTGATATCCAAGAGGTAATATGGAACAGTACTTAAGCTATAAACAGACTTTTTAGAAGGGCAAGTATTCATAGATAAAGGGGAATTACCTTAAGCTCAAGGAGGGCAGGTTTAGATTCATATTAGGTAGACATTTACTGTGAGTTTGAAGCACTAGCGCAGGTTGCTCATAGAATATTGTGGATGCCCCATTCCTGGAAGTGTTCAAGGTTGAGTTAAATGGGGCTTGGAGCAAGCGGGTCTGTTGTTAGGTGTCCCTACCCATGGCACACAGAGTGAAACTAGGTGATCTTTAAGGTCCCTTCTACCCTAAATCATTATATGATTTCTGTAAGTATTCTCTGGAAAGGCAAGAAATCTAGGAGAACTGGAAACAGATGGGATCATAAAGGAGAAAATCACTATAGCACCAAGGAAACATACTTAAATAGAAGGTGAAAACTAATGATCTATAAAGGAAACAAAATGAAATTTCACATCTGTATTTTAAAATGCAAAACCTGAGTATTTGAGCCATCTAAAGTTACTATATTGTTAACTTGCCATTGTTGTTTGCAAAACCATGAGTCAAAAGTAGTAGTCTGGATGTGGTCCGACACCTATACTTACATGTACCGGTAGTTTACAAATACTTCAAAGCTTTCCACTTATTTGGTAGGAAGCAAAAGTGACTTAAAAAAACCAAAAACCCAAGGCAAAAATCCCAAGCACCATCCAATTCCTCTTGGTCAGGAAATATGCAGGAACACTGACTCACTGTTACAGTGGATGTATCTCCCATGTTTAGCTTGAATTTGATCACATCACCTTAGAGGTAGTGCTGGTTTATGGATTTGGTCAGAGTTGCTAGAGTTATTGTTTCCACACACTGGTAAATGCTGTCAGGTAGGTTTGAACTCTCCAGTTTTTATAATTTGCTCTTATGCCCTTTGTTACAACTCTGGCTGAATTTGCAGGTAGTAACAAATACTCTTGTTTTTTGCGAAGGAACTCTGAGGGCAGCACCATTTTTTTTTTACTGTCTTACTGCAGACATGTTGGGACCTCAATTCTGAACTTGGAGAGATGTGTCACAGCCCAGCATGGTTCACAACCTGCTTGTCTCCTGCCTGCTGCAGGATCAAGGCTCATCTGGACTTCCAGGTCAGGATATATAGAATACTTCTGTATTTCTTACTCCTGTGCTGCTAGATTTTTCTACCTGTTAATAATTTACAAAGCTGCATGTGAAGACACTGAAGGTTTACTTCTTAATTCTACCTAGCTCACTGATATTAGTACAGCAAGGTGTATCACTGAACCTTGGCAAATGGGGCTAAAAAGGACAAAAGGTAATCTAGCCTGGTCTCTTTTCCCAAGGTAGGATCAACTAGACCTAACCCTCCTTGACAGATATGCAGCAAACCTTTTCTTAAAAACCTTCCACAGGAGAAATTTGACACCCTTCCTCAGGCTATCTTTGCCAAAGCAAAACTCTTAGTGCTAAAAAGTCTCTCCTAAGGACAAGCCTGGATGTCCCTTCCTGTAACTTAATGCATCCTTACCCTCAGAGGAGATAGAAAAGATTTTTCTTTGTAGCAGAGTATAACATATTGCAGGGCAGCCATCGCCTCTCCCCATTATCTACTGTGGTCTATGTATTCCAAGTTTTTTCTGATTCCCCATCCTCCCAGTCTCCTCCCTTCTGCCCTAGACAGGACCTTCTGGATCTCTGTTTGCTCTTGATGCCCTCCTGTGGGTTCTCTCAGGCTTGATACATTGTGGAATAGCTTTTTTTTGTTGTTGTTTTGCTTTGTGCTGGAATGCCCACAGTTGTCTCTCAGCCAAGGCACATTGACTTTTAGCAACGAAATCATAATTTTGGTTTAGAAGGCTTTAGGGAGACAATGCATAAATAGTATCTTGCTACTACAGTGTACTCACTGAATGGGGAAAATGTTGGAGTTGCCTGGCTGGTTTTAGACAAACAGGGTTGCTTGGGTGTTTGCTTCCAGAGTAGACAATAGGAGAAGAGGGGAGCTGTATGAGTAGTGTATTGTGCCCACATGTGAAGTTAGGCTCTCTGGTGCTAGGCATACAAGAGACGTCTCCAAGCAGTGCAGTGTTTGAGCCAGAGCACAAGTAGGAAACTCCTGACATCCTTGCAGCTGAACTCCTCATTTAAATTGCTTGCATTAGCAAGAGCAAACACCAAAAACATCCAAGAAACAAAACTTAAAGAGCTCAAGCACAGTGGCTCTTTAAGCTTCTTCTTTTTCATTCAGGTTTATTTTCATATGACTGCTAGTGGGACTATGAGAAGGATCTTGCCTTCCCTTCACTGCTTTTTCTCGCCTTTACCATGGTGCATTTTAAATCAAGCTGTCCTCTGTAGCTTTGCAGCAAATCTGCACATTTCTGGTTTTGCTCTTTCAGAGGATAATTTCTCCTGTTTAATGAGATCTGAAAATGAAGTCAGGCATGAGTTGGAGAAAGGTCACAGTATGTGCTCAAAGGTATATTAACTACTGTTGGAGCTGGCATCCATTGACTTCCATGAGGACAAAATTGAGCAGCAAACAGTAAATACTTCCACTTGTACTTTATTACAAGCAGGACCATTTACAATGAATAAGAATTTGAGAAGCTTCAAGGATGAAATGGGGCTGCTCACAAATAAAAAGAAAAATTTTACCACTTAGGCTTAGAATATGATTCCAGTCAAGGTTAATGGGGAAACAGTTAATGAGGGGTACAGAATCCAAAGGCTGCATTGGCTCTGTATTGTGTCTTACACATGTAATTAATGCTACTGACTACTGCTAAATGGCTCTACCTGAACACATTTTCTCTAGCAGGAATTTTAAATCCTCCACACTGTATACAGGAGAACTCTCCTGATGCTTTTCGATTCCCACTAATGCTGAACAGGCCAAATCAGAACTGATTTCTTCCACTCATTTCCAGGATGGTGATTTGTATCCATTCACACCATGATACATCCATCATTCAGGGCCCAGTGGTGCAATGGCAAGTTTGGCATCAGCTTTACAAGGGGCAGGATCAGTCCTTGAATGCATGTAGTGAGAGAAGATTCCCATTTTTACATTTAAGTAGTATTCCCACAGCATTTTCTGCTGTGGAAAAGAGAGTTCTCTCTTGGTGTTTTCTCTGTTGTCATCTTCCTCTTGCAGTTTTTTAATTCTATTTTTCTGGGAAAGTTACTTTTCTACAAGTTCCAGGCAAATACTGCTGCTCAGTGGCCAGCACAGCAAAAAAAAACCAAACAAACCAACTGTCATGGGTTGCAATGTAAAATATAATCAGGGGTGTGTTATTCTATTACCATCCGTTGGAACTGGGATGGGGGGAGTAGTGATGTTATCTTCTGTTGATAAGCCAACTGATAAGAAACCAGCAAGAGCAGTTTCCTTATCTCCTCCATGGCCCATCCTCCCTCCAGGGATAGATCTTCTGCTAATGGGCCATTAAGTCCACTGATAAACTTCCATCATTCCATTGGGAAATGCTCCAGCCAAGGGGGGGAACCGAGCCCCTCTACCTGGATAAAAACTTGAGACTTGGAGCACCAAGTCAGCCTTTTCCACTGGACTCCCAGAGGAAGGCCCATCCAACACCACTGGATTTTCAGCAGAGGATTGCACCTTTTCTCCAGGACCACTGCTTCGACAGGGCCACAACTGCTACTCCAGGAGGACTGCAGCCACCATTGCAAGTAGACTGCTGCCAACAGGGTGTCAGGTTGTATTCTGACTCTGTCAGTGGTTTTCTTTTTTCTTATTGTATGTATTTTGTTTCCTTTTTGTTTTATTTTCTCTTTTTCTAATAAATTGTATTTCTGACTTGGGATGTCTCACTGGTTTTGCTTCTCAAACCAGAACACCAACAAAGGAGATGAAGGTAGAGGTGAACCATTAGGCATCCTGTGCCCAGGCAAAGCATAAGGTTGCTAACCTCACACAGCCAGCTATAACCAGCTCCCTCCATTCACATCTGCTCCTGGAAGCTGAACTCTGCTCAGTTCCTGGCATGGGAAGAAGAAGAGCAAGATGAGATTATGTTGAAGGAAAGAGAGGGATTGCATAGAGTTTACACTTACTGTCTGGTTCTGTTGTTTATAAATATTTTGTTTTCTTTTCCTTGCACAGAGCCTTTAAAGTAGGGCATTTATAAACACTGTTTTTTCTACCCAGTGCTCATTGCATTGACAGGAATTGCTTCAGCTGAACAGTTTCATCAATGTGCTCAAACCAGAGGGCAGATTCCACTCTCATGTAAGACCTAGGCCTATTCCATTTCTGTCTGTAAAGTGTGTCCCAAGTGCACTTAGGTATTGTTTTCCATGCCAGACCCCTCTTCCCTCGTGTTGGGGGTTGGGTTTCTTTCTTATAGAATTTTTTCCCAGAAGTTGCTGAGAAACTGGTTACTGGGTACTTAAGAAAATCAAAAGAAGTGGCTGAAGTCAGGGAAGAGGGTGGCACCAAGCTACACTTCTCTCTGAGGAAGTGTTATTTCCAGCTCTGTTGGATTTTACTGTGGGGAGATTTCACCGGCCCTCACCTGGAGCTCAGCTCAGAAGTGACCTATCCCTGTCTGCTCGTGTGTGTCCAGGGAATCCTGAACCTCACCTCTCCCTGCCCTGCTGGGAGCTGCTGCCTCGCACCTGCTGTTTCTTCGGTCCTGCTCCAGGTTTCTCCACGCTGTGTCCTGTTAGGACCTTTCTACATCTCCAGCTACCACCAATGAGCTTTGCTACGTCTCATCCAGTCCCCTGGGACTTTCTGCTCTCTCCAGCCAGCTGTGGACGGTAAAACTGCACCAAAAGGGGAAGTGCCAGTGGCCGAGAAGACAGACTGGGTCCCTGGTTCTGTTTGTTGTTAATGCCAAGTTATTATTGTTGTTATTTTGTTTATCCTGATACACACAGCACTAAAGAATTGTTATTCCTAGCCTCACACCTTTGCCTGAGAGCCCCTTAATTTCAAAATTATAACAAATCAGAGGGAGGAGGTTTTGCATGCTTCATTCCAAGAGAGGCTCCTGTTTTTCCCTAGCAGACGCCTGTTGTTCAAACCAAGACAGATTTTGGCAACCAACCATGGGGCCTGAGGGCACAGAGAGAAAAAAGGAGTAACAGTTCTTGAGTAACCTAATTTTTGTGTGCTGAATTTAAGAACTTCATTAGGTGGAACCATGTTATCTAGTGTACCTTGGTTTGGGTGGCACGTGGTCATGGCTATATTTCTCCCTTTTGTAGCCCCTTATCTAAACATGGGCCCCATAACTAAAGCTACTGTGGCTGTTAATCCAGTTTATTTTGTGGGTTGATGAGGTGAGGAATTAATGGATTCTTAACTTCCTCTGGAAGGCGAGCACATAGATTCAGAGTTATCACCCACTAACTGGATGTTTTTGGGGTTACTTTAATAATGGCACCTACTGTGAGAAAATGACACACAGGAAAATTTTCTCCCAACCCTTCACCCAGCTCTTTCGATCTACTCAACCAGTTTTCGAAGGTTTCAAGTCTTCTCTACATGTTAATGATGTCATACAGTGGCTGGTGTTGCCTGTTAAACCTATTCTACTTAACATTCAGAGTTAAGGGGAGATTGACTTAGATAACCAGGGACCAGGGACGCTGTCCCAGGGACTAGGGATGCTGCCCCAGAGCCTGACACTGCCCCAGGGATTAAGGATGCTGTCCCACCGCCTGCCCCTGCCCCACAGCCCAGTTCAGAAATGAACAACCCAGATTGGGTGGGGGATCTGGTAAAGGAGATAGGCCAGATGCTGAAGGAGTACGTCTCCCCAGCTGGTGAGAAACTCTCCCTCTGCCTCAAAGAGAAAGAGTCTAGTGGTGCAGCAGTGGAACTCACTGATGTTACAACCATCCGGGTTTCAGCTGAAGCACAAGGGCAGTCAAAGCCAGCAGCAGTCACCCCTGTAGAAACAAGGAAGACTAAATGAAATCAGATAAGAAAGGAGAGCCCTCACAACCTGCAGGGAGCCAGAGGTTGAGATTGTCACCGAGTCCCTGTCATATGAAAGTCTCCATAACCTGAGAAAGGATGTTGTGATATGGGGATGTGAGGCTTATACAACCTGGTTAGTCCAGGTCTGGGACCTTATGGAAACAGGTGTGCAAGTGGATGGTGGTGAGGCAAGGAATTTGGGACTCTTAACCCAAGATTCAGATGTGCATCAGGTATTTGTAAGGGAGCTTTGGCCCCTTTCCCCCACCTCTCCTCTTCAAAGTAAAATGGTTTGAAAAACTCAGGCCAAATCCTCAATTTCTTTTGGGTGAGGACTAACAGATTCATAAGATTAACCTCCAGGTTCCACCTGTCCTCAGAGCTGTTCCTTCAGTGCCACATAACCACATAGCATTGCTATGGGCTGCAGAATTGCACCTATTTATCTTTGTGTAAGAGAGCATTTAATCAGCCTTTAATTGAGCCCAAAAGAGAATGGAGTCAAATTGGGTTGTGCTGCTGAGTCTAAACAGCCTTACCAAGTACAGGTAAATGTCTCATAAACAAGTCACAATTTATATCCTTTTTGCATTCCTTGTGATTTGTGATTTCTGGTCTTCATGGAAATCTTGGGCTCTGAATTGGAGTAACAGAAAAGATTGCAAGATTGGTGCATGATTCCAGCCTGTGTACCTTTCCCTGCTTTTAAGTGAAGTTTTTTTTGTTTTAACTTTTGATTATTGTGGGGGGCTGAATTTGACTGGATACCTACCAAGCCCTTCTCATTCAGCTGGATGAGGAGGGAGAAAATAAAGTGGAAAGAAACCCTTGTGAATCAAAATGAAGGCAGTTAAAGGGGCCATGTGTGGAAGCAAAGGAAAACAGAAGATTTATTTTCTACTTTCCATCAGCAGATTATGCCTATCCACTTCCTGGGAAAGAATGATTTCTCAGAAAGGCAGATGACCTCCTATTGAATGCTCCCTCCCCTTCTTTTTCAGAGTGTCATATTGTATGGAATATCCCTTTGGTCAGTTTGGGTCAGCTGCCCTGGCTATGTCCCCTCTCAAGGTCTTACCCACTCCCAAACTACTGATGATAGTGAGGAATGTTGGAGACACAGCCTTGATGCTGTGGAGAGTACTGCATCAGTAGTCAGAACTCTGATCTACTATCAACACCTTTGTAGTTACCACTGCAAAACCCCACACCCTGGGGGCTGCTATGGGAAAAATTAACTCCATCTCACCAGACCCAATACCAGTCATCCACTTAAATTAGTGCTGATCTGCATCCCTACGAAACTACACCAAGCCAGTACCTTTATGTTCCATCCTAGTAAGTGTGACTCCAGACTGGAAGCTCCCCACTGCATTCTTGTTTATGGGATCTTATTCAGCACAATTTCCACTCTCTGCAAAGCAGCAACACAGTTGGAATCTGCTGCAAATGCTGTAATTTGTCCTCTGGGTGTGAGAGAGAAAACTTCAGTTTCTTTGAGTGGCGTGTTCTTGTCCAGCTCTTCAACAGTTTTGAAGATTGGAGTTCAGTTTATAAATTCCTACTGTTGCATTCAGAAGAGGTTCCTAGAGTGACTAAATGAATCCAAATTGTATTGACAGTGAACTTTTCTCTCCCTTTTCTTGTTTCTAAGTGTTGAACTTTGAAAATCCTAGATTAAGTTTGTATTACCTCAGCTGCATCATTACTTTCTGGTAGCATGTTTGTGTTTTTCAGGAAACCGAGTGGTTTTTGACTTGGAGAAATGGGAGAAAATTAGAAGTTCATTTTATTCCTATTGTAGTGTGGTTTATTTTTGTTTGTTTGGGGTTTTTGTGAATACATCCTTTACACTTCTATTAGCTGTATGATACTGGTGGGAAAAGAGGCCAGTAAAATTATGATGATGAATAAATTTAGATACGTTGGAAACATCACATGAAATTAAATTTGCTTATGAGAATCCTCTTACCCAGCTTTTGACCCTGTAAATTTTTAAATGGAAGAGACCTAGGTATTGCCTGTTGAAGCCTAACCCTAGTAGCCTTCTCTAGTGGTTTTCCTGACAGATTTTAAAGCTTATCTGTTTTCAGTAGAATTTAGAAGCTACTTTATCTGTATGAACTAAAATCCTCAAAGGATTTAATCAGTCAATGGAGCATAAGATTTGGCCCTCTGTTCTAAATGCTGATTATAACAGCCCTATTCTGGCTAAACTCACATGAGGTTAAGGTTAATGCAAAACTACATTAATAAATAAAAAGCAACACCATCCCCACCTCCCTCCTGTCCCCTAACTTGTTTGGCAAGTGCGAGAGAGTGCCTGGTTTGTGAGCAGGAATGCTTAGGAGCATGTTTATAGGCTAATGTGAAAACCTTTTTAATCCTGGTGATTTTAACTTGCTTAAATTCCTTTGAAGATCCCCCTTCTTGTTGATGGGGATTGAGGTTCTATTGCCATGATGTATTTTTATACTGCATTCCGCAGGAGTTAGGACTTGCCTTGGAGACCTGCACTTTGTCTTTTGAACAGATAAAAAGAGAGGTCAGTCAGATGTAATTCCCCAACTCCTCGTATAAACAGTTTAACCACTGCAGCAACATACTTGTTTGGAATTACTCCCTCAGATTCAATTCCCTTTTCCTGCTCCACTTGTAAAAATGGTTAGTGTCCTCTATAAACTGCTGCTCAGCCAGGTCCAAGGCTTGCTGTGGAGTTGTAGAATAAATGTTAATCTGATACAGGTTACTGGGTCAAATGCAATCACAGGCTTGTGGGAAAAGCTTAATACTGTTCTGCTTCTTCTAACACAGTAAACCTGGATATTATATGATAGGTTAAATACCACTGAACCATGGCAAGAATTTTCTTGAAAGTAGGATTTAGTACAAAGGAAACTACACTGGAAGAGTGACCTAGGATTGACTTTGCTCTCTGAGAGCATTCTAAGAAGCTGAGGTATGCTGTGAAAATTATTTCCCTGAAAACATTAGGTACAAAAGACCCTAGGTCAGCTATAGCAAGGATGATTCAGCTAATAAAAGGCTGTATGGGTTTTTACACCACTGCCTTCTGTCCATAGGAAAGAGCATTTTGCTTTTTTTCCCCTGTGCAGTGACTGTGAAGCCAGCATGATGTGACTAGTTTCAACATCTGATATCCGAGATTGTCCAAATACACACTTAAAAATATATAAAATACTCACATGTGAATGCTGACAGTTGCTTATTTCTTACAGACTGGCTTGTGTTATCTCTTGCTTCATGTACCTCTCTGTCCTGTAGTGATGTAGTTTGGCACAATATTTCACCTTCTTTAGTGCAGGTTTTATTTCTACTCAGTACTGCTGAGGTCAGAGACTCAGTGAAGTCATCAAGGGAAGGCTTGAGGACCCAATCCTGCACAGAGATTTGGCTCAGTGTGTGCTAATTTGCCCTGGCCAGTCTCTTTCCACAGTGAATACTGTCTGCCTCCCCTTGTTTACGTAGTTATTTATAGTCCTGGTATTTGATTACAGAATGTGGGCCAATGGGCACAAAGATGAAGGGGTGTTGTGGTATTCATTTTATATTTTTTTTATATTTGCTACATTAACCAACCAAACCGTAAGTCCTGTTAGTGAGAGAACTCTGGATGGTACACAGGGAGAGGGGGCACTTCAGAGTGCTGAGGCTGAGAGACTGCTTGAGCTCAGATATCCCCTCTATCAGTCTGAACAGCAAACAGAGATGAGACATTCACACTGGGGTGGAAGGTGGCATGTGAACATACAGCTTTGCTAGTCAGTCAAAAAAACAACCAAACTCCATTGCATCATAGCACTGAAGTGTTAAAATGCTGCCATGACAGAGAAGTGTCAAACTTCATTTTACATGTGGGTTGGGAAAGGCAGAGTCAAAACAGCCTGTGGCAGAGGCAGGAACATAGCCAGGTTTTTTGATTGGTTGGTTGATTTTGTTTGGTTTTAGTTTTGTTGCAAAGTTTTGTACTGAAGACAAACTTCCTGAACAAGATTTTGTATTGAGTGCTATGTATAGCAAGCACCTTAGCATTTCTCAAACATTGTTTTTCACATTTTAATTCAGAAATGCCACTTAGGTCTCTTCAGGCTTTGCACACAAGGTGCATTCAAGATGTGAAAAAAGTCTGTAAAAACTAGTGGGTTGTGGAGTCAAGAACTCACCTCCATTTTGGAAAAAAATACTGGTCAACTGCAGTCATACACAGGGATTTCTTCACTGGGTGTGCTGGCCCTGTTTGGCAGCCAGCTGGATGTTTCCAGCTAATGGCCCGCCCCCCTCCATTTTCCAAAGCCTGGGCTGTTGAAATGTCATGACTGCATGGCAGTCAACTTTTACTGCCATCATCTGAGCAAGAACTGAAGCATGGTCCCCATGTTTTAGGGACTGACAAGACTGTGCTCGCAGAGACCAGTAAAG
>VZTB01015868.1:16304-29483 GCA_013397245.1 Thryothorus ludovicianus
CAGCGGCTGCCACGTCGGCGGGGGCGGCCCCCCCTGCGCTCCCCCGGGCTGGGGCAGGAGCCCGGCCCCGGCGGTTTCCATCGTGGGCCGGGCTTGGCGCAGCATAACCTTGACCATCCCTCCCCACCCCCCCAACTCCCACCCCATCCTGCCCCGTCTCTGTGGTCGTGGCACTGAGCTCCGGCTCTGCAGAGTGCAAATTCCACACACCCCCAAAGTGTTGGGGACCTCCCCCAGAGGGCCGGGGGTGCAGCGAGTGCCAGCGGGGAGCTGTGGGTGCGAACTGCCAGGTGGCAGAGTGGGGGTGTCCCAGTGCTGCGTGTGAGGGTGGGTGAGGGTCACACGCGTGCACCCACGGCTGTGCGTGTGTGTGGGGCTGTGCAGACCCTGCAGCCCTCCTCCCGTGCACCCCAGGTCCAGCTGTGTGGCGAGGACAGATGTGGTGCTGCGGGCACCTATTGCACAGGGCTCTGCGTGGGTGGTGGTGGAAAGCTCTGGCATGCGGCAGGGGCGCAGCAGGGAGCTGCAGCTGGGCGAAGTTTCCCCACGTCCTCTTCTTCCTCTCCGAGGGCATCGAGAGTGAGAAGCCGCAGCTTGAGGTGCAGGAGAAACTGCTGCTGCAGCCCCACAGGTGAGCCCCAGCCCCACAGGTGGGCTCCAGCCCACAGCCCAATGTACAAACGTGACAGAGCAGTGCTCTAGGTCAGCGTGGGGCCGAGCGTGGATCCTCGCATGGCTGCACTCGTGTGTGCCTTGCACAGGCGTGTTGTCCCGAATTTGTGCATGTGGAGGACACGGGCATTCCAGACCTCGGGTGAGCGCACACGCGTGTATGCGTTCGCACCTCGGTGTGTGTGTTCGCACCGATCCCTCGGACGGGGCGGGGTGTGCAGGGGCCCCCCATCACGCGGGGGTTGCCCTCACCTGCAGCCGTGTGCGCGTCGCGGGCTCCGCACGCCGGCCCCGGGCGCCCGGCGCTGCCGGGATGACTCACGGGCTCGCAGAGGAAGCCGTGACTCAGTGCTGGATTCCTGCCGCTCCCCACCCCCCGGCCGCTCCGCTCCGGCCATCGCGGCCACGTGGAGCCCGCGGGACCTGCGGCCGGCCCGGCGGGACGCGGGTGGCGATGCTGGGTGCACAGGTGCCTTGCCTGTGCCGTGGGGACGGAGGGTCCCTGGGAACCGGCGCCGTCGGGCGTGCAGGAGGAGGATGCCCCGGGCTCGGGGTGGCACCGCGCACACCCTGACTGCCGCCCCAGCTGGGCGTGGGGTTCCGGATCGGGCTCGTTTCCCCGGTGTCTCGGGCGGCTCCGGCTGTGCCACCCAGGGCAGCGGGGCCAGGCGCTGCCCCGAGCTCCAGCCCGGGGGGCTGCTCTCTGCGTGGGGGGCCAGGGCTGCTCCACCTGCCCTGGATTTGCCTTGGATCTGGGCTGTGGCTGCAGCTCCACCTGTCCCTGGCGCTCAGCCACCGTTGGCACCGGGCTCTGCAGCTGCTCTGGCTGTCAGCCCAGTGCTGGGCAAGGGTCTGGAGTGCCACAGTGTCATGCAGGCAGCACTGTGGACCTGGGCAGGGACAAGTGGCTGCAGAGGGAGATGATCGGTGGTGCCATGTGATGCCCAGAGTGCTGTGCCAGGAGCCAGCAGTGCCTCAGGCACTGCACTGGGGGTTAGTGGCACCGTGCAGTGCCCAGGGTGCTGTGCCGGTGGTGCCACGCAGTACCCAAGGCACGGTGCCACGGCACGGGCAGCCTCTGTGAATTGAGAGCAAGGTGCAGCAGCTGCCCTCTCCCCACCTCACCCATTCTCAGGCCCTGCTCACCAGATTCACTTTCACAATGACTGGTGCAGCCACCTCGGCCCTGCCGAGCTCGCCCTGACCCACTCTGCCCACGCTGCCTGTGGCCTTGTGCCCCCACGTCACCGCCCGTGACCCGGCACGCTGCTGCTGCTGCCTCAGCCAAACCCCCTTAACCCTGGTCCTCGCCAGCTCCTGTCCCCGGTGCTGCTGAGCACGGCGGTGTTTGCCTCCCTGAGCGAACCCCGTGTGTCCCTGAGGGGCTGCACCCCCCTCGGTGGGGCTGGGGGTGGCAGTGAGGGGGTCATGGCCAGCAGTGAGTCAGCACAGGCAGGTGTGGACGGGGATGGGGACGGGGACGCCTTGATCGGGGACACCGTGATCGGGGAATGACTCATGTGTTAAACAAACAAACAGGCGAGTCCCTGTGAAGCTGCACTGGCAGCTTCCTCCGCGCCCCAGCACCAGGGAGCTGCTGGTGCACCCCAGTCATTGATCTCCCAGCGTGGTCACGGCGTCGGGGACAGTCACGGAGCCGCTGCCTTGTGCAGTGTCACACACAGGGGCACGGGGTACCCCTGCCCTGCAGCCAGCAGGACGGATCTGAGGGTCCTGAATGCAGGGCAGTGCTCATTCCGGGGATCTCCAAACACCTGCCTTTTGCCCTTGCTGCAGGAGCTGCAGTGGCCAGGGCCGGGCGGGCACCTGGCTCTGACAGCCGGGGATTTCCAAAGTCCAGGTTCATCTGGGCTGGGGCTGTGCGGCCTCTCCCTGGGCCAGCAGGTGTAAAACCCAGGTGTAGGCAATTGCCTGGCTCATGGCATGGCTGGCCTGCCCGGGCATCCTGCAGCTCGGCCGCCTGCCCACTGGGCTGGCAGTGAGCTCTGGGGTGGCAGCTGACTGCCCAGCTCTGGCTTGTCCTGGTCCTGCAGCCCCTGACCTGGAGATGCCATCACTGAGCCAGTTCTGTCTGTTCTCAGACCAAAAGTGCTTCCCCCAGGCCCTGCTGCAGCCAGGGCAGAGCCAGTGTGTGGCTGTGAGTGATGCTGTGGCCCAGCACAGGGTCCATCATGTCCCCAGTCTTCAACGGGGCTGTGCTACCAACCACCAGCACTGTGTGACCTGGGACCTTGTGCACACACGCCCTCAGAACGTCAGGAATGTTTTGTGGTGAGGCTGGAAAACGGTCAGTCGCTTACTGGATTTTTTTTCCACCCTTTCTGCTGTGGGTTTGGCCGGGTGCCTGGGTCGGGCGCGGAGGGGGGGGTGGGTGTGAGCAGGCATGTGATGAGCCGGGTGTGACGGGGCTGGCGAGAGCTGTGAAAGTGCTGAGCTGGTGTGAACCTGCCATCCCATCCCCATCTCCTCCTCTTCAGCCCTTCCTGGAAGAGCTGCAGGGAAGGTTCCTGCTGTGTGTTGGGTTTGTGCCATCCCCACGGCATCCGGGTGCCTCATACAGGAGGGAGAGAGCCTGTGAGGCTGAAGGCTGCAGGGCTGGAGGTCAGTGAAGGTGTCCTGGGTGCTCCTGCCTGGCTGTAGGGGGTCAGGGTGAGGACCCCACAGTGGCTGAGGACATTGCTGCTCTGGGAGTCCTTGAGCTGCTGCTTCCTCTTCCCCGTGGTGAGTGTGGGGGGCTGGCAAGAGCGTGTCCTGCCTGGAGCCACACGCTGAGTCAGGGACAGGACAGGAATAGAGTCGGGTGCCTGAGTCACGGCCCACGTGTGAAACGAGCAGCACTTCCCCAGGAAGGGGGAACCCCGCAGCCCTGACAACCCCTGGTAGTGTTGGCCACTTCGCTGGGATCAGGGTTCTCCCCTTTTGGAGCTGGGAGCTGCTGGCTCTGTCCCTCGCTGCTGTCAGCAGTCACAGGGATGGGATCAGGCAGGAATGCAGGCAGGGAATGGCTGCCTCACCTCAGGACCCTTACCCTGTGCCCACAAGGGGCACAGAGCCCCCCCTGCCAGCCCCCAGGGCTTTGCCAAGAGGCTGAGAAAACCTTGGGGAAGAGCCGAGTACTCAGCCACCCTCGTTAGCAGCTCCCCTCACACACATGTGTGCACAGAGCACCCCCACGCACGCGTGTGCATCACTCTGCAAGCGCGACAGCCCGTCCTGCACCCCAGCCCCCCAGCCATCCGTCTGTCCGTCTGTCCCCTGGCAGCTCCCACAGAACACCCCTCCCTCCCGCCTCCCCCAGAGCGTTTCCGCAGTGTCTCCATTGATAAATCTGGAGCGTTGCCACGGCGACGCTGCAATGGGGCGCAGCGGGTGCGGGGCTGCCGAGGGGCCCAGGCCCACGGCGGGGTGGGGGTGAGGGGGGCGGCTGGATCCACGTGTGCACATATGTGACTCCCCAGGTGTGTGGTCGCACACGTGTGGGGTTTCCCAGGTGTGTGGTTGCACACGTGTGTGCGCACGGTGCCGGTGCAGATCGTGCGCGCGTGTCTGGGCGTGCACACATGCAGGAACTGATGTGTGCTCTGCATGTGCAGGGCTGTGGGGGCTCAGGGACCCCACTCTGGGGCAGCACTGGCAGACAGGGCCCTTGGCATCCTCTAGTTCTTCCTGCAGCAGTGCTGTGAGGGAAACTGAGGCACTGGCAGTGTGGGATTCACTCTGTCACAGACAGTCACTTGGGGACAGGGGCAGCTCGGGGACAGGGTGACCTCACACTGCCACCACCTCTGACCCTTCCAGCACAGTGCTGTGTCCGGCCAGCACTGTCACACCCTGGTCGTGGTCACACACGTGTGGGGCTCTGCGGGCAGGTGACCCCACACACAGCCAGCAGCACCCCCCGTGCTGGGATGGGGGTGCAGGTACCCCGTGTGAGTTCCTGCACACGCGTGTTCTGTGCATGTGTGTCCACATGTGTGCACGGTGGGGGCTGGGGGACCCAGCATTTTTTGGCGACTGCACCACACGGGCGGTGGGACCCCACTGGGGGAGCTGCAGGAGTTCTGGTGTGTGCGCGGGGCTCTGGTGCACGAAGGGGGCGCGGGCTGGGGGCCAGAACGGGGCCATGCGCCAGGGAAACCCTGGGACCACCCAGCCACCACCTCCAGCACAGCCGGGTGGCGGCAGACCCCGGGGTGAGCCCTGTGACCAGCTCTGCGTGAGGCTGGAGGGGCTCGGGCAGGCTGTGCCTGTCCCCAAGCAGCTCCTGCTGTGCCCTGCACCCTCTGCCAGGCCACCCACGGCCACTGCACTCGGGAGGTCACCGTGGGGAGCCCACGTCTGCCGCGGCCACACGTGTTCAACCCTGTGGACGTGGGCAGAGCTCTGGGGTGGGATTGTGGGGTGCTGGGCGATCAGCCCCCTTTGCAGCCAGGAGCTGGGGGGGGGACACACACGGGTAGGACCGCAGGGCACGGGGGTGACACGGGGTTGCCGGCGAGCACAGCGCTGCCGTGGCACACGCGTGGGCTGTGCGGGCACACGCGTGCGGTGCCGCGTGGGCAGGATCGGTGCGTGTAGCGTGGCTGCCCTCTGCTGCCACGGCCACGGCAGCGCTCAGCACCCCGGCACCCGTGGGACGCTGCCGGGGGGCGCCGGCAGCAGCGACCCCCCGAGTGCTGAACAATGGCAGCTCTCTCTGCCAGCCCCCGGACCGCACCGGAACCCCCCCGAGCTGGGGTGAGAGGCAGCAGGGGAGGGGGGCTCCGAGGTGCTGTTAAAGATTAAATCCCCCTCCACCCCGCGCCCCCCCAGCTGGGATGGGGTCATGCAGCAGCCAGGCGGGAGTGAAGCATTTTCTGGGCTTTCAGAGCCACGGGGAAGGGGCTCAGCCTGGGGAGGGCTGGTGTCAGTTCTTGGTGGCTCCCGCTGCTCTCGGGGCGTGGGGCTGGCAGGGATCCTGCAGCTCCCTCCCATCCTCCATCCCGCCGCGTTGGGAAGCAGGTCACGTCCAGCTCCCGGCACGGCAGCGATGCCGGGGGAGCTCAGCTTTCTGGGGCAGCTCCGGGCTGCTGGGAGCAGCCAGCTGCCGCTTCCAGCGCTTTCGGGGATTGTGGGAGGAGGATTTCCAGCGGTGCGGGGCTACGTGGCACTGCCATCCCGGGGATGTGGCAGTGAGGAGCTCAGCCCCCGCTCCCCTTCAGCTCATCCCGATGGGCGCTGGGGGTCTTTGCTGCTCTGGCAGGAGCATTGCCAAGCTCTCCCAAAAAGCTGATTGCCCCAGGAGTCGCTCCCCTGTCTCAGGGCAGCTGCGCTGGGCGGCACCAGCCTGCGCAGTGCCAGGATCCGTCCTTTCCCTGTGGAACGCCCGGCTCCCAGGGCAGGTGTGGTGCTGCTGGAGGCAGAGACGCTGCCTCTACCTGCCTCCATTCGGATCAGCGCGAAGGGGAGGGAGGGGAGCGGGGGAACTTTCCCGACTCGTTTCCCCACCTTAAGGGGAAAAAAAGAGAAGGAGTCGCATGACTTGGTGCTTCCCGAGAGGCAGCGCGGGGAGAGAGTGACCCAGGGAGCCAAGAATCTGCTCCGCTGTGGTGTCTCATTCCTGCTCTGCGGCGCGGGGCTGCGAGAGGTTGGGTTACGGGAGGCGCGGAAAGGGGACGGTGCAGGATGAGCTCATGCGAGGGCGCGGGAACCTTCTGGGCAGGAAAAAAACGTTGATGCTGCAGTTCAGGGATTTCTGCAATCGCGGCTGTTCCCGCAGATCCCGGCTCGCTCCGCCGGGCCGCCCCTCGTGCCGATGGCAATAAAATCGCTCGGGGAGGGCTGCGGGCTCAAGGTGATTCACGTGCCCTTGCAGGGAAACAGGAGCACACAGCGACCTGCCGAGGAGCAGAGGGAGTGAGGGGCGACACCGAGGTCTTGGGGAGCCCCGGGACACTTGTGCAGGGAGCTGGACCAAAGGCCACCCTGCATGGGGTTATAGGGGGTTTGAGACCACCGGCCCCGCCACAAACTGTGTGAGCAAACCACAGCGTGAGGCAGTGCCTGAGGGAGTGTGCGGAGGAGCCCGAGGGGTCTGGAAAAGCTCCAGTTTCCCTCAACACCTGGGCTGGCCCCCCTCGGTGTGTACTTTACCCCTTGCTGGGGAGGGATGCCATGTTCCCGATTCTTGGCAGCTTTTCCCCTGCAGACTGCGATAAACCCTTCCTGCCTCCCCAGCCCTGCGCCCCGCAAGGTCACCCGGTGTCAGGCGGTCAGAGGCTGTTTGTCCTGTCCTTGGGTAGCATCTCCCGCCCTTAAGAACTCAACGCTGCAAATACTCTTAGATGATGATTAATGAGTGCTTATATAACTGAACCGAGTCCTTAATGCAGCCAGGAGGGTGACAGGAGGGAAGGTGGGAGCAAGAAACCTCACGTCGCTGCTGCCACTGCTTTTCCCACACCGGAGCAGCCGTGTTCTGTACAGGGGGACCCTGGCAGATGTGGGGGAGAAAGAAGCTGGGGCAGTCCCCATCTGGGTTTTCCAGGCAGTTTTGGATCCTGTGGGAGTGAGCGGCCGGTGCTGCTGCCCTGAACCGCGTTGCCCATGGCACGGCCGGGCTCTCTGGTGTGGCAGAGCTGGGAGGTGAAGGGTTTGTGCTGGAAAGGCATTCATGTGTGACAGTGGCTGGAATGTTGTGCTGCTGAGCTGAGAGTGCTGGAGCAAAAAAGGGCAAAAATCCCACAGCAGCACTTTAGTGTGGCCTGTGAGGGATGATAAGGCCACGGCTGGGCACAGTTTTTTCTAAATTTGGCTGTGTTTGGGCAGGTAGGGACGGTCTGACACATAAGATTTGGTTTTCCATAATCTGGCTGGGAAGCTCCAGCCCTGATAAAGCTGCTGCTCAGCGCCAAGGCAGTTTCATGGTTGCCATGGTTACCACATGCTTATTTTCACCATCTTCCTCACCTCAGCCGGGGTGCACCGGCATTCCCAACCCCGAATCCCCCCTGACCTCAATCGGGGTGCGCTGGCATTCCCAGCTCCACATTCCTCCCCGAATCCAGCTGGATGCACCGATATCTCCGCTTCCAAATCCCCCCTGACCTCAGCTCACTTCCTAACGCTCCAGTTTGGGTATCCCGACCCTGCTGTGACCCTCCCATCACCTCAGGGCAACTTGTGCCAGCCCTGATCTCCTGCACCTTTTTGTTGTGGATCCGATTCCCCCCCCCCGCTCCCTGTGGATCCAATCCTTCTGCCCTCTGCGGATCTGTTCCCCCCGCTCGCTACGGATCCGATCCCTGCGGGTCCTGTCCTCCCCGCTCCCCGTGGCTTTGTCCTACAACCCGGTAAATCCCGGTCACAGGGAGGCGCAGCGGCCGCGCTCCTCGCCATGGCAACGCCGGGATTGCGTCAGGGCTTTTCTTTCCAACTGCAAAGCTGGATGAGCAACTCCCTCGGGGACAGTAGTAAGGGAGAAGGGAATATTCTTTTCCCTGGGGCGCTTTGGGACTGCCAGTTCCCTAAGCCAGCCCCGGTTTGGTGTTTTGCTCCCGAGTCCAAGGCTGCCATTGGCCAGACACGGTGGGAACAGCCAGGGCTCCCACGCCGGGACACCGAGGGGTCCTGTGCTGGGGACAGTGAGAGTTCCCGTTCTGGGAAGACTCCGTGTGCCTTCCCTGTGGCACCTCCCTGCTCCTGGTATTAGCTGATCTTGCAGGAAAACCAGGAAGGAGCCAAGGGTTTGGTGATGGATGGGCTGGAGGCCCAGGGACGAGCCCTGCTCCAGTCCAGCCTCCCATTCCCTCCTTTCCTGCAATCCCAGCAAAAAACAAAGGCAGAGGAGGCGGCTCTTGCGCCGTGCAGGATGTGCTGGGGCGTGCAGAGCTCCCCCGCCGCTGTGCCTGGGAGCAGGGAGGGTGGTTCCAGGGGCTTCGCCGAGGCTCAGGGGCAGGAACGCGGTGCCAGAGCCCGGAGCGGGTGGGGGGGAGCTGCTTGGAGGGCTTTGTTCTCTCCCAGCCCTGGGTAAGGCACAGCCCTAAAGGACGAGACGTGACACCCACTGCCCTGTCCTCCCCGCCCCGGGTATTCCCGTCCCCAGCCCTGGCCCGCGGCGGCAGCACCGGAGGAGCTGCTCCGAATTTTGGGAACCTCATCAGAGCAGTGCCCGGGGCGGGGGCTGCCCTTGGCTCCCCAGCAGGTGCCGGAGCTGCCGAGCAGGTTTGGGCTCGGCTGCTGCACAGCTCTGGGCAATTCCCTGTGCCCTGGGCCGCGAGTGTAGGGATTGGGAAAGGTCCCTATGAGCACCACAGCAGGGTGGGGACCCCCAGAGAAGCCCCTGTGGAAGGAGCTGCCTGGCTGCGGGATGGGAGGAACTTCCAGGAAATCAGACTTTCATTAACAGGATGTTTGGTCCTACAACCTTTGCCCTTGGAAGCTTTAAAAATAGGTGATAAAAACATCTGTCATGCGTCCAGGGATTGCTTGAATCGGCTCCAGGTGATCCCTGAGGTCCCTCCAGCCCCTGGTGATTCACGATTTCCCCTGGCTGCACCTGTGCACACACAGAGCTCCGCTTCAGAGAGGATGTTTGCACTCCCTAAGGAAGTGCTGGCACTTTTGCCATATCACTACAGCCACAGCCCTTGCTCACAGCCAGATCCAGGTGACCAAAATGAGGGCTCAGCCAGGGAAAACACCCGTGGGTGCTCAGGTCTGGAACTCACTCAGAAATGAGCTCTGCAGCTCCTACGTGGCGTCTCCTGTTTGGGATCCCTGGTCAGGGCCTTTTTTTGCAGGAGGTGGATCCCAGGCTGTTTCAGTGCTTAATTAAGTGCCCTAATGACTGCTGCAACCTGCCAGGTGAGCTGCCTGCCTGGCTGCTCCCAGCCCTGCTTCCAGCCAGTGGGACATGCAGAAATGTCCCCGAGCCCCTTGGGCTGGTGACATGGGGCTGCTGTGACCCCTGTGTGTAGCCTGATCGTGGAATATCCACGAGGATCATCAAATCCACAGCTGATGCCTTGTCTGGATGCCCTGGGTCAGGAATGATGTGGAGCACTGAACCCTCCTGGCAGCACCAGGGCTGGAGCACACAGTGTCCATTCAGCTCAGCCTTGTGTCACTGGTGCCTCTCACTGTCAAAGCAAAGGCATCAACACATCCCAGGGAGACAGAAATCACATTTTTAGGACACATCCAAGCAGGGCTGTGCTCGCCATTCCCTGTCACAGGAGCTCTCTCTGCTCCCAGCAGCCCTTCATCCTGCTGGGACTCAAATTCCCCTGAAGCAGCAAAAGGTTCTTGGTGTTATTTTCACAACACCCGACCTGCCTGGCTTTGTGTGGAGTCAAATCCCAGTGAATCCTGGTGTTTGTCCCTTGAGGTCTGATGCTGATGTTGGCTGTCCAGCATCCCAGGTTGGAAAATGGCTCAGTGCATCAAGGTCACTTTATCTGCCCTCATCACAGACCAGGAGTGCTCATGTTAATGGGTCTCTAATTTAATCAAAACGCAGTGCCTGTGATTGCAGGGCTGGGATCTTTTCCTCTCTTGAAGGGCAAAAATCAATTTGCAGTAACAGCAGAAGCATCTCCTCGCTCCTCCAGGCCTAGGAAAGTGAGTAAATTTTTTTCATGGTAGAAAAATAACAATATTGGCTTGGTCTGTCACCAATATTGGTGTTTTTTATGTGCTTTTGAGCACTTTGGTGGCAGCATTCTGTCCCTGTGGCCCTGTGAGCTCAGAAAAACCACAGATGTGATACCCCTGGGTTTTGCAATTACTGTATAACCTATGTACAAACTGCACTTTTCCTGCAGATCCCAAAGGGACCACAACAAATCAGGGAGGAAAAAAGCCTGATTTTCATACTCTGGGAGGCAGAGAACTGGTGATCTCTGCTTGACAGAGCAATTGCGAGCGGGTTTATTTGCATCTCCCTGTGGTTTGTTTTTCCTCTGTCTCAGCACCTGGTTGAGAAATTGGTCACCAAAGAGCGGTGATTTCTGTACTTCAGTGGTTTTCTTCTGTGCAGCCTGACTGGAAATACTGGGAAGGAAGAATGGAAGGAAGAAAGGAGAGTGTCCAGCAGCTGCAAACTCCTGCTGTGAACTGCAAGGTGAATTACAAGGAGTTTCTGGAGGCAGAGCAAACGTGGCTNGGTCCTACAACCTTTGCCCTTGGAAGCTTTAAAAATAGGTGATAAAAACATCTGTCATGCGTCCAGGGATTGCTTGAATCGGCTCCAGGTGATCCCTGAGGTCCCTCCAGCCCCTGGTGATTCACGATTTCCCCTGGCTGCACCTGTGCACACACAGAGCTCCGCTTCAGAGAGGATGTTTGCACTCCCTAAGGAAGTGCTGGCACTTTTGCCATATCACTACAGCCACAGCCCTTGCTCACAGCCAGATCCAGGTGACCAAAATGAGGGCTCAGCCAGGGAAAACACCCGTGGGTGCTCAGGTCTGGAACTCACTCAGAAATGAGCTCTGCAGCTCCTACGTGGCGTCTCCTGTTTGGGATCCCTGGTCAGGGCCTTTTTTTGCAGGAGGTGGATCCCAGGCTGTTTCAGTGCTTAATTAAGTGCCCTAATGACTGCTGCAACCTGCCAGGTGAGCTGCCTGCCTGGCTGCTCCCAGCCCTGCTTCCAGCCAGTGGGACATGCAGAAATGTCCCCGAGCCCCTTGGGCTGGTGACATGGGGCTGCTGTGACCCCTGTGTGTAGCCTGATCGTGGAATATCCACGAGGATCATCAAATCCACAGCTGATGCCTTGTCTGGATGCCCTGGGTCAGGAATGATGTGGAGCACTGAACCCTCCTGGCAGCACCAGGGCTGGAGCACACAGTGTCCATTCAGCTCAGCCTTGTGTCACTGGTGCCTCTCACTGTCAAAGCAAAGGCATCAACACATCCCAGGGAGACAGAAATCACTTTTTTAGGACACATCCAAGCAGGGCTGTGCTCGCCATTCCCTGTCACAGGAGCTCTCTCTGCTCCCAGCAGCCCTTCATCCTGCTGGGACTCAAATTCCCCTGAAGCAGCAAAAGGTTCTTGGTGTTATTTTCACAACACCCGACCTGCCTGGCTTTGTGTGGAGTCAAATCCCAGTGAATCCTGGTGTTTGTCCCTTGAGGTCTGATGCTGATGTTGGCTGTCCAGCATCCCAGGTTGGAAAATGGCTCAGTGCATCAAGGTCACTTTATCTGCCCTCATCACAGACCAGGAGTGCTCATGTTAATGGGTCTCTAATTTAATCAAAACGCAGTGCCTGTGATTGCAGGGCTGGGATCTTTTCCTCTCTTGAAGGGCAAAAATCAATTTGCAGTAACAGCAGAAGCATCTCCTCGCTCCTCCAGGCCTAGGAAAGTGAGTAAATTTTTTTCATGGTAGAAAAATAACAATATTGGCTTGGTCTGTCACCAATATTGGTGTTTTTTATGTGCTTTTGAGCACTTTGGTGGCAGCATTCTGTCCCTGTGGCCCTGTGAGCTCAGAAAAACCACAGATGTGACACCCCTGGGTTTTGCAATTACTGTATAACCTATGTACAAACTGCACTTTTCCTGCAGATCCCAAAGGGACCACAACAAATCAGGGAGGAAAAAAGCCTGATTTTCATACTCTGGGAGGCAGAGAACTGGTGATCTCTGCTTGACAGAGCAATTGCGAGCGGGTTTATTTGCATCTCCCTGTGGTTTGTTTTTCCTCTGTCTCAGCACCTGGTTGAGAAATTGGTCACCAAAGAGCGGTGATTTCTGTACTTCAGTGGTTTTCTTCTGTGCAGCCTGACTGGAAATACTGGGAGGGAAGAATGGAAGGAAGAAAGGAGAGTGTCCAGCAGCTGCAAACTCCTGCTGTGAACTGCAAGGTGAATTACAAGGAGTTTCTGGAGGCAGAGCAAACGTGGCTGGTCCTGCCCAGGACAGGGGACACACGCACACGGTGACCCCTGGTGTGTCCAGTCCTGTCCTCGGACACAGGGCACACACAGTGACACCA
The DNA here is from genome assembly GCA_013397245.1 of Thryothorus ludovicianus. Classification (NCBI taxonomy): domain Eukaryota; kingdom Metazoa; phylum Chordata; class Aves; order Passeriformes; family Certhiidae; genus Thryothorus; species Thryothorus ludovicianus. The sequence continues at coordinate 28,982 of VZTB01015868.1, forward strand.
CAGCCCTGTCCTTTCCGTGTTTCCATCCCGTTTCCTTCATGCTTTTATTCCCTCCCATGCATCTCCTCCTCTCCAATCCATTTCTGCACGTGTGTCTCCTCCTCTCCAATGTTTCCAAACACTTTTTTACGTGAGATTGTACTTACTGTATGAAACACTGAATTTTTTTTTCTTTAGGCAGTTCAAAGATGTGTAGCCTCTCCATGACACATCTTTGGCTTTGCCTGTTTTCTCTTTTAATAGGGAAATTTTTCCTGCTGAAGGCATTCTCACCTTTGTCAACACTCAGGATGGGCTTTTAAAGATTTCAATCTTTGGGAAAACGGGTGGAGCAAACACCTTTTATTTTTGAAGAAAACTTTGCTCCTTTGGCTACTTCACACCATCACCTCTCCCAAGTACCTGTGGGACAACACTGCAAGGAGGCGGCTGGAGAGATCATCCACCACGGCACAGGGAGGAGTGCGGCCGCCCCGGGGGCCAGTTCGCGGGGACAGGACGG
>VZTB01015908.1:0-22040 GCA_013397245.1 Thryothorus ludovicianus
GGAAGGGAATCTGGTATTCTTTTATTCCACAGGTAATACAGAAAACTACATATCTTATTACAGTCCTTCAAACATCGATTTCTATACCTTATGCATGTGTACGTGCATATATATTTGTGATTACAAAGAATACAGCATGATGCTGGGAGAGATTTCCTGCCCAGTTTGCAGAAGCCTACCTATGAGATCAGGATTAATCACAAAATATTCCATCTGTTCGTTGCCCTCCAAGCCATGTAACCAGTAAAAATAAGAAGGGATCTATTACAAGAGTTAACAAAGGAATAAGTGCAGAATCCACCACATAAGTATTACCAGTAACTAGGGCTATGAACAGTCAAATTTTGTCCAGTCATGAACTCATAGTATATCTGAAAAAGTGTTTTCTTGGATTGGTTCCCTGAAGGCTACAAGGGCCACTACCTATGAAAATACATCCAGTGGTGATCTGTTTCATACCAACTATGTGGATTTCTATGCAGTTACTTGAAGTATATGAGACAGTCTCATCTAGTTGTTGTGAATGAGTTTGGAGATTGCAATTCTGCAGGACCAAATGCTGCACTCAGTCGAGGTTTCTATGTTCCTGAACTAACAATCATAATAACTTCACTGACCCCAATATATATACCAGGTCATAAAATCCAGGGGGTGGAAAATGAGGCTGAAATTCAATCAAACACACAACACAGATGAAAAAGCTGCAACTGTTGATCTCATGAGGTACAACCTTTAAAATAGACATGAAGTATAATGTATTACTTATAGCAATTAACAAATAATAAATTAGACTGCAAAGTCCATATGTCAATTATTACCCCATGAAATAGATACCAAAATATCTCTGCATTGTTCCATTGGAACCAGAATCACTCATCCAATCTTAATATAGTATGATCATGTCTGAGTGACACCAGTGGTTTTTTAACTGATTATGGCATTAAAGAAGGCCTTATTAAACAGTCCAAATTAAAATGGAAGGGGTATGATATCAGCCGTGAATAAAAGCAGTTTAAGCTGAGCATGAATAGGCAGTGGGTAAATGGAAGAAGGGAGAAAGAGGAATGTCTGGTCCTGGAACAGATTTCCTTAGCAAGATTCTGCCTCTTGACATCTTCATTCAGGACAGGTGAGTTTTACAATTTAAAACCTGCATGAAAAAGAAATTGTGTAAACTGGATACTCCAGTTAATAAAAAAGACACAATATAGATTCAGCCATTAAGAATCTAATAACACACTGTGGTTCTCCATGATGAGTATGTAAATTGGGAAAAAGATCACTTGGGTGTATGGACAGAAAGGTAGATCAAAGAGAGGATTACCCCAAATCGCTTTTATGACACTAATAACTGAAAAATATCTACCACTGATTCTTGACACATTATGCTTTTCTTACTGCAAATATACCATTTCCGGTGGATGAAAATCCTACTTGAAAGTTGAGGATGACAAAAGATTTTCCATACTTAGTTTTAGATTCAGAAATATATAATTTTTTTAATATTTTAAGACACTCCACAGACACATACAGATACATATAAATTTTATGTTTCTGACAAAATGAGTTTAATACCAAAAAAATATCCCATGATGGATTTTTCAAGCTCTGGGAAATGTGCATTGAAATGTGCTACCTCAGGCAATGTTCCCTATTCTTGGGCTGTACAGACATTCTTCAAAACATGTATAATGGAACGACTCACACAGAAAAGTAATATATTCATTCTGCATTTGATGAAGTCAGACATAAAAATGCATCAAGATGAAAAAAGTTCTAAAGTAGCAAAATTAAAAAAAAAAAATTAAAATGTCTATTTTCTAATTTTCTTCACAAAAAATTTACCATATTTTACTCTTATATTTTAATAATAAATTTCAAAGCACACACATTTATTTTTCAAGCACTTTGGTTGGGACAAAATATAGACACACAGATACAGGATAAGAATTAAATTTTATTTCATGTTTCCATTAAATAAAAGCTCAAAATTTTATAAGACCTTATCCATGAGAGAAAAGACATAGAAGTAAACCTTCTCCTCTAGCAGCTGTATAAAGTTCAAACTCTCATTTTCTCACTGGGGGAAAATAAAATTAAGGGAAAACTGCTTATTATTTTAGATTCCACTGGTAATAGTTATAATCCTCACAGTTTTCCAAGGAAAAAATCCACAGCACAATCCACAGCAGTTTTGACTTAACATTTTCCTCATTAGTATTACTGAAATATAATAAAATTTTAAATCACAGTAAGACATAACACAAATGTTTTTTACAAGAGAAAAAAGAGAAAAATGTACTTTGGTATGTGTTAAAATGACTTGACCAAGAGATAAGAAAACACAAGAATGTAGTTCAGATTAAAAGAAAACTAATGCTAATAAGTTACATATGTAAACAATACCACACTTAGAAAGACAGCTCTTGATTCAGAATGGGTGTTCATCTGTTACCAATGCTGAAAAAATGCTAGTGTCTAAAACTGTGGGGGCCCAAATCCTGCTTCTCTCATTTCAGACTGGAAAATAGTTTGTGGGGTTGTTCCAAAGGCATGCTTGCAGCTATGAGTGAACTCAGGTTCTCAGGCCTGACAGGAGGAAAAGTTTAGTATTCTCTAAAAATATAAGCATATTTCTTTAGTAAAAGATTATGAAAAGATTAGAGATAAATCTCAGAGCACTAAAAAATCTTGCTTATGTCATAAAAGCCCTTCTTACATAGCAAATTAAAGATTGAAGGGTATGATAAGTGAAGTTTCAAAGTGATATGTATCTGGAAGGTTGCTTCTTGGCAGACCTCATATTTTTTAAATTGCTTGGCCACTGTGGCCTTCTAGCATCATAAACACATAAGACAGAAAATAATAGTGAAAGAATATGAAAATCAAACAAACCAATATAAGAGCTCCTTACTTTAATAAAGACCTGTGTAGACATTTGGTCTGTAAAAATGTTGTAAATTCACCTCCTAATTTAAGCCTTCTCCACTTCTCCTTCCAACTTGTATTTCTGTTTCCTTTCTTTGTCCTCTTGGAATGAAGAAAACCCTTTGGAATGAAATTGGCCTATGAAGAGTGGTTACACTAGTACGATAACTTGTTTCATGACTTTTATCTGAATGGGGAGAAAAGGAAACTAGCATATGAGACTACAAACAAGGAAGAGTCATTCATCTATAAATCTAGAAACAGATTTTGACATGAGAAGACATTTTAATTTTCACCGCAAGATATCTTTGCAAAGAAGAATGCATAAAATTATAAATTGTTGAGGCTTCTGTCTCTTCATTCAACAATTTTACCCTAAGATAATTAAATCAAGGAAAAAAGCAGTCATGGACTAGATAATTTCTTTGAGCAAAAGCTTTTATAACACAAGAATCATAAGCTTTTATGAATTCCATTAATAAAACAGAAGAGAAACTCACACAGCTGAAAAATATTTAGGTCATCTTAATAGGCCCTGAAGTTAAAGGAAGAGTACTTTAAAGAAACTTTGGGGGAACTCATATAATCCCTGACACATCTTGCAGAATCTGTTAAATCTTTTTTTTTTTTAATCTGATTCTTTTGTGCCCACTTGCTTTAAGTGTCCTGACACTGTTTATTTACACATAAAAGAACTTACCTTGTACAATGCAAACATAGCCAATGCAAGCATGAGGAGACGTCTGAAAACTTACACTTCTCTCACCCTCAGAATCCTCTCCTCTCCTGATTTATCAAGACATTTCTTTATGATTTTTTAAAATAGGTGGCTAGGGTTTCCAGAACATAAATTGGTATGGTGCCCTGATTTTACGGTTCCCTAAAAAAAAGATCCACATCTAGTGTTGAGGTCAAGCTGCAGACATTCTCAGTCCTCTGGTCTGCTGCTGTAATCAGTCAGAGTCACAGCAAGACACACGTGGCTGTTTCATGTTCTGGGGATGCAATAACTAGCTTTTTAAAAATAGTTTTAAATAATCGGGTTACCCAGAGCTGCAATAGGACAAGCTTGACCATTTTCTCTGGAGAATAAGTTTCAGACTACAAATCAATTGCAGTTCAGTGGTGGCTCTTCAGCAGGAGTCTAGATTATTATCGTGATTCTACATTTTTCATGCTGATAGAAGACAGCCTTTCTTATGGGCAGACAGAAAAAGGAAAATCTGTATTTCAAAAAAATCTCAAGCCAAATGAAGTGATGTAAAGCAGTCTATTTTTTGTTACTGATTAACTGACGTGTTAAAGAACCAGAATGGAAAAGTTGGTTCCGTGCAAAGGTTTTCACAGGGGGACATTAGAGATTTTCCAAGTTTTAACAGGGACTCTCCAAAGAAACCAGAGAGTGAAAAACTTCAGTGAAAGGGGATTCCTACTGAAAAACAGAGAATCAGAGGGGTTTTTTTATTGGAAAAAAAAAAATAAAAAAATCTTTAAATTAGTGAGAACAGTAGATGTAGAAATATCTTAGAGGATTGTGGAGGTAATAGGTGCTTTTTCTCTCCAGAGTGTGCACATCATCTCATATTCCCATGGTCATATTTCTTTCACTGATTTTTGGTGTCATTTTGTGTATTTACTAAAATATCTTGGTTGAACAACAGTTTAAGGAAGAGAATCATTCACAAGAACATTAGCAGAAGAATATTTCATTCATGGTGGGATATGGAGATTTTGCAAAAAACCAGAGGAGCAAAGAGATTTAATTGAATTGTCACACATTTTAGATTTGAAAATTTAAATGAAGTTGAAAAGGAAAAAAGGAAATATTCCATAAAAATCTCTGCAAGTAAGACAGATTTATGGGCATGAAAATTGTCAGTTCATTATAAACATGACAATTTATGTACAGAAAATATAACTTCATTTACAAAGTGATGTAATAAACAGAGGACATGCAATAGCAATACATGATTAACAATTTCCAACAATTTTCACTGTACTTTTTTACAGAATGCTGGTCACTTCAGTATTACTTCTCTAGTTTTATCACCACACCTTGTAATGCAAATCAGTGTACCACAAATCAATAAAAGAAATTTTAACACAGAAAAAACTAATCACTGGGATGATAATGAGGAATGTCTCAGGACTTAGAAATGATGTTCAGATATATAAAACATCTTTTCACTCTCTATCATACCTCAAACTTTGATAGACTTGAAACTGAACCTGTACCTTAAAAATTCTTACACATATTTTTTTTCCTTCTGCATTTGTGATATTTTAGGTGCTTGAAGAAGGAGGAACCCTTAAGTTGGAATATATTATTTAGACCCCACCCTGTGGAAGAAATCAAAGTCTGCATAAATAACAGCTACTTCTGAATAGATTTTTATTCATTCATATCATTTCTTGGATTGCTTTTGGAGAAAGAAATTATATAACAATTAGAAGGTATCATGTTAACAGCACAAAGAGCAGTTGTTTCAGGATGCCTCCCACCTATCACTCTCAAGCACAATGAGAATGTCAGTCATGTTGAAGTTTTGTCATGATAGCCTACTGAAGTAACCCACGATGTTCAATACTTAAGTCATGATCACTCGTTTCTTCATGGAAACCAAATATCAAACAGGTTTGCAAAGATCTCATTTTACCATGCATCCTGGCAAACACAAGAACAAACAAAGGCACGTTTCTGAATGTTTAGCCTATGGTTTCCTTGTCTGATCTTGTATTTTATCCCTCAAACAATTGAAGGAAATATTTCTGAAGACATCTGTAGAAAATTTGGGAACAATACACCTATCAAATAGCAACAACTTTTGAACTATTCTTTTATGCTTCATTAGCTCTTCCCCCTCATTAACAGTACAGTTAAATTTGTGTTGCATTCTCTCCGTCTAATCTTCCATCCTTTTCTTCTCTGTCTTAATTATTACCCTAATAATGCTCACACATCTAAAATTACTATTAGCATTTTAGAGCTGTTGTTGAGTTTTCAAGGAGGCTGTTGCATGGTGAAAGAGTTGGCAAACAACTTTAGATTGAGTAAAACTGTATTCTTCAAAGAGTGATGATAATTAACTTTAGGTCATACGGCTATTCTTTAATTTGTTATACATAGATGTGATATGGTGATAGCAATATATTTCAAAGCACTCGTGAGAATAAAAGAACTCCAATACCACCTAGTGTTAGCTAGGTACACTGTCCTTCACTGATCAAAATGGTGGGAAAAAAGGCAACCACAATGTGGAGTCCTGAGAAGACATCCTGGGGTTGAAAGAGAGTTTTTTGCAAAAAGGGGTAACATACAAAACATTAATCCAAAATAGCTTCCTAGACTGAAGCTGGTTAAGAGAAATGACTACTGTGAAGCATAGCCTACAGAGCTAGACTCTGGGGACCTTGCTAAGAAAATGTAACTTTTTCCTAACTTTTCAAATGTGAGATAATGCTGAAGGACAAAATCTTCTTGAAGGCTGAAAGTGAGATAGAATTAACTCACTGTTTTGGGATCCAAAATCCCTAGGCTGAATTTTTCAGTTCCAGAGCAGCCTAACTGTGCAACTGAACAAACAATTTCTTCTGATACATCAATCTAGTTCATGCTAACCAAATGGAAGTACTTTAAAAAGAAATTGCTTAAAAAAATTTTCTCCTTCCTTCTTCTCTTCTTTGAGACTGAAATCTGGGTGGGAAAATGGATTTATCCACATTCTTTTGAGATTATATAACGTGCTATATAGGCAATCAAGGGTTTAAGAGCTCCTGGAATAAAACAAAATACCTAGTTCTTTCTGAATATATTTTTCTGATATTAATTAAAATAATATACCATTTTATTAAGAGGTATGTGGAGTTCTTGCTAACTAAAAACTTCATATCTAAATCCATTTTCTGATTCTATATCTTCTATTATTCTCGACTTACTCTTCCCTCTTGTAAACAAATACATTGCACATTTTTCTATTGCATACCTAATTTAATATTTTAAGCATTCCAGTCCTATAGATAGAAACACATCCAGGGACCGAAATTTTCACAAATCTTTCATCATTGGCTGACTGGTCTCCAACACAAGATTATCTGTGACGACTGTTTTGTCAGCCAGACCTCACTTTGTCAGTGTTTCTCTTCTTGCTTTTTCCACCTTTCTCTTTGTTTCTTCTAATTCAGGACATTCGGTTTTTTTAAACTGGAATCACATCCTTGTGAGAATACCCCTAACTCTACCCATTCTTTTAAAACTTCCTCAATAGCGCTGAATTTTCCATGTTCTCTTTACTAGAAAATGACAATTGATAGCTTATTTTTTAACCCACATTTTCCTACCATAAGTGTAGCAAATAACATGAAAATCAAAAAAACTTACAACAATAATGAATATCTAGGAGGCTTCTGTATAGGACTGCAAGTCTTCCATCCAGCATATTTTCCTTTCACCTAGTGTCTGCTAAGGCTAATCCATCTGTCCTCTGTTACTCTAATCCCAAAATATAAATGAGCGCCTTGTAGGACTGGCTTGGATTCTAGATTCTTTAAGAAAGGCTGTCCTGTAAGAGAAACAATTTCAACATAGAGAGCATAGGACTGTCAGAAAAGCAAATCCAAATTAATTGTAGGATTAGAAACCACATAAATCTATATTAAAAAAAAAAAAAATTAAAAAGGACAAGAAAGCTGAGTTTCCTATGTTGATTTTGCACAATATAAGAAGAAAACAATTCAATGTCACAGCTAAAATGTTAGAAATTTGGAAAATTTCTGTGCTCTCAGGGTAAGCTCCAAGGTCAATTGTCTGGGGACATCATAGACTTGTCTGTCCTTGATATTTTTGAAAGCAGTACTAAGAAAGAACCCTAGGAAAAAATGTGGCATGGACACAATTATTCTTTCCTTTAAGCATGTCTCAAGTTTATAAGACTAATGAAAGAATAATTGTCAATCTGATAATACCTCAACAACCTGGCAGTCCGACAGGGAAGATTAACATCTAGGTGATTCAAGCTCCATTAGAAACTAATCACAATCAAGCCAGTTCAAAGTTATTTTAAGGTAAATTATCAAGGTTAATGACCTGCATAAAATATTCATATTTTAATGTATTAACAGTTCTTTGGAAGATTTTAAGCAATCCTTTGTGGGTCTTATTGTATTCCGGACCAATAAATTTGGAACAGTAACAGCCATTACTGTAACACTAACAATCATTTTTCTCTTCTTGCATTACTGAATTCTTTTAGGTCGACAGTTTTACTTAAACAGCTAATTTAAGGTAAGAAAAAAATATTTCAGACAACACGGTTTTCTCCTTAAATCAACAAATGAAATCTCTTATTGACATTAAGAGAGCTTTGTATTATTTGTACCACGGAAAAAACAAAATTAAGATAACAAAACGCCAACTTAGCAGTCACCCACAGCAAACATGAAATTAGATCTGCGAGAGCACTTTCTTGCTAGTCAGTGGAAAACTGAATATTTTAAAATCATATTTTCAGGGCAAATAGTGGAAAAGCTTATTCAAGCTGAAGAACTGACAGACCTCTAAATTCAGTGTCTTTTTGTCACAACCTTTTGGTCTTTACCCCTAGTGCCTCCAGCTGCAGCAGAATCCCATGGGCAGGCAGGTACCTTTGGGGCTCTGCCTTTTCCCTCTGAGCTCACTCCTCCATCACCGTGTTAATTCAGACCAAAGTCACCAGCAGAATGGACTGACACCTGCCTGTGAATGTTGATGTCTGGAGATGAAGATGGAGCAGGCATTCATTTCTGCCACCCTACCAGACGGCTGATGGGGGTCACCATGTGTTCAAGTACAACTGTGAAAATTGACAGCACCCTTCTGCCAGAGGCCTCACCTAATGTCACTTCAAACTCTTTCAAGGTCAAAATGCAAAATATAACCAAGTGTATCTTGTACAGCTGTTCTGCACACTTCCTTTTCAGCTGTATACATGTCCAAAATGGTTTGTGTGTAAAGCACATTTTAGCTGTCAATCTTCTTTGCCAGCTAAAGAAAGTCAATTATTTGCAATAAGTTCAAACTCAAAAATTGCAAGGAAAGTTTTTTGTTAATTTGAAGGATTATTTAATCTGAACCTTGTCTGCAGAGGTTTTGCAGGCTTGAAGACACTTCTAAGAATTAAGTTAATATTAGCAAACCATAATTTTAATGTTTTTCCAAGTAGAAAACATTAGAAAGTCTTTTTTCTGTAATTTGATATGATGCCTTTGTAAGAGCAACAAACTGACTAAATGAGCATTAACTTGTACAGGTGAATTCCCACTCTCCACAGATTTACCAGATGTCACGGACAAGATTAAATACTAGTTTAGGACAGTGCACACATCAATTTCAGAGTTACCTCAGGGATTAAAAAAACCCAAAAGAACAGAAAAAAACACAGAATAGAAAAAAAATGGTGCAGAAAAAGCAAGATTTCCACACAGTGGCCCACTGCCTAGAAACCAGCAGTGAGATCCCATGAAAAGCATCCTCCTCTTCAGTAAAGGAAGTGGTGAGAAGGAGGAAAATAATGAAAATTAACCTTTGTTCATTCCTTCCTAGTACAGCTGCAATTTTCATTGAGACTAACATAACACTCCAGCCGGTAGTTTTTATTCATGGCACTACTACTGCTGATATTAGCATTATTAAATATTTTCTACCTTATAGGTAGTAAAGTAGGCACCTAACTATTAGATAATATTTACTGGAAACTGACATGATCCATTTCCTACCTACTGGGCACTATATTTTCTAAGATGAACATATAGACTAAAAGCTATGAGGCAAAGGGTAAAAGAAATTTAATGTACAATTATGAATCACTTGAAGTCTTGAAAAAGTCTTGAAAGAAAAAAAAGATGAAAAGACAGGGAAAGAGTAGGATGATTTAAACATCAGTGGCAATTACTTTCCACAAGAAACAAGAGTCAACAAGGTTCAGAGGAGGACTGCCCAGGGAAGAGTGCATCTGAGCAACAGGTTGAAAGCAGTGCCAGGAGTCCTGTGGTTGTGTGGATTAAAGACTGCAAAGTAAAAAGGTGTGCTCTGGAACTGCAAAGGGAGGTCTCAGAGGGTCACAAATGCTAAGGCACCAAAAGTACTGTGAAGCAGCGCAACAGCAAAAGGTACATTTTTACCACGAAGAGAACAAAGCGAAAACAAAATGTCCAAAAAGATCACAAGGTCACTTTTTTATGCTTCTGTAAGAAATTAGACAGAAACCACTTGAGATCATCACTAGAAAAGACAAAGGAAAGGGTGAAAATAAAGTGATATTAATTTTACAGTAGCTTTGCTCAAAGCCATCATGCCATGAGAATATCTGTGATGGTGCTCAGACACTCAAGGAAGTTAGCCCTTATCCTAATTGCCAGCATCCCAGTGTCCCACGAGAAGCAAAGACAGAAAACCAGAGAAGAATGTTAATTCAGATCAAGGCTGTTTATCATTGACAAATAAAAATTAAGCAGCTGGTCTCGGCCTGATCGTTGTCGCTCTGAATGTCCTCCTTTTACCTGACATAAGCTTGTCCTTCAACTTCATAGCTGCCAAATGGGATCACGTTTAAATTTGAAGTTTCTTGATGTTAGAGAAAAGGAAAAAAGCAAGCTTTTCCAGGAAGTCTTTTACTTTGAATGTCTCTCATTACCAAGAAGAGATAAAAGGGGTATTTTTGTGGCAACTTACATCATGCAAGTCACAGCAGAGGTACGGCTATCTTAGAAGTGGCATTGAAGTCAGTTCATTTTTCTCTTCCCCTTCCCTTCCTTTTTTCTTCTCCTTCCACTTCCTACCTACAAGACTGGCTATGATTCATTCATTACTTTATTCTGGTATGAGCAATTAAATCTCAAATTAATGCAGACCTGTCTGTGTTAAATCAAGTTAAATGGATAAGTTCAGTAAGAGCTTCTTTTTTGTTGTTTTTGCTGTTTCTTGGCTTTACATTTTGTTTGGGTGCTATCTACACAAGTGCAAGAGAGGTGTCTGATAATGAGGAATAACCACAACCCCTCACACATACAAAAATAACCAAAAAACAAAACCAAAATCCCTACTTAATATCACTGACTTTCAGCTTTTCTTTAACATCATTTTAAAGAGAAGATTAACCAATTTAAACAGTTTGTACTTCATCTAGTTCCAGGTTATCTCAAAATGAAGCAGGATGTGCCCTTGTCCTCCTCAAGGCCATTGACCTCATATCTAGGTCCAGTTCAGAGACCCAGCAGTGACAACTTCCATGTGTTGAAGTTCCTCTTGTATAATGTTTGTTGCCAATAAGGAAAAGACTAGGGAAATAACAGATTAACTATAAAGAACCCCTTTCTATGCACCCACTTTGCATTAAGACATATTTTCCTTCAATAATGCAGATGTTAAAACCACAGTTAGTATGCTCCCTGTAAAATTACAGAAAACTGTAAAATTCCCAACAATTAGAAATCAGTGGTGCCGTAACTATTTAAGTGTCTACACTCACAGCAGATATTTTTCTGTTAGATTAAGATGAATTTTCTTCAAATAAATCTGAAATTATGACCATAAACATACAATCTCTTTGCTGAGGAAGAAACTTGGATTCTAATTCATCTTTAAAACAGTTAGGTAAACTAACACTGATACTATAAAATGACCTAATGCAACCATCATTAGTGATGATCTGACTGATGATTTTATCACATTCCATCCAAAATAGGAAGCTGATTCTGCTACTGGTAGCCATAGTTATTCTTACATCAAAAGATCCTGAAATATTAAGGAAGTGTTCACAAACTCTGAGTGACCAGAAGATCTAGAGATGCTCTCTTAATGATTAAATTGCTTAGAAGACAGGCAGAGCTAAGATGGCACAGTCAGACATTGATAAATTCAGTTCAACCGAACATACTCTTGGCTTTGCACAAGTATTCGACAGGAAATTTGCTCAGAATTAAATGTGTCTTCTTTTGGATCTGGATACCTATAAAAACAATCAGCAAGCAGTTTTAAAATTCTGAATAAAGACATGATAGAGCAGAAGAACAAAACATCAGCAAATACATTATTTAACCATGCAATTAAGGTCTAATAATAATGAGTTGGAGTTCCAAGGAAGGAAAATTATCACAAAAACCTTAAAAGAATATTGAAAGTATATTGCTTCAGCAGATATAATTCTCTCACACCAATTCAATCACCAGATTTCAGAAACACGAAATTTATCTGGAGACAATTTATCCCACCCTTACATTCTTGTCTCTGCCTCTAAAGGAGCTAATATTGTAGAGGAAAAAACAAGAAAAGACCACTAGGGTCTAGTTCAGGGTTATATTCCTTTTCTATCTGCATAATTACCAACACTCTGACACTCAGCAAAAGCACAAAGGCATCAAAATGAGATTATAAACAGTCCTGAAACCTCCCTGGTCCAAAAGTGAGTTTACAGTCTCTATTATCTTTCACGACTGTCCCTCAGCCAAAGCTGAATCCTGTTGTATGAACAGTCAATGTTGTATGTATAGTTTGACTTCCTGAGCTTACAGATCTTTTCCAATCTAAACAATTCTATGGCTCTGTGATCACTGATTTCTACCCAGGACTAATGCAGGCCAGTTGCACTGATTTATGTACCTTCCCCTTTGTACACAGGCAAAGTACAACAGCACAGACTACACTCTCACAGACAGACCATGAAGAAAGCTTCTTATAGGCTTTGGTTTGTCATCTTCATCCCAAAACATATGGGCTGTGAAAATTTGGATGGAAGGTCCAATCATTGCACAGGCCCAGTGATAGAACTAGGCATGCCTGGGGATGTAGAGAGCATTTCTCTCAACTCCCAGCCAGTCTCTTCAGATCTGCCCAACTGAAGAAGTATTTGGAATTTGCTTTGTGTACAAAACAATGCACTATAAATGTGGAATTCAGTAAAGAGAAGGAAAGAACTATATGCTTATATATTTGTATGGATATGTTGGTAAGTGACTGGTTGCCCTTCCAATATGCATAATCCATAAAATTAAATTGAAAAAATACAGAGATTCTCCAGAATTTAATGAATTTACCAAACTTGAAGATCTATGGATCATTTTTTTCTCTTTCCGGGATAAAATTTCCAAATATGATGGGGTACTCAGGTCTTATGATAAAGGTTATTACATAGATGGCATAAGAGTGGGTAATAGATGTCCTTTGCTGTACAGGTGTTTTTGTAATTGTAGCAGACAACAGAATTTTTAAAATAGATCTGTCTTGTTGATTCAGAATCCCATTTAACACTCATGACTTGTTTTTGGGGTCCTTGCTCTAGCTGCATGGTAACTTATAGAACAGTTGTCTCCCGATCCTGTCCTGAATGTTAACTTCTTGTATTTCAAGACACAACAATACACAAATATTCCGCCTTAACTAATGAAGTAAAGTGACATAAATCGGTGAAATCAAATATTTCATGTTCTCTAATAAATGTAACAGCAGTTTGTGATGTACAGGCTTGAATACAGATTGTATTTCCTTTGTCAAAGTTGCCTGTGTGTCTTAGATTATTAGATGTATTGTTTTAATCATTCACACTTTTACTCCATCTTGCATCCAGGTCAGTTCAGGTCAGTCAGAGAGAGGCTGTGACAATGAGCTCCTCTGCAGCACATGAGATACTCATGGATAAATTACTGCCCACACATTGCCAGAAGTAATGTGAAGGCAGAACACCAGCTGACTTGTTCAACATTTTTTACTTTCTCCTTTGTAAGATATAAAGGAATCAGCTTTGTTCTGCACTGAAAATGCCTATGTTTGAATGACCACTGAAAATGTAGTTTTGTGTTCAAAGAGTCATAACTGAGAATAAGTTATGATCCAGAGTGAAATCTCACCTTTAAATCAAGTAACAACTGCTCCTGGCTTTCAAAAAGACACGCTTATTTTGTTCTGTTCCAAAGAACTGAGCAGTCTTAATGACAAGTTTTGAGATCATATTGACTTATACAGGAATGGGAACTAGAAACATAAATGTTGCTTATCAGCATTTTTTATCTGCTTATCAGCATATTTGTCTCTTTGAATGAAGTCCTCATCCCACTTATGGTAACAATGTTGAGATCATCCAGAGTACAATCCGTGTGAACAGTACCTGGAGTAATCCATTTTTTTACCTCTCAATCACTCACTTCCATATGGTGGTTCCAATTGTTGGTCTGCTGATCCTAGAGATCTCTTCCAAACTTAATGATTAAATGATTCTGCAAAAGAGATTTTTTCCTTCCAAAAAGCATGAGTGGAAGAAAGTTTAAACAACAGAGAAAGATACTGGAAAAAAAAGGATCTGATCCACTTCAGTATTTCCAAAGTATCTGTGGTAACAGCCTGTTGGTACACAGGAAATTCATAGCCATTGTTTTAAATGTGTAGAATTGTGATCTGTGAAACCACCTTCTCACTCACTGTGTTCAACCCCACTGAAATTAACAGTGCTTTGTGCATAATGATTTGTGAAAAAGAGAAAAAAACAATAACCCTGTGAAGCTCACCTGAACTCCTCCGGGTCCAAATTGAAAATCCAATAAAATATTCCTTTCAATGACACAAGTATTCTTAAACACAATACATACCTACAATACAGAATCAGAAGCCTACTAGTATTACCTCAAGTTTATGGTATGCCTTTAGGAAAAAGTGTTTCAGAGAGCATTCTGAGTAACTCACTGTCCTGGGCTGATGCTGAATTGTATCCCCATTCACCTCTCTCTCTCTGTTCAAACTTCTCCTGGGACCACAGCTTCTTCAACATCTGCTTGCTTCAGCACAAATGCCTTTGTTCATACCTACAATTTGAACATTTCAGTCCTCCATGCTTCTTTTGATGAGTTACAGATTCCTGTATACATAGCTGAATGAGAAGTTATATTAAAAAAAAAAAAAAGATGGTATAAATAATATTTTTTTTGCACAGTGAAAAACTGAACATATTTAGATTGGTAAACAAAGAGTAAATCCATTTATCTTGTGTAGGTACAGAAAATGTACTACAATTTTCTAAAGAACCAAAAGGGAGAGGATGCTTTAGATGAGAATACATTCATGTGCATAGAAGATATTTATAAATTTTGTTAAGTTTCAAACAGTTTTGTCATATGACATTTCTTTTTTTCTTCCTTTTTTTAACATTTAATAGTTTCACTGTTTGTTTTGTTGGCTTATACATTATTTTAGAAAGAGAATGATGTATTCTGATTGTGATGCTTGCAATTTCGCTTCATGAAAAAGGTCAGCTTCAAGATGCTCATTTGTTACAGAAACCAAAATGCCAATTATAAAATTTTGCGAGATGTGATGTACTCATGCACCAAAGGTCATCCCTCCAGAGAGTACAAATTGGTCCCACTCTACTGAAATGGATAAGTTTATATCAATGTTTATCTTTTGCCTTATAGGAACTTAGTTGTCATGTCAGGTGGTAGAAAATAAAGTGGAAAGACAGTAGCTTTACTGATTGCAGAATAAACTAGTAATAAATAAAAATAATAAACTTAATAAATTAGTTGATTAAACTTTTGTGGTTCAAAGGAAAAAGTGAAAAGTAACTGCCAACATCTGGAAATAAAATGTGATGTGGACCAACACCTGTATTTTGTTTGCATTACAAGATGTTCCTTTACTTGGCTGAGAATGAAGAAGGTTAGGCCCCTGATCATCAAGAAGAAGCCTCACCAACCTGCTCCAAACTCTTCAGGTGATGATCTACCAGACGTGATCCAAGGATGGGTGAAATAGATTTTCTGCAGAACACCAGAAGAAGTGGAAAAACTAGGCAGCCTTCTGGAATACTGTGAAATGAATTCTGGGAAAAATAAATCTGTACTTGTTTATTTTCAATGGATCAAACTCAGCTGGAGATATATGAATACAGTTAATGGTTTCTTATATGAGAGAACAGAGTCAGATCAAGAAAGCAAAGGCAGTATTTCAACCAAGAAACAGTGATTTCAGACAGAAACTGCAAGTAGTCAAACTGAGAAATTGTATCAGATCCCTTGAGAGATAAGAAATTTCTTCCTAACCCTGTAGAATTGCAGTGAATCAATGAGTCTTATACTGTCAGGAAGCCTACTCTTCAAGCATCTTTTTCATTGAGCAATCTTCCTCAAGAGAGCTGCTCTAAGATTGCTGATGTTTTCTAAAAATGGATATTCAAGACAGGTACTTCTCGGGGGCATATTCTTTACTCTTGCAAATGATCAGAACTATTATCATTAATGCCTTCTGCCAGTAAAAAGAAAAATAAAAAAGGAAAATAAATTAAAAAAATATTTTTCTCATCAGTCATGTTGTTCTCCATAAAGCTGAAAATTCAGAAGTCCCATACTCTTGAAAAGTTCAATTCATAAGTAATAAAATCAGGTTTAAAAAATGTGGAACACCTAGGATACTCTTTTAACTATTTACACATATCATTTACCACTACATTCATTAAACATAGGCAGTAAAATCGGACTTATTAGTTTCACAATGTTCTGCAACTACTACTATTTAAATAGGAATTAAACCAAATCAAGTGATCAGAAATGCAGTACAGTTGAACAGAAATTATCCTTAAAAAGAAAGAAGCAGATCATCCCACTTCTAACTAACCTCAAAGCATGATGTCCCAGGACCCACAATACAATACACAGTACAATACAATACAACATATTACAATATCACATTCTATGTTTTTCCAAGACCGGGTATTAGGATTAAGCCTTTTGTACTTCCATTATAATTGGAAGTATTTAACGAAAAGGTCTCAGCAGACAAGACAACAGGTAGAATTCTTTATAACTCTAAAATCATTCTTGTGTTTCTTCCCACATCTGCTGCGTAAAATCACATTCAGCTATGGATTGCCACTAATATGAAACAATGTTTGTGTTAAACTCTTACTAGCATTTAATTTACAAAAGGTAGATGCCTTTTTACTTCTGGGAAATATGAAACACCAGTTTCTGCCCTTTCATAATTTTTCAGTCCGTACCAACTTCAGTGTCTTCAGCAGTATTTCACCCTTTCCAAATGGACTGAAGGCAGAGTGACATTTCTAGAATACAAAATGAAGAGTTATACATTTATTTCCCCCACACATTTAGCATACATTTTGAAGAATGTGTGAGTGCTGATTATTCTTGTTTTACATTCAGCTCATGTAAATGTGTCACTTTCCCTCCAACATAGGTGGTTGAGGGAAAAAATATGTTTAAAAAGCATGCAGCAGCATTCTTTGCTTAGGAAACGACGAGTGGTTTGCTAACAAAGGGCTGCAGCCAGCCTACTCCAGTGGCTGGGATGGCTTGCCAGGATGAGCTGTCACTTGAGCCAGGTCTGTCTTGTATAGTAGAAAAAGGCATGCACCTGTTGAGCAGTGCAACACTGTGCTGATGGAAATGCTAGCCCAGACCCTCTGAAGCACATTGCAGTTTCAGGTCAGGGCTGTACCTTATCTTCCAGGCCCTGCCTTTCTCCAACGTAAATTAGCTTCCTAGTGGCATTTTTTTCTTTTTGAGCTGACTGCAGGTACATCTATGATCCCTTCACTTGTATGGCATGAGGACACTGACAGTTTGGAGTACAGTCTCCTGTATGATGGGAAGATTATGTATAAACACCTCTGACACAGGGTGAATTGCCTAAGACTCATGAACACTAATACAAATTATCAGGAAGTTAATTAAATGTTGTAAAGGTTAGTGTTTCTTGCAAGTAAGCCTTCTTTCCACTCCCTCAAACTCCAGTACTTAGCAATTTGACAGATATGCATTTACACATCATCCATAATGCACCATGAGCTGAAATTTTTCAAGCGCACCCAGAAGAGCAGCCTGATGTGGTGAGGGCAATGCATTAAAGATTTTAGAGCAGAACCATTATATTACACATTTGTAACAGCTTGCCAGTAATGCTTATTCTGTTCTCTACACACACTGAATGCATCATTATCCTGACATACAGTCACCAGTAGGCAAGAAGAAAGGACACTGCCAGCTGTCACATGCTATTTTTTGCTGGGACTGAATTGTTGCAGAAATAAAGTTTTATTGTACACCAGCATATATTCCAGATACAGTCTTAAGCAATCCAGTGAAATGTACACTTCTTCAGGATTTACCTTTGCATATTAGACTGCAGCAACACAGTAAGGGTTAAAAGTTTGGGGCAATTAATCAAGTCATAGCTGTAATACCATTTGAGACAAATCCATTGTTTCTATTGCCATAAGGTTGGACAGGCTTCTTAGGCAAATTACGGAAGAGATAGACTGCCCTGGAACCAGGACAGAGAGCAGCCAAACAAATATTTCACAATTGCTCTATCTGGACTGTTTGTCAAAGAAGTGTTTGTTTCTTCTGCTGTCCTTAGAGAGCTGTGGAGATATTTAGCACCCCAGTGGGGGGTCTCAGATAATACTGTGGGTATAATCAGAGTAGAAAAGTATGATAAGAAAATTAAAAGATTCAAGGCACCAGTTTCCTATGCAGAGAAAGTCAGTGTGCAGTTTGACACTGGTATTTATGCCTTTCTTCTTATGCCATCATCCTTGTCCTTGCAATAGGGTACTCTGTCAGACTCTGATATCAGCTTTATAACTCAAGAAAACAAATTTCTTTAACAAATTTCTTTATCCTTTTTTCAGAAAATTGAGAATATTTTTCAACTTAGAAAGATTTCCTCAAATTCTTAATAAAAAGTCACATTAATATACTGCTGTACACAGTGTCTTGAGTAAAATAAAACCAGCATTTATTAAAAATTTTTAACCAACTCCTATGAATTTGTGTGATATCATTTTCATCCTTATTCATGGTTTGACTTCATTCTGAAAACTTGAAGACCTGCATAGCTATAAGAAATATTGCAATTATGGTGTCTAACGTCTAAACAGGAAATATATCTAGTTTTGGTACCAAATTTCTAAATTATTTTTGCAGAGCTTAAAAACAGCAGCTTCTTCAGAATAATGCTCTGAAAAGCACATGAATGCTGGAAAACTCCCCATAAATATCACCATTTACCTTCTAAATATACCTGAACATGATTTGTCTGCCATTGGAAACCAAATGCAACTCAGGTTGCCAATATTAGTAACTGCCAGCATAGGTTTGCCATCAAAAGATTATCAAAGACTGCTAATGAGATCCACTGACTGAAATTATTTGATTCACTGGTCACTAGGTACAACTGAAAGTATTAGACTGAAAGAAGGTATTGTCACAGAAACTCTCATAGACTTTTGCCCAAAGTCTTATTCAGTTTTGCATAGACACAGGTAATTTACTTTATTTTATTTTTTACTTCATTTGCTGAATTGGAGAATTTGAGAGAAAACAGATACTTTTTTGAAACACAGATCAATTTCTTAGAACACTATTTCCCAGGGGAAAAAAGAGATACACACAAAATGTGGAAGAGGGGAAGAATAAACAATTCAAAATAAACATAAATGTCATTTCTGTATGAATTGGAGGTTTTGCTGCTACCAAGGTGAAATATTTTCTTGGGGAAAAAAAAGGCAAAAACCAGCTGAAATAGTACTGAAGACACTAGGTCATTTGTGGAGAGAAACACTTCAGAACTTTTTCTATAGCAAAGATAGTAAGATCCCTGAACTCTAGTCCAGTAGAAAATACACACTTCAAGCTATTTGAGTGCACAGTGTGATTTCCAGTGGAAAACAAAACTACAAAACATGCATTATAATTGTCAGTAATTTGTGCCCATGACCTGTGATATTTCTTCAAGCTGCTTAAACAAAACCTGATTTCATATTCCACTTTTCATTTCAGGTAAGAGAAACAGGTTAAAGTTATAAAAGCTCATATGAAATGCTGAGAATCTTCTTTGATGTGGTAAAATATATGAGATGAAAAACATGTGAATTACAAAGAAAATATTGAGCATTCATGTATGTCCTGGTTTAGAGCAAATTCGGGAAAAAAACCTCTGGATGGAGATCCTCTAGAAAACAAATCTGAACCACCCTTCCCCCCAGCTGGTTCGGGACAGGAAAAATTTCCTTGGAGGAAAGTGGAAAAAAATTGTTTATTTAACAGTCAAAAGCACTCCCCAGCACAACCAACACAGGAACAACAATGAACAACAAAACCTCTCTTGGCTCTGCGGAAATGCCAAATTCAGAAATTCTCTCCCGTGGCTGTAGCTCGGCTCAGTTGCTGTCGGTCCCTCAGGGCTGGGAAAGGCCGGGCCCAGGCCAGGCCCAGTGGGACACAGGTGGGAGCTCCTGGGGCCCTTTGGGTGTTTAACCAGAGCAGGTTCACACAGTTCTAAGAAAAAGGAAAAAAAAAATGCAGTTTGGAGAACTTTTCTGCTTCAGTTAGCTAAAAAAAATAACAAAAAGCAAAGGAGAGCTCTNCTTCCATAAACTTGCACTTGACAAATTCAAGTCTAAATTACTGATGTTTATAATTATTTTGAATTTGATTAGATACACAGCAAATAACAAGTCTTAAGTTAAAAAAAAAAACAGTCATTCACATATTTTGAAGAAAAGCCTTCTAGACAAAAAAGGTAGAGATTTTCTCATTATTTCAGTTACAAGGATTCCTGCACAGACTCTGTTTCTCACTACAGTTAGAGAGTGATCAGGTTCTTTTGAGTCTGAAAGGAAATCTAAGTCTGCATAATTTTTCTTTATATTTATGGAGCAATACATTCTGTTGCTTTGCTTGGCAGACTATAAAGTAGAGATTTTGGGCCTTGGTTTTGTCTTCTTTAGTTTCATAGTGCCAATCTCTGCGTTGCGTTTTTTGTTGACTGACAGAGTCATATTTTTTTAAAGGAATTACACAGATATATTAATATCTGAATTATTACTCAGATCATGGGAGTTAAATTTTTGTACTGATCACTTTCTGGAAAGGAAATAATATTAAAATTAATAGTCAAAAAACATAAATTAGGTAACATGTACAGTTGTTTTATGAAGCTAGAATAAACTATCATATTTTTATTTGGAAGAAAATGACAGGAAAGTTAAGACTTCAGTCAGCAAACTTTGATAGATTAGATTGGATTTAGACTGGATCAAAAAGATTCCAACAGGCAAAACAGGTCCATCAATTAATCTGGACTACGACTATAAGACATACAGCACAATCTATTAATCAATCATTTTTTTACATAGTACATTAGAGATTTGCAGCTTTCCTCCCATAATCTTTGTTTTCATAGCCACCATATTGATAGCAACTGTGCACTTATCTTCAAAAAGTTTTGAATATCTTATTCAAGTTTTTAGGAAAATCTGATGCATGCAGAAGTCTGAAAGGTATGAATTTCTATAAATCATACCCTAAGAAGGCTCTAATTTATATTGAAGCAGAAAAGAGTATGATTCTAATACCAGTACATTCTGTTTAACATGTTTTTTAGCTAATCAACTTGGTTACCCTAGGCCGTTCACTTTTTTAGTCAGCCAGCAACAAAGAGGGAAGAAGAAATTTAAGCGACTGTAAGAGATGGATTAGAGCCACCTTCCCCCAAAAAAAGTGGTGTTATCTTGACATCCAAGAGGAAGTAAAGGAGTACTCCAGTGCTGAAAGCAGGAAGAAGGGAGCTGATGTAGCTGATGCATAAAGAATTGAGATCAGTAAGAGATAAAACTTGAGCTACAGGTGAAACAATTTATTCTTATTTTTAATCATAAGGTAGGAAGTTGTAATATCCTCATGTGAATATCAGTTTGCTTCCTTTTCAACAATATTTATTTGTGGTTTGTTGAGGCAAAAATGTTTTTCACAGCCTCCCCAGGGATATGTATTAGAAAATGCTTATAAATATTTTAATTGCATATTCATAACTATAAATACACATTTTATTAATAGGTAAATACTAAATACATTTATTTGGGCAAGGTTCATTGGTACACTTGGAAATTTTTTTATCCTGACTACTCAAATGATGGATCATTTTTCCTCATATATGGTGTAAAGATGGAAACAACTATTTAGTGAATTATGCAGAAATCTAATTTAATTATCTGAAAGTATATTCTTAAATGTATTTCTTATAATAAAAGATAATGTAAAATTATTTGGTACCAGGTATAAATTTTTTTTATGGG
>VZTB01015922.1:0-22152 GCA_013397245.1 Thryothorus ludovicianus
TTGGACAGCTCCCTCAGGAACCCTTTTGGGATTTAACAAGGCTGTGTGCACTGTGGAAGGGTTCTGTGCCACTGCTGAAGCAGCAGTCAGAGCAGTGGAGTCACAAATGGATCTGGTGGAATTTCAGACTTGTCTGTATCACTCTCACTGTGGCATCTGGCAGTGATTTGCAGTAGTTCACCGGGTAGAGGAAATGTCCCATATTATAAATATATTTTAGTCTGATTTCCAATGGAAATAAGGCAAATGTGATTATTTGGGTTAAAAAAAAAAAAAAAAGAGAAAAGTAATACTGCAGATTTAAATGGAGATAATAGAAAGTCCATTAAAAAATTAAATCATTCAAAGAAAGCAAATTCTACTGAAAATTAGCTCCCCTGGCTCCCTTTCTCATGCAGGTGCACATGTTATTTTGTAGATCTGTGCTTGTTCTACTTTGCCATCTTGATCTTTCTTAGCTGCATGCTGTGTTTTTAGTTAATGCAAAGGGTGTCACCTGCACAACTCATGCAAGCAGAGGTTATCTCCAGGTAGTCAACAAACAGAGATGTCCTTCCACTCATGCACGGGGCTTGGCAGCAGTACCTTGCCTGGAGACCCTGCTCAGTGGAAACTCTGAGAATCTTTGTGTTTGTTCCCCACTCCCCAGCAGCCCTAGCAAACAGGGCGAGGTGATTGCAAATCATTTCAGCAGCAGCCCTGAGCAAACTGATTGTCTCAAATTAATTTCTTTGTGGACAAAGGTTTGAGAAATGTCACCATTTCAGTTGCCTCTGTCTGCAGAAAGCAATCAGGACAATGAGACAGGATGAAAATGCAGGGATTGCCTTGCTTGTGCCAGCACATCCCTGCTGGACCAACAGGCTGACCAGTGGTGGGTTGCTGACCAGAGCAGGGCATGTGGCTGCACTAACCCTGAGCTCACCTCCCAGCTCAGGTGGCACTGGGGAGAGGCACACACTGCCCTGAAGTCACTGCACTACCAGAGCAGGCAGGCTAACACCCCCTTCACAGCCAGCTGGCCTTGCCTGCCACCGTTTCTGGGCTGACTGCACTCCTGAGGATGGCATTCTGACACGAGATGGGAGTCTGAAGGGAAGGGAAACGGCGCCATTAGACTGGCTGGTAATCAGCAAGAAACACCCACTGTGGCAGAAATTACGAGTACAGTGTCTCAAGAACATTATTCCAGAGGACTGTCAGTCCAGGGCCTTCCATCAGAGTTTAAATTCACTCCATTTTCCTTTTTAAGGCATGGTTACAGTCTGAAAAGTGAGTCTGTAAAATGAATTCTTAGTGTTTCCTATTTATTCCCTCTCACTGACTTCCATAGAAAACATGCTTCATTTAAAACTCAAAAATAAGGCTTCCACCTGCCAGCAAATATAAGTTCAAAGCAATTTCTCACAATCAAGTTATGTGCTTTCTGTTTCATACATCATCACTAACAACAATGATTCTGGGGTCAAAAGGGAGGAGGAGTGTGTGTTTTCATGATGGATGTGGCAACATGGAACAGAACTCACTTTTGCCTGACTACAGTGCTGACAGTAGTAAGATTTTATTTGTGTCAGTAAAAATAAGGGCTGCTATTAAGGCAGGGAGACCTAGTGCATGAAATGCTGTTTTTATCACCACTTTCCTCAGCATAACCTCACTTTAAACAAAGCCACAAAACAAGAATGTCTCCCCAATGCTGCATCTTGTTTAATTCAGGTTGCCAGAGAGCAAGCAAATTTGTCAGAGGCTATGCCTGTATTGCTGTGCTGTGCTGGTGGCTCATAATTCTGGGGTGGTTCTTTCAGGGCTCCTAATTCTTGGCAAGTGAATCAGGCCCAAGATAAAACGTGTCCATATCTGAGGAAAGTTTATGGGTGTGCATAGGAGCCTGCACATATATGCTCCTGATGGAGAGAAGCTCTAACTCAGCTGGCACAGAGCAGATCACAGGATGTTGTTCCAGATTGTTCCAGCACAAAATTAGCTCTACCTTTCAGAGTAATTAATTGCTTTTCTACAGGGGAAAAAAATTTGTCACTTGGTTTTGAGTGAGTTTCATCAGATATACCCTCCCCATCACTGTCTCCATGGCAAAGAGAAGGATCAGTACAACTGACACGTGGAGGACCAAGATCTGCACAGACAAGTGCCAGGAGTTGGACTTGTGAGTCTTTATAGGCTCCCAAAATAAATGCCTGCAGTTTTTCCAAAGAGTTCAGCACTGGGGAGATCACATTCAGAGTGTTCAGTGTGGTTACCATTAGGCAGGAGATGCAGCTCCCATCCTGGGAAGCCCAGATTAGCATAACCACATGCAAATTTTCCCACAGCATAGAAAAGAACTAATTTCAGAGTATAAAGTTAGGTTTTAATGGCTTTTTTTCATCCTCATATTAAAAATCAAGCTGGCCCCGTGAGCAGTACAGCTAACAAAGCCTGGATTTTCACTGATTTGTGTCTCGTGACTTGATTTACAGTAATTTTAGAAGATGAAACCTCCAGCTGAAGCCTTTGTTGCCCTGGAGGGCACGGATAAGGTTGTGCTTCCTTACACAGGGCTCACATGGCAGATTTGCTTATAGGCAACCCTGAAAAGATCTTTCTGGGCATGCATTTTGGTGAAGCTTGAATGATCAAAACATAGCTAAGACCTCTTTTTCAAAGTAAGACACATTTAGAGAAAATGGCTCTGAATATTTTTTTATATGAATGGACTGACAGAGTGATCAGAGACATTTCTTTTATTTAACAAAGGAGGCCAAAAATTGATGCGAGTTTCTTTGCAAGTTTATATTGGATAAAAGCAACAGGAACTGTCAAGTACCAATGATTATAATATATTAGTCCATTTAGATTGTCTGTAGAAATGTCTCTCTTAAGCAAAAGGACAAATACTTTCTCCTCTACCCCAATCACCAGCCTATATACATTTTTCTCAGTGACCATATAATGGAAGGCTCCTTACGTGGCTAAGAGAGATCACAAAGACTGGAATTCTCCATCCAGAATCATTCAGTTGCATAAAAATTCAAATGTTCTCTTTTCCCTTTGTGTGTTCCAGCAGAACACACAATTTGTCAGGTTCTGTGTCCAGCACTGCCTGCCTGCTCCCAGCACCCTGGAACACTCACAACTGTGCCTTTTGCTGCAATGCTCTCACCATGTCACTGTGACAATTCTTTCACTGGCTGTCCAGCTTGTTTATGTAAATTCTGCCCGCATAATTAAAAACACCATCCAGAAGTCTTGTTAATAGCCTTTCTCAACAGCTACACTTAGAAGTTTCTTCCCCTGTTGAGAAATAGCAAACAGAAGTCCAAAGTAGTGTTAAGCTTCTGGCACCCAAGTTGTAATTCTGAAAAGTCATTTTTCATAACACCCAGCATGTTCAAAGAACCTTCAATTACAATATATAGAGCAATAAATAATAGCTTATGTCTACTTATACAAATAAAGAACATAAAGTGAAAACCCCTGAAGTGTTCCATGTTTAATAATGGAAGAAAACACAGCTGCCTGCTCTGTTCTCTTTCCTCACTTCCTTCCCCACTGGCTGCTTGCACCTTGTCAGAAATTCCAGCTTTCTGTCTCTGGAGCCAGCCCTGTCTCTGTGCTGCCCGTTCACACAGCACCCAGATTCACCAGGTATTTATCAGGGCCTACAGCTGCTGCTACAATATAAGTAATTTTATCAGCCTAATGTTTTATTTATTTGCACTTAACATTCCTATTTAAAGGGGAGAGAATTGTGGGAATATTAATGGAAAAGTTGGGGGCAGGGAGCTGAAATGAGTTATTAAAAGTTTCACCACTTGAGCTTTTAAGCTTCTCCATCTGAAGCCGCTCAGTTTGATGTGAATGCGTGCATATCTCTCATGCAAATTGTCCCAGAGGCAGCTATTTTGGGCAGAGTATATTCATTGTGGTGTCACAAAAGGTCGATTAGGTCTGCCGAAATTCCTGCTTGATGCTGATTGACTGTGAGCGACATTCAAGTCTTTCAGACTTCCTTATCTGCCCCATTCTCTGCAGGCTGAACACGGACCTTAAGCAACCTCACAACAGACACACGGAGCTGCAGATTTAGGAGCTTTTTAATTATCTGTGTGTGAGGAGGGGAAGAAATTGTGATGATTTTCTTTTCGTGCTGAGGGGAGTTCTTTTCAGCCTGCTGCAGGAAGCGATACAAAACACGGCGAGATGAGTAAATAGGGCTCTTCTCCCGGAGCTGAGAAAATGGAACAGATTTCCCTCAAATGTTCTCACAGAAATACACCTGGCGGCCAACAATGAAGTGGAAAAGCATCTGCACCTGGAAATCCAGCTTGTCATGGAGAAGGTTAACCAAGTGAAAAGAGAAGGGTGAAATCGAAACTTCTTCCAAACCTGAAGTCTGCTATTTGACTTTACATGAGCCCTGCAATTTCCACCCATCATTGCCAATTACTCCGGTGCCGTGCACCTTTACTTTGCTAATCTACTTTGCAAAACTACCAATTTTCCCTTCATCTTGCTGAAAGGAAGAAATTTAATTTTCGCCAAGTTTTGCAAAAAGGAGTGATGGTCTGCTTGAAAACTGCACATTTTGGAAAATGGGTTCTGAAGAAAATACAAAGTGCTGCAGCCTGAGGCATAGACACAGATGCATACACATATATCAAGAGGTGAAGGGAAAGGAACTCAAGTTTCTACTTTTCACTTTCTCTGTAGATTTCTCTAGGTTAAACTCTCAGGCTCAAAATGCTTGCTTGGGTCTAGCTGCAGAATGATTTGGGTTAATATTTTAATATTTGCTTCTGTGCAGATGCTTGATGATGCAGATGAAAAGGCTTCCAGCAATGAACATAGTAGAAGTGAATGGAAGGACCTCAAATCCTTTCTGCTGGACTTCCCACACACTTCTTTTGTGTGAAGAATATGGTCATCTGTGGCTCTGTAATTTCTAATATCTCGAACAATGCACAGAATGATAAGCACCTATTGATTCTGGTTATTGGCAACTTTTGGCAGGCATTTAAGAGATTTTTAAACAACTCTTAATCCCTCGCAGCTGTGGCTGAATGCAAACCAAAAGAATTGGCATTCCCTCTGCATCCTTTGACTTTAAATATAATCACTTGGTGGCAGTGATGGTGTACATTGTCTTTAACAGTGGAGGAAATGAGCTTTAATTTCACAAAGTGATTGCATCTTGGCTTTCAGAGATGCCTATTCAAAACACGGCCCAGTCCCTGGAGCAGCACCGTGAGCAGCAGAACCATCCCAGGAGCTGCCTCTGCTTCTGCCCTCTTGAGCAGCTCAGGGTGGCTGGGAGCTGTGGACAGAAGGCTCAGGAGATGGGCTGTTTCTAACAGGCCTTGGTCACTTTGTCCAGCATCAAACCAGGCTCTGAGGTGACCCTTGGTGGTGGAGCGTGCACTGGGAATGGGAGGAATATCATTTTTCACCCAAAGTTGTGTGTCCCCAGGGCTTTATCTCTGCTGTCACTACAACCCCTTCCCTCTTCCTCCTGTTCATAAAACTTCTCTGCTTTGGGCTTTTTGATTAAGCAAGCATATATTGGCTTTCTTGAGTCAGGGGGCAAAGAGTTACCAGGACCACAGAGAGACAGAAACCTTCAGCAGTTACAGTAAGAGGAGAGTAAACATGGTCATTACACAGTCAGTTCATTTTCATTTATTTGTAACATCTGGTTTGATGGGGCTATTTTAAAATCATTACCCTACTATATTCTATATTACATCCATTCAATTTCTCACTAAAGATTAAACAACCCACTTGAAGGAAAATATCTTTTTATTAAAGTCACATTAAAAAAAAACAGGTACTGAGCTTTTGAGGAATTAAGTATTTAAATTCATATGGAAGAATTGCAATAAAAAGAAGCATCTTTTCTTCCAGGCTCTGAAAATACAACCATGATTTAGAGAATATCTTCTTTACTGTAAAAGAAACAAGCTCTTTCTCTCCCACATGATTTCTTCTCCTCACACACACACTTAGCCAGTGACCAGGAGAGCCCACAAACATGACTTAGCCAAGTGAGCTTTTCCCTTTTAACTTTTACAATTGAATCTGCAAAACAACTAAGTGCAAACATTTGTTGACTAGCTAAAAGAAACAAGTCAGCAAACAAAACACATTCAATCAGTGTGTATATTCACCATACCAGAACAGCGAGTTCAGGGCACAATTGATGACAAAAGTACTTGGACTGAGTGTGCAAGGAGCTGTCCCTGTGTGTCCTGGTTTAGGGCAAATTTGGGAGAGGGGAAGAAAGGAAAACAAACAAACCTCCAAACGAACCACTCCTCCCCCCAGCCGAATTGGGACAGGAAAAAAATTTCCCTGGTAGAAAGTGGAAAAAGTTGTTTATTTAACAGATAAAACACTCCCCAGCCCAACAAATGAAGGAACAACCCTGAACAACAAAAAAAACCTCTCTGTGCTCCGCAGAGATGCCACAAAGTCTCTCTCGTGGCTGTAGCTCGGCTCAGTTGCTGTCAGTTCCTCTGGTGGAAAGGCCGGGCCCAGGCCAGGCCTGGTGGCCAAGGGCTGAGCTCCTGGGGCCCTTTTGGGTGTTTAGTCCAGAGCAGGTTCAAAAAGTTTCAAGAAAGGGAAAAAAAAAACGCAGTTCGGAGAACTTCTCTGCCTCGGCTAGCAAAAAAAAACTAACAAAAAGCAAAGGAGAGCTCTCTTCTGCTGCCCACACCCTGCCCAAAGCACAGGCTGTGTGAGCCCGAAAAACTGCAGACTCTGATCTTTATGTTTTGAAAACAACTGCCTCAGGAATTCCAGTGTGTCTTCTTCACTCTCAGATCCAATTTTTAAAGGTACAACACTTATTTCTGAGCGAAACAGATGAATGGGGATACAATTTAGCATCAACCCAGGACACTGTGGGATTTGGACCTCATCCCATGGCAGAGAGAGCTCTGCATGCTCCCAGCACCCCTGGAGCTGCCTGGTGCATGGGGTGCACAGTGTGTGACCCCAGGGGGGCTTTGCACTAACAGGCTGTAGGAAGGGGTAAGGACACACCCAAACACTCCTGCACTCGTAGCCCCAAAGGAAAAGGGAAACTTGCATGTCCTTTGTGTGATGAGGGATGTGTAATCTGAAATTTTGGACATGTTGTAAAAAGATGCTGCAAAATCAGGTTTGCACAGTAATATTTTGAAGTGTCTGATCTTATTTACCCATTGTATTGAATATACAGTTGACTGCCATTAAATAAAACAACACACTGCCACAGTACCAAGCTACTTTAAACAACTTGAAGGGTGCAGTTTTTCCCTCCAATACTCATTTTACAGTGTCCATTGTTGCAGGCAGATGTAAGCTAATTCATATAAACTAATTCATAGTTTATATGAATTATCTAGCAATCCTCCAATCTCTTGTGTCCTGTAAGGCCATGGCTGCCTCCTGAAGGGTTTTAACTCTGCCCAATGCTTTTGGTCACAGCAGGAAGCTTGATTTCTGTGTGATGCCACCTCACGACCCTGAATGACATCCCCAGAAGGCAGCTTCTCCATCTCCCTTCAGCTGTGAGCAATGTTTGTGCTGGGAACTTGAGCTGTCCCTCAGCTTGCTGAGTCCCTGATGGGCTCAGGGCTTTCAGCATCTCCAAGTGCTGGCACAAGCTATTTCCATTGCCATCTCTGGATGCTCTGTTGGACGAGGATATGATGTCAAGTCACATTATCTCCAGAGAGATATGAAAAGACAGGTTTTAATATACAATGTCACTTCTTTATCTTACCCAGTCTTAGCTCTGGCGATTAAGTCTCCAGCTCAGAGGTTCAAACTTCCCTTTAGGGCCACTGAGAAAACCACATTTTGTGAACTCTGTGAGGGAGAGCCTTTCCTTTCTCATCTCTGGAGGCCTTCTTTGTACCTTCAAGAGCTTAAAGGAAAGGCAGGACCTCCTAGCAGTTTCAATGGTCCTGTCATTTCTTCAGAGGCTCTTGCTCCCAATAAATGTCTCATCCCAGCCAGCATCCCGGCAGAGGAAGGAATAGGATGTGGCAGAAATCCCCACATCACTGTTCTCCTACCAGAACCCTTCTGGGGAGATCAGGAGTGACAAAGTCTACCCCCTCTCAACAGCAGACAGGCAGTGGAAAAACTTCCTGTTCCTTGAAATGGAAGCAGCACATATTCTACTGGCCACTATGCTCCCAAATCTAAGGGATTTAGAAATCCCAAATCTAAGAGATCAAGAAAACACCTGGGAAAACCATGTCATAAAAGCTGCTCATAGGTCTGCAGCCAATCATTCCAGAGGCAGGTCCTATATTCAGGATCTCACAGCAGTCACCCACACTTTTCAGCTAATTTTCCCAGAATGAATATCCCCTCCCTCCACAGTCCTGATACAGCAGGACCTCCTTAACTGCTGTGATTTCCCTGTTGTTTTTATCCTTTTCAACTTCTTTGGCTGTTCTTGGTCCATTACAAAGGGAAATCTCACCCTGTGGAGCTCAAGTTGGGACATTTTATTTCCCAGAAATGGTGAGTTGTCACATTTGAGACAGTATTTGGTGCTTGTGTGCAGCACCTTGTCCCCCCACCCAAGGCACCGAGTGGGAAGAGGGGAGGGTCTCCCTCCTTTGCTGCCATACTTTGTGTTCACCACCCTCAACAAAAACTCACTTCATTGCAGGGTTCACAGTCAAGGTCGATGATTTCACAGGAGATCTCAAGCCCTATTTAAAGCCTTTTTGTTATTTTAAAGAACACCATTTTGTTTTATCTCCCTGCCTTATGGTAGACATTCTTTTGTCCTTAGAAGTACTTAGGTACAAGCTGTGCAAGGATAATAAACAATAAGCACAGTCTGATGGAAAGCTGAAGCCATCTATATGGCAAAGAAGAAAACAACAACCACAAAACAAATGCCAAACCAAATAAAATCACACTGATCTTGTTAGCTCTGGCTGTGAAGGGTCTCACCAGTGTGGCTGAGCAATGATGATTTCAGAATTCAAGACCAGTAGTAGGGCAATTGTCTTGTCTGTTGTAACTTGATGGGCTTTTACTCAGAGCATGCATCATCCTGAAAAGTTTTTCTTTACATCTAGCCTGTGCTAAGAGATTTGTTGTTTTATACTGAGCCACATCACCCCTTCAATCCAAAACGTTTCTACCCTGCAGTCTCATGTTTAAAAGCACCTCTGAAGTTGATACAACCACTCGGGTGCAGACCTACCCTTTGGTGTTGGCATTTCAGAGACCCCAGGCAGAGCTGTGCACTTCTGCACAAAAATCAGTAGCCAAGGGAGGCAGAGAATTGCAATTCTGATCCTGGGTCTTGCTTGAATGCAGAATAGGGGAAGAGAGTTACAGACAGATCCTTGAAAATATTTTATTGTCACTGGCTTTGCTGGGACTAAAGTGGACACAATACATGGCACTAGAATATTTTAACTAAAGTTGGATCAAATCTCTTAAGATTCTCTCTCACCAGTAAATTTTAATCTTTCATAGTTAGTCCTAGAAGTGATTTATTCTGAAGGCAAAGGGGGCCTTATCTCTGAAGTAAAAAATGGCTGCATCTGACACCTTGTTATGCAAACTCAATTGCATGGGAAGCTCTTGGATACTGCAGCGAGGGGGAATAATTCCTGCTGGGTGCTGCTCATTTATGGCTTTGAAATTCATTTTGGCATGTTTGCCCTTGGGACTACTCATGCACTTGAATTTATCAAAGTGCCCTTAGCACATACCTGGATTGGGACCAAAATTCTTACTACAGGTAGGGTGTGAGGTGGTTCATCTTTAAAAGTAAATTAAAATGTTGAATTGTGTAACCTTCAGCATGTCCCTCCAGATGAAAATGACCCAGTGTTACCCCAGCAGATAAATCTCCTTGGGAAGTTCATGCATAAACTGTATTTAAGGAAAATAGCTTCTAATTATGCAAAGATATTAACAACCATCCCATCTGATTGTAATGAGGATAATTTGCATTATTCCCAAACAAAAAGCTTCACTTGAAGAGTTATGGCTGTTATGCATTTTGCTGCAGTCCAGCTAGTGATCAGAAAACCATTATCTTGCTTTCTTTCCAGGAGTTCTCCTGCTCAAAAAGTCAGAATGACTGAAGATGAACGGTTTGCAGCCTGCTACCACATACCCCATTGCTACATAACCCTCCATAATTTACCATCACAATTTCTTAATTTATTTTCTTTTATGACCTTTCTTCTGCTCTTTGTTTGGTTCTGGAAGAAGTAAACCATTGGACTTCAATTGGAGGTTTTTCTCAAACATGTTGTAGAGGACTCTGAATGGATTCTAATCAGGATTATTTTGGTTATGTCAGAAGATGGTAAAATTTTGTATCAGTATTACGTGGTGAAGCAGGACAATACTGTACCTGCCAGATTCAGAGTGATCAATACAATCCATTTGAATTATGAAATCCATAGAAGATATAATCTGGGGAGAGATCATGCAGAGAAGTTAGTGTTTAGCAGCATGGTTTATGAGCCTGGGTGGGATGTACATCCACACTGCCTGATAAATAATCTCGGAGTGCCACGAGCTGGAGTTTCAAAGCAGCCTCAGAGAGTCGTGCATCTAACTCCCTTATGTCTTTGAAACCCCAGACACAATATTCTAGAAATAGGAAAGGGACCTGAATAGTAATTACAAGCATATTTTGAAACCCAGAGAGTGAAAAAAATCGGATTCTGAGCATTGTAAATTGAGGAAGGAGAGAATGATGAACTGTGTCTTTTGGAGCTAAAGGACCAATATACTTCTGTGGCCTTGAAAGTTTATATGAATTATCTAGCAATCCTGCAGTGTGCTTGCAGCAGTGTTTTCTTTGCAGAAAGCTCTGAGTCCTTTCAGGGGTTTATGGTTTATTTCCTTTATGAAAATTAAAACTGAATAAAGGGCAGGGGGAAGAAATACAGCTGGTGGGTGTGTGGGTTTCTTCTGGTTGTTTTGTGTGAACTGAATATTTTTCATTAGGCTGTATCCATATTAGGAGCTGTGATGAGGGATAATGAGAGACATGGTGAATAAACAAAAGAAGGTACTTTCTCTGCTAAAGTTAATTGGCATCATTAATGAAAATCAGCACAGAAACAGCAGTTTTCACTACCTGAGACTCTCATCCAGAGTGCTTAAATCTCTTCTAGCAAAGTAAACCAAATTAGTGCAAGGTTTGTGATCAGGTAGCAGTTGGCTGAAAATTGCAAGCTTTATTGCAAATATTTATAATTAACTTAACAGGAATTAACCAGGAGTGTATCTGTACAGATCTGAAGAGGAGTTCCTGACCTTGGTTTCATGGTGAGCTGTGTACTCCTTTCTATCTAACCATATTTTACTGCCTACACATTTTGCATTTTTCAGTGGATATATGCTATGGCAGTCCTAAACACAGGTATGTGCAACTTCTTTGTACATTGTCAGCTGTAATCACATCCAAAAGGTGATTTCTGTGTCTGTCCTGGGCTACTCCTAATTGCAGAGCCCACAACACTAAAAACCTCAGTCCTCCTCTCAGCATAACTTTGAAAACCCAGGGAAGCTACTTGAGTTTTCATTGATGATAACAAAGAAATGAATGCCAGAATAAGCTATTTGGAGTTGTGTGTTGTGCTCAGCTGCAGTTTCCAGGGGAATATAATTTCTGATTGAAGAGTTGCCTGTGTTTGGGCCATGGATCCATGATGGATTCTGCATGGATTCTCTACTCTCCAGTAAAATGTTGACTTCTCTTGCAGTTTTTCTTACATTTGTAGCTCTCAAAGTCTCTTCTTCCTAGGCAGCTATTTCCATTAAAAATTAAGAACTTAATTATCGCCTATGTCTCTTTCATTTTTATTAAATTGGATTAAAACCAGGCAGCAGGTTCAACAGTCATTGGGGGAATTGATCTGAAGTCTCACAGACAGACTGGCTAGGTACATTCTGTGTACATAAGAAGAGACAATAAAATAAAGAATTTCCCAATTTGGCAGCTGAAACTACAATCATTTTGTGACCCTTCAGCATTCCTTCCACTCGTCTTCCCTCCTCATAAATTTGCTGGCCCCTCTCTGATTCTTTGTTTCACAGTTGTGATTCTTTCTGCCTGTTCCTACCCCTACTTTTCTCTTGGGAATGTCTTTCTTATCCTTCCCTCCCTGAAGGTTCGTGTCCCAGCAGAGTTGTTTCTGCTCTGGGGTTGCAATCTAGAAAACAAAGCAGCAGGAATTTTGCTTTGAAATGAGAAGCTTGCTTAAACTCATCCAACACAGTTAGCAGGAACACTTCTCCCTCCCCACTTGCCTGTATAAGTTTGATTCTCTTAATTGTTCATCTCTATTCAAAGCAATTTCCTCAGCACACGCATTTTCATTAAATGTAATGAAGGAAGGACAATTTAGCATCCCACCTGTGACAACTCACTGATTCAGATCATGATGACCTATTGTGAAAACTTGGTCTTCAGTCAAGATTTTGATTAGTGAGAAGTAACCTCTGCATAATTAAGATTGTAGCAAGAATTTATTTATTCTGAGCCAGTTTAATTTAAAAGTCCATTAATTAGATAATATATGAAGGCACCTCCAAAGCACTCACTGCAGAATTTCTGAGAATTTACATTTTGTCTCACTTCATATTCTGAAAATCTTGCCACGTGTATAGTCTCCAGAAGGGGGATAATTTATTTGTGGGTACACTGCAAGAAAAGCAGAGAAACAGCTTGTGAAATAGAGAGCTTGAAATTTTTGGTGTCAATCATATCTGGAACAATTTGAAATAATTCTTGCTCTTCTGTCATGCAACAGCTCATGAATGGTTTGGCCTAGAAACTTCAAATATGATTTATTCAAAAGGTCTTCATCCCTTCCACTCTGCATAAAAAGAGGAGAGGGTTGGTGAACTTGGAAGCTATCCCCTGGAAATTTGGAAACAGCAGAGCTGCCTGATGGGATCTGAAATAGCTTATTGAGTTTGTCACTGATACTGTGGGCTTCTGCAGTCACAAAAGATGAGAACAGACAGCAACAGTCTGTCCTGCTGCTGGAGAGGGAGCTGGGCCTCCTTGCAGCCAGCTGTTCTTTTAGTCACAAGCCAACCCCGAGTCTGGTATTCCCTTAATGCATAGGGATATTAATAATCACCGTGGCACACAAACTACACCAGTGCTTGGAGCTTCTGATCCTGACTCCTCTGTTGGCCCCACCACGCTCTGGGGCACACAATCATTTCCTCATTGCTCCTCGTTGGCCTCCCAGTCTCTCCAGGGGGGCACTCAAGAGACATTCAGGAGTGAAGAAAAGGAATTTTTCATTGATGCATCTTCTGCTTTCCCAGCCCTGCATTATTTCTGGAGATGTTGGAGAGCACAGGGCTGAGAATGGAGCCCTTGGAACCCCAGGTGACAGGTCCCCAGTCTGATGTCACCCCACTCACTAGAACCTTTTGTTCCTGACCTTTGCTCCTTACTCAATCTTACAGCAACCTGTAGCTGTTGAAAACTGCCCTGAAATAAACCAAATTGCAGTTCTGTTTTTCTACTCTTTACCAAGAAAAGGGAAGTTGTTGTGCTTTTCTGTTCCACTTAGTGGTTCCATGAATCTGCTGGTGTGCAGGTATATTTTGAAAGCCTTGAATTACACACTGATTGTTAAGTGAAAAGACAGCCAAGAGCATGTAGAAATAGCTGTAAGTGCTATTTGGAGGAGTTAATCACTTATTTTGCATTGATGTTATATATTTTTGTCCCACTTAATGTCAACTGATACAAATCAGCATCCATGATACTGAATTAGTGAGAAACAATTCAGTTGTGAATTAGTACAAATTCTCTTTACAAAGCAAGTGATTATTTCTGTTACACATTAAGCTTAAAACAATGTTTTTAATACTACAGAAAATCTCACTACGTATGTTTCAGGAAACCTTGAATGTCAGGAGTGTGTTTTCATTTTTGGAGACTGACATGTCAGATTCTAGTGCCCCAGGCAATAACTTGCAATTTTCCCATAACAGATTTCTTCTGGGTTTGCACTGAAATAGCTGCTTACTATGTCTTCTAAATCTACCTTCCATCTCTTGAAAACTTGAAAGCAAGAATTAAATGATTTCTTTTTACTCTGCAGGGATGTCAGGGAGGAGGCTTAACATTCATTTATTTCTACAAAGTAGTGTTGGTGAATATTACATGTAAGTATGCATTTGTGCAGCAGCTCTCAATCTGTAGCCCGTGATGTCTGCCCTATTTTTAGGTGAATAAGCAGCTCTTACATCCCCTGTGCCAGAGACATTAACTATATTTGTTAGGGATCAGAGATCACTGTGAAAACCACAGTGTCCCAGGAAACAAATGTGTAGAAGTTGCCATCTGTAGGTCTAAACAGCTTCATGTAAACTGCTTGAGGATGTAACCAAAAGCCAGGGTAAAATCTCATCCATCCTCCCTTTTCTTCTCCTACCCACTAGTTTGCCTCCTTCTCTGCTTTCACTCAAAGAGGCCAATAAAACCAAGCAATTTATCTCCTTCCTTCCAAAGGACCATGCCCTTATCTTTCCTAAGTCCCCTCATAAATGTCATCTTCTACTATGGGATATATCTGAGTAGAGAGCTCAGATCTCCTCCTTTCTCTCAGTTTTGTACTATCCACCTCCAGGCAGAATAAATAATACCTCCATTATGTCTGTAAACAGCCAGCATATGATTAAAGCCACCACAACCAATAAACATGAAATAGCAATGCTCATCAGAACTGGGGAAAAAAATACTCCTCCATGCTTTTAGTGGCCAGTTTAGTCCTTGACAGTGGCTTGTTTTCATTTTGTTCCTTCTGTTGTCTTGAAGGCTTAGGACTGACCTTGGATTTTAAGGGGCAGATGACATCAGTACCAAAATTAGTTTTTGGCCTGCTTTGCAATTCACACAGGTAAAAGATATATGAAATATTTCTCACAAAAGGCCTGAACCCACGTGTCCCCTCAGCACCTTGCTGTGCTGGCTAGTCCTGTGCTGGCTCTTCTGCTTCCACATTCCCATGGAGCAGGCAGGCAGGTGCATGCTTCCCTTTTCCTTCACTGAGAGAAGCTTCCAGGCCCCTGGTGTCTTCAGGGGAAGAGTCAGAGACCCTGAAACAGGTTTTCATGAGAACAAAAAGCTACCTAGACCCCTGGTTCCCCTTGAGGGCTGCAGTTGGTCTCTGTAATGAGTGTTTGAATATGTTGTATGTGTATCTATGATTTCCAAGACTTCTTGTGTTCTTCAGGTTTTCTTCTCAAGGAACTGAGCTGGTTTTGCTGGTGCACGAAGGCAGATAGTGACATACTACTCTTCCATAAACACACATACATGAGAAAAGACAGAGGGAATCGAAATAGATAAACAAATGCATAAAAATGGTACGTATAAATATTGCAGATGTAGATAGGAGTAAAATATATGGCAGGCAGCTCTCTAGAGAAACAGATGGACAGCCCACAGCAATGAGCAGTAGCTGCCTATGAAAGATAGGCAAATGCAGTGGTAAATGACTTGTGACTCTTCAAAATTTAATTTGCCATGAAAGCCCATCATGAATGATGCAAGGGCAATTCCAAGTAGAAAACCAGGTTTTCTTCTTAACCTGTGGGATGGAAAGTTATCTGACGGGTTACAATAAGCAAACATGAATGCAGATACGCAGAGATATCTCAGCACTTGACAGTTCTCAAAGTTTATTGTCAAACCAAATTAGCAGAAGTCTGCCACGTATGAGCAGGCAGAACAGCAGGCAAGATGTTAAAATGTCTGCAGTGAAATCATTGCCTTCCATGCATCCTTACCACCATCTCCTTCCCCTTGACCTCCACTCACTAGTTCATAAGGTATTAAGGTGTCAGCAGTCAAAAGCAGCTGCCGGGAAAGGTTGCAAACACCTTATTTATTACTCAATGTCTTTCCTACTTAATTTGCTG
Source organism: Thryothorus ludovicianus (assembly GCA_013397245.1). Lineage (NCBI taxonomy): Eukaryota > Metazoa > Chordata > Aves > Passeriformes > Certhiidae > Thryothorus > Thryothorus ludovicianus. The sequence goes on from VZTB01015922.1 coordinate 15,937, forward strand.
GTACCTGTCAGCTGTGATATGCCTGAGAAAAGGGTAAGGGCCTTTTTGTTTCTCTGCAGAACTTAAAGAACACTTTTAAGCACTATCCCCAGACTCTGATAAGCAGACTACAGCTGAAGCTGTAACAAACATGAGGAATCAAGATAAAGTAACCAGAGAAGTCTGACTCTCATATGCCTGTGGAGTGCCTCTGGGGAAGAGTGATGTAAAGAACTGTGCAGTCCCATGTAAGTGCTGGTCCTCAGAGACCTCCTTGCCCTCATTTTGAAACCCTTGCTCTTTATTCACCTTATCATATATCAGTTTATGTAGACTAAACTAAACCATTAGTTTATGGACACCTATAACTTGCAAGATTTCCACAACATGTGATGTGAACTCTTTTGTGCACAAAGGTAACTGAATCTTCCCTCAAGGTGATGTCTCCTGATTCAGCTACCAGCTCCTCCCTTGTGGTCCTGCCTCATCCATGGCAGAGTGCCAGAGCTTTGCTAGATCGTCCCATTTAAATGTTTTTTGAGTTAAATATACATTTCTATGTGCACAGCGCTCAGCCATTGCTGGTAACATGCAAAAAACTGTGAGGTAAAGTCACACTTTCAAATGGGAAATCCCACAGCTCTTCAAACAACATTATCCCCTCTGTGTCCTTGTTCCACTGCATGCCACCAGGGCAGCTCACAGAGATCCCCCTCCCCTCAGCATTTAGTCTTGCCTGATGTCCTCAGGGAAGCGAGGAATTAAATGGAATGGATTTTTAAAAGAAAAGCAAGGGAGCCCTCCTGCTGGAGCTAAATAAAGTTGAGACAGCTCTGTCAGCTGCATGTCTTCACTTTGCAGGGAGCTGTCAGTAAGCTCTTTAAAGTTGGGGAACTTATACAGGGAAAACAATTGTGTGTGTCACTTGTAATCTACAAGCGCAAATTGCACCATGTTGAAAGCAAGAAAATTCATTTTTATTTATATAAATAGATCTGGTAGATTTCATTAAGATTAGGTCAGACTGTGGAGTTATCACATAGGCTTGTTTGCACTTTCTGTTAATCTTCATTTGCAAATGCTGATTAGTGCCACAAAACTCTCTTGCTGTTTATTGTAAAAGCCTTCTCCTCTTTTCTTCCTGTCAGGAAGGCTCAGGAGGAGGGAGAGGGGAGGGAAGAAGAGAAAAAAGGGGACTTCAAAGCCAGTAGCCAGAACCAGAAGGAACATGAAAGTGGATTTACTTGAATTAGGAAAGGAGGAAGGGAGGACAAGCTTGTGCTATCTTAACATCCTGGATGGAGCAGGCGCAAGCAGGACCTCCTGATAATGAAACATTGCAGATCAAAACACGAGGGACACAGAAACTACCGAAAACTGGGCAAGAGGCACTTCCCCTCTGCTTTCCAGTTCATACAGTTCCTACATCCTCTGGCAGTAATACAGAAATCCCTCCTGGTGGCAATCAGATGTCTGCCTGCTATCTGCAGTTTGCTCTTCTCCCATCCTCTCCAGAAGGACATGGTGAATTCTGAGTACACTGTGTTATTTTGAAATATTTCTGTTGGGTCACTAAATTTTATGCTTTACACAGAATGACATCTACACTGCTGCAATCAGCTAGATCTCAGGTTTTAAATAAAAGGTTTTAAATAGATACCATTCTGTAACAGGTACTTGTTCACAGAGCTAACTCCTCAGGTAAATCTGGGGCTCCAGAATGAAGAGACACAGATGGAAGGGCCTCTGCTTCCTGCCATGGTCTATTAGAATCCCATATGAATCACAGAGAAATCTTTTCTTTTTCTTTTTATTTTTTTTTTTTTTAATAAGCCTTTCCTTTACATAGATACTCCTTCATATCTTCATTTAAATGCTGACTGCTCTTCAAGCTGTTTCCCAGCAGGATCTGGTAACTAGGTCAGTTTTTTTAGCACCTAATTCTTTTACCAAATACTGAACAAATACATCAGGGTATTCAAAGTACAAGAGGGGTGTGGATTTGCACAGTCAGCATTCAGGTTCCCCCAAGCCCCATTCTAGAATAATAGCCCTGGATCAGTCTTCAGTGGCAGAACCCATTACTGCATGAAGGAAAAATAAAACTGCTTTCCAAAGATCCCAAGGGTAGAGACTGCAGGAAGCATGTGCAACGTTTTTTCAAAGAATGTATTCACAGCAATTTTTTTTTTCTTTTATGAGTAATATACTAGGAGAAATTGTAAGTAACAATACAAAATTAAATTTGGTGAATGTGCTGAGGGGTAATCCTTAGAGAAACCTTATCTATCTTGAGTATTCAAACACATCAAATTGCTGGGCATGATGGCAATTACTGCACTGCATATATTCAATTTGCTCTTGTATATACAATATTATCTTCTGTAAGGAATGGCAAACTGCAGAACATATTTCTGTAAACACCATTCTGAGTAAACTGAAATGGCTTGAGTGTGCACTTCTGTGCATAATAATGCACCAGTGAAATATTGGTCTGACAGAGCTGCTGAGTGTCAGGGAGATCACATCCAGCGAGAACTTCTTCAGTGTTAGCAGGTTCTTTAGGGGCTGGGAGGGACAGTCTCTAGCAGTTCTGGTGTTTCCTAACCTGGGGTGAGAACGCAGGTGCTCCTTTTGTTCAGGTAAATTGAAGAACAAAATAAAAAAAGAAGCAGTTCCATAATTCTTGAAGACGCTATGCTACAAATGCAGAGACAGCCCTATCAGCCCATATACACCCATAGTGAGGCCCTTACACATACTCAGCTGTGTGTATATGTACACACACATATTTGTGACTAAAATCCTCTGTCCCTTTATATTCCAGATGAATGCCCTACCACGCTGAAGGTAAGTTCCCCCTTTTTATGTGACTTATTACAGGGGCACAGTTAGATATCATAATGCCTAATATTATAATATACCCAGCAAGCTGGATGTGATCTGCTCTTTGGAGAAGCTGCAGTAAAGAACCAGCATCCAGGCCTGGAGCAGAACAGGAATATTTTGTATAAATTCTTGTCAGAACATGCTGATTCATCAAAATGAAGCTTTTTGCAGAAAAAGGCTAGCTCCTCTGGCATTTTCCTTTGGCATAACGTGTTGGCTTCTTTTCAATTAAAATGTTTTATTTAAGAGGTCAGGATGACATTTCTGGTTTAGAGCAGAAAGTAAATCGTCGTTTAAAAATGAGAAAAATTAGCACATCTATTTAAAAATGCAGTATTTTGAAAAGTTCAGGAGAGATCCATTCACTCATCCAACTGAACACATTGAAAACTCAAATATCAGCATCTATCTCACTTGAGGTGGGATTCTTTGTGACCACTATTATCAGTTTTCATGATGCTATTAAAATTCTTTTCCTATTTAACTGCACATGTCTCTCTAGTCATAGCACTCTTCTGCCTGTGTTTTACCAGGACACTTTCCTCTCCGCAGAAGTTCTGCACTGCATGCAGTGACATTTCCAGCACTGATTTGAAAGCAGAAGCATTATGAGCATCATGCCCCCTTTTAAATGGTACCCAAGAATTGAGGAAAGACAACACCCACAGGATGTGCACATATATCTTTAGCTGCTGTCTTTTTCTCTTGGTTTCCTCCCCTTGAGCACCTCATGAATGTAATTTTGAAAGTTTTTTACACTAAATTCTCCACCAATACAAATGAGTAAAACTTCACTGTAATCAAGACATCTGCAGTTTTTTATATCTGTAAAAAATTTGTTCCGGTTTAAATGTTTGTTTTAAAGGTGCCTCTTCCAACTGCTACTACCCAGGCTTCCCGGAGTGAAAGCACTCCTGTTCTTTTTGATGTTGCTGCACTGTGGAGGCCAGAAAGCCAAGAATTTAGTCATGGAAGAGCCACCAGTTTTAATTTTTAATTGCAGTGCAGGGAACTGAGAACACCTGCAAAGTCAGGGGGTGCAGTGTGTGAGAGGCTCAGTTCCAGCTGAGGTGGACTGGGGAGGTGTGTTATGACATTTCTGGCAGACAGGAGAGGAGCCTTCATCTGAAGAGACAATAACTTCTTGACACACTCTAACTCAATCACTTATGATTATCTGACTCTACCCTTGAGCAATAAGGATAAAAGGCTCTTTTTAAATTGACTTAAAGTCCACGTAAAAAGGTTGCACCAGTTCAGTTAAATTAATTTAAAACTCAATTATTTAAATCAGTGCCACTTCTGTGTGCAGACAAGATCTAAGTGTTATGCTTTGTGGATGTAGTGAGTCCTACAGAAGGAACTGAAATGGCCAATTTTCCTCACAATCACCCTCCCCTGGGACTGAGAAAGGAGTTATAAAAGATTGAAATTTGGCTTTCTTGGACAGTTTCCTATTCAAGATATTCCAAAGAGCTTTTCAGAAATAAGTTGAATGCTGGAGCTGCAGAGAGAGCATAGACAAACACAGAGGCTGTTAATTAAACAGCAGTGGCTCCAAAAAAGCTATGAAGGTTAAAGTCTCTATTACCAAAACAGAGACTGTTGGCAATCTGCCTTAGAAGTCTCTTCTCTAGGACACCCCTGTGGATGGCCTTCATCCCGATGAGCCTCAATTGCCATCTGACATCAGATGCTATTGCAATATTCATGTCACTCCTCAGGGAGCCGTGCAGCAAACTTACACACATGGGATGGCTCCTGGGACATTAGGGGAGGATGCTGTGAAGGTGGCCAAGAGCCCTCCTGGAGATATGCACACAGGGAGACAGAAGCCAAGAGACCAACTAGCAGTGCTGGGGACAAGTGAATATGTTATGTTTTTTACCAAATTCATGCCACATGGAAGGAATTTCAAACTGTTTTTCTTGGGCTGCCTTAGTGCCTGGCAGCTAGACAGAGACTGAAGGCTGCTGCTGGGTATATAAACAGCCAGAACCAGCCCGCAGTTGTCACAGACAAACACAAACACCATTGCATCACCTGGAGGCATCCCAATTAAATGGAGTTATCATCTTCACCAAGCCAGAATTCTCACTATTAAATGTCATTAGGCTTAAATTAGGTTTGCTCCAAGAGATGTCCTGAATAAACAAATTTCCTGATTAAGTCCAAGTGGCATGTACTTTAATAAACTCTGTTACTACACTCTTGCACTTTTCCTAATTTTATTGTTTCCTTGCCTCTAACTTTCTGGTTGTCACAGCATTCAGACTGTGGTTAAACCCTTAAGAGCAAAAGATCTGCATATACAAGTTCTTTTATTTTTGCAATGTCATTTTCAGATTTTATTAAAGGGAAGAGAGCTTGTTTCAAAAATCATGTCCTTGGTAATGTAGGAAAAATTATATATGCAAAGCTAAAGCTAACGTGGTTGATTAGGGAATCAACTGAAATATTCTGGAGGCTGCAAGGTATCGAAGGAATGAGTGCAGATTGTGTACAATCAGTCACAAAAAATATAAGGTACTTTTAAGTTTCCTGTCAGAGATCCTGCTCATTCCCTCATGGCAAGACTGGGATGAGCTCAGCCTGAATTTTCTCTGTATGGATGTTTGGGATTGCCCCAATGTGATTTCTTTGCTTCTCTGATCCTTTCCTTTCCCTTCCTCTACATCTGGTTGCAAATTACTGAATGAGAAACTTGAAAACTTCTGGCATTCAACCACTGAAACTGTACGGATTTAAAATGTTTCAGTCGATGGCTTGAAAACACTTAAGACAAATGCTTTGGTTTGAAAGACAGATGTCTTCCAAGGAAGGCCGGAACCTCTGAATTATTAAAACTTTGAAACTAAGGGGTTTTCAGGCAAAGATATGGGAAAAGGAATGACAGTTCTTTACCGGTGTCCTAGGGTGACGTTATGATGTTTGTATCCCCATTTGTGTGTGCTACTTTTGTTGGATATCATGTTCTGTGCCTTTAAGACTGTTTCAGAAGGGTAAATGTTTTGTTTTGGTTTTTTCCTATCAACCTCTCCCCCAAGGCCGGCAGGAGACAGAGACAGGCAATACCTGGTGCTGTTTTGCTTTTTGCTTGCTTTTGCTTTTGCTTTTCGCTCTTGCTCTTGCTTCTGCTTGCTCTGGCTCCTGCTATTTAGCTAGTTCAGCTAAACAGTCCAAATTCTTCCTGGACTGTTTCTCCTTTCCTTTCTGGACCTACTCGAACCTGCTCCGGACTGGGACCTGGGAACATCGGAGGTCTGCAGCAGCTGCCCCAGCGCCGGAAGGATTGACAACCGAGTGACCACCCCCGAGAGATTTTGGTTCTGAATTTGTCATCTTTTT
>VZTB01015922.1:22424-126317 GCA_013397245.1 Thryothorus ludovicianus
GGAATGACAGTTCTTTACTGGTGTGTGTACATTTAAGAAGGCAAACCCAGAGCTCCACAAACGCAGCAGGAGCCGTCTCTGCGCAGGCGCGTTCCCCGCGGTGCAGTCCCGGCCGCGGCCGGCAGGGGGCGCCGCTGGCTGCGGGCCGGGCAGGGCGGGGCTCCAGCAGGGGGCGCTGCGGCCCCGCCTGTCCCCCTCAGGCCGAAATGGCGGGAAGAGGGCGTGGAGCAGCGCCCAGCGCCTCCGCACCCGGCCACAATCCCACCCTTCCTGGGGGAAAACTGCCAGGTGAGACAGCAGCCAGCTCCGCCATTCCTGAGGGAAAACTGCCAGGTGAGACAGCAGCCAGCTCCGCCATTCCTGAGGGAAAACTGCCAGGTGAGACAGCAGCCAGCTCCGCCATTCCTGAGGGAAAACTGCCAGGTGAGACAGCAGCCAGCTCCGCCATTCCTGAGGGAAAACTGCCAGGTGAGACAGCAGCCAGCTCCGCCATTCCTGAGGGAAAACTGCCAGGTGAGACAGCAGCCAGCTCCGCCATTCCTGAGGGAAAACCTCCAGGTGACACTGCAGCCAGCTCTGCCCTTCCCCAGTGAAAACCCCCAGGTGACAGAGCAGCCAGCTTCATGCATCCTGTGGGAAAATTCCCAGGTGACACAGCAGCCAGCTCTGCACTTCCCCAGTGAAAACCCCCAGGTGACACAGCAGCCACCTCCGCCATTCCTGAGGCAATATTCCCAGGTGACACAGCAGCCAGCTCCGTCCTCCTCACACCTTGGCTATTTCTTTTGTCTCTCTGGAGTACTGGTCAACAAAAGCTTTTCTCTAGCAGTACAAGAGGATACAGTTTGGGAACAAGACTCAGGACCACCAAAGAGCTTCGTGGGGAGCAGCCAGATTGAGAGAGGGCTTGCTACAGGCCAAGGTAACTCTTCATAGTATTTTCCCTCACTCTTTTTGTACAAGATACACTATTAGCTCCAGAGCACCTCACTGATGAAACCATGAATCTAGTTCTGGGACCTGATCAGCTCCAGCTCATGGTTACACTCTTCTGCCCTATGCAAATGTAACATCCAGTGACTGGACACAGCCTGGAAGTGCACAAACCTCTGGTGAGGAAGAAGACATTATTTAAGTCCTAATGTTCAAAGAGAATTGGCAGTCCTGCCACCTTGAATAAGTTACCTGAAACTAAGGAAGTGTACAAATGAAGATAAGGAAAAGGAGTTAACAATTAGGGTTAAGCACCAGAATGAATCTTCCAGAGAGACTGTGCAATCCCCATCCTGGCAAATTTACTGACTCTGGCCTGAAATCTCAGGCAACCTGCTGCTCTGAGCAGCTATACAAAGGATCAGCTGGATCACCTTTGGAGCCAGGGGAGCTGCTCAGCTGGATCACCTTTGGATCACCTTTGGAGCTGAAGGAGCTGCTCAGCTGGATCACCTTTGGATCACCTTTGGAGCTGAAGGAGCTGCTCAGCTGGATCACTTTGGATCACCTTTGGAGCTGAAGGAGCTGCTCAGCTGGATCACCTTTGGGTCACCTTTGGAGCTGAAGGAGCTGCTCAGCTGGATCACCTTTGGATCACCTTTGGAGCCAGGGGAGCTGCTCAGCTTTGGAGCCTGCTTTTACACCATGTGGGGCCCTGCCCAGCTCGTCCAAGGAATGGAAGGTGAGTACAGAAACACCTGTGTCTCTTCTCTAAGCAGTCCTGGGAAAGTCCTATGGTTGTGTCAAAGGCTGAATAAGTCAGTAGCCTTTCACCCATGCATCTCAATAAAGGCACTGAACAGCTCTGCTGCTGCTCATTGTTGCTGCCTGAGTGACATGGGAAGAAATAAAGAAAATGAGGCTGTCATTATACATTGCAAAACTGAATAATTAAAATTGCCTCCATCATAGCTCTCTTGTATTATAAATTTTATTCACATAGCATCCTCCCTTTTTACAGATTGACAAAGTAAGGGATAAAACAGATTAGCAGTTGGGCACAGCATTACCTAGAGCAAGGAACTGAGTTTCAGCTGCCTCACTGCTAACCAGGAAACTGGTGAAACTCAAAAAAATTTAAAGCTGATCTTGACTCCAGCAACCATAGCATTTGCTTAGGCTCGCTTAAAGAGAAAGTACACGCATTGCCCTTGTCATGGATGATGAAAATAAGCTCTGTGTCACTCTGTACATAAAGGACTCTTGCCTGGACTGTGCATCTGACTCTCACCAGAGTTGTCAGTAACAAACACATTGGAAATTGCAGCTCATTCTTTGGACTCATGATGCCCACCTAATGTGTTCAAAATAAACTTCCAGTTCATTATAGACTTTGCACCTAAACCCACAAGCTGAATGCTTCACTGAATGCCCTTGTAGAACACAAAAGCCTTTCTTGTCCTTGTGATTTTCCACGGCTGCCTCAAGTGTCTGTACTGCTGTAAACAGCAATTAGAGGACAAGAAACCTGTCTGTCAAGCATACAACCAAAATCCCTCCCCTTATTTGCTTTCTAGCTCATAGAAAACACATCACAATCAAGGTACTCACCTCAGGACTCCTTTCTCTCCTATGAACACAAATATTGTTCATACAGAAAATAATTGAGTTCTCCAGCCACTGATTTGAGTGCACAAATGTAGATTGAAGGCAGCATTCCTCTGTCCTGCTGTGTTCACCCAGTGCTTTGTTTGATGCCTTTAGGCTGCTCTCCTCTCAGTGTGTTCCTCAGATCCTCCAGATCTCCTCTCAGGGGCAGTAAACCTTTCCTCACGGAGTGGGTTTAGGCATTTTCCTCAAAGATGGCCTTCATTCAGGAGCAATGGAAAAACCACAAGAACAATTCCCTTGTCTAGGAAGACTCGGGCTCATTTTGCTCTTGAAGTAGCACTAAACTGCAGTTTGTGTTGAGCTAGATTACCATGCATTCTCTGTCCAGAGCATCTTACAAAATACTCTGTGTCATGACACAAACAATCCAACTCTGCTTTCAATTAGAGTAACTGTGAACAAATTCTCTTTGGCAGGACAGCTTTCGAAGGAAGGAAAGGTGTGAGGTACCCACAGCATCTTTGAAAAGACAGAGTAAAGCATTCTGTGATTTTTTCTTAGTTGGTATTACTGCAGCAATGCAGTATCATTTTCCTTATGTCTAGTATATATTATTGTCTTTACACCCTGAAATACATAACTGCATCATCTCTGCTGCACTTTACAAAGCTCCTGGCATGTTTTTAATGGGAAGTATAAGTACATATAGTTTTCCCTAAGAAAAAACAGCTGAAAGTCTTCTTGTACTCATAGCTTCTAATATAATATGCAATTGGTAAAAAAATCACAAGAGCTTTTTGATTGTATTTTCCATATCTCAGCTTTACTCTCTGCTTATTTATGTCCACCATGAAAATAAAATGTAGCCAAGTCTTCTTCACCAGTATTCCTACATATCAAGAAGACAGAAGCAGCCTCTTCACAGTGGTGTGTGGAAAGAGGAGACATGGTGGACATAAACTGAAGCAAGAGAAATGCATATTAGATATGAGGAAAAACTTTTCATATTGGAGATAGACTGTCCAGAGGGACTGTGCCTCCAGTTTCCCATCCTTGGTCATTCTGATGTCCTGAATGATTACAGAAGTGGGAAATCCATATTGACCTTGTCTTTCTTGTAGTAAATTAAATATTATTAAGTCAAAAAACATCCAGCTGAGCTATAATATTCTTTGATTTGGTAATATGCTGCCATAATACAGATGGCAAAAGGCAGCTAGTGGAGGTGCCAAAGAGGAGTGCTGTCCCCCTGCTTTCCCATGACTAGGGTCTAACAGCTTTGGGTGGTAAGCAAGCTGAACCTTTGCACATTCTCTTAAACTTCCAGCTGTTTTCAGGTTGTCAGACATCTAAGTTGCTATCAGAAGAAGAATTGCTGCTGGGTTTTGGTTTGTTTGTCCCCCCCACACCAATCCCTGTCCCCAGACTGTGTTCTGCAGCTGCTTTTCTCCTCAAAAGCTTCCTGCCCGAGCATTGGGGCAGGCTGTGGTAAATGCTCAACTGCCCAAGCTATCCTCCTTTCTGCTGCCATCACTCAATTACCAGCAGTGGAAAATAAAATAGTTATCCCATTCTGGGCAAAGTTGCTTCAAAAATAAGCCAGAGGAACAGGGATATTCAATATGGTTAGTTGATAGGAGCCATCTCTCAGTCATCATCAGATCCATAAAGATAACATTAAACTTGAAAGTATTTCCAGCATAGAATACTAAATGGAAGATCTGGTTTATGTTTCTTGGAAAGGGTACTAGAGGATATCTGGGCATCATCACTATAGTGTAATGAAAATTATGTTTCAGAGATGGAATATGAATTGTGTGACTGTTCCAAGTGTGAGAAGTATATAGTGTTTATATGGAAACAACAACAAGTTGTCTACTTCCATCCAAAACGGGAGTGGAATGCAATTCCTCCAGGGTATTTTTCACACACTCAGTGAACATTGACTTGACAGTAGATAATAAAAAGTTTGCCTGAACTATCTCTGATCACAGGACTACCATGGCTTGGTTGGATCACTCCTGGCTCTAGGAATGTAATTTGCATTAAAATACTTTAAGTATTAACTTGTGATTTTAGTTCCCACTGCCTCAACTTCACCTAGAAATGTCAAGCCTTAGCCTATGTGTCTCGAACATGAAAGTGTGCTATGCATTACAGCACTGAATTAAGTTCTGAGGGAAGATGTGTGTGTGTATGCAAAGCATGCCTCTGGCTGAACAAGAGCAAGGTAGTGAATAACATATGCAATAATATCTTAAATATGATAATTTGTGATAAATGCATCAGCACGTGTGATTTCATGTGGATACATGAGGCAGTTGTATATGTCCATTTAACTCCAATTTCCTTTCTGCCCTCCTTCAGTAGCATTTTTGTCACGATTTAATGAATGGATGTAGCAGCTAGCATTGTAGGGAGGATGTTTTTAAATGCTGCATGTCTACTTCAATCTCATATCCTGTGTTTATCTTGTCATCTGCACTGTGGTCGTTATCCATGGTCGAATTGCTCTCTGCTTCTGGGGGACCAGAGTCTGCCAGTGCTTATCCACCACTCCTTTCAGCAATTTCTCTTTCCTTCCAAACTATGGGTAATTTGTGGCCTTATGAAGGACATGAAAATATTGTGTGTGCCATGACTGGGCTGGGACACCTGAACAAGAGCCCTGACCAACCCTTCGCCTCCTCTGGCCTCCTCTGGCCTCCCCACATGTCCCTGCTGGGAAAAGCAAAGAGAAGCTGTGTTGATACAATAGCACCAAAGGAAATATGGATCAAGACTATCAGTATGAAATCAGAAGAGTGAATACATATCACTTAATTTTTGTGTAGAGCCATTGTGTATTTTCCTCTTACATGGATTGCAGAGCAATGAAAGAGAACTTCAGAAATTAGAAAAGAATAAATCAAATATCTCTCTCTCTTGCAAAAAGATAAACCCCAGTTTTATTTAATTTCCAGAAAGACTCTGGTCAGATGCAGGTTTTCTCATGCAGTGGTATGCCTGCTTTCCCAAGTAAGCTGAGGACATAGCTTCCTTAGCTACAGGCATTTATGAAAGCATTTCAGATAGAAGGGTCTGTACAGTCTAAAGGGGAGACCTGACCAGATTGTAGGATCTGAGGCACATAAATGGATTTATCACAGCTGTCTTGCACCCAGGACCAGCCCCAGCTAGAGTTTCTGCCTCTCTGGCACTGAACACAAAGCCCTACTTCTCATCCTCTTCCATCTCCTCCTCCTCCTGCCCTTACCTGGGAGGTTGTGCCTCTCTTCCTACAGGGAACAATTCAGGATCCCATTGTCATGACTCAATCCTCTGAACCCAAGCAGATTCTGGGCGCAGCATGACCACATCTGTAAGAGCCATCTTGATAAATGTTTAATATTACAGAGCTTTTTCTTCCATGAAAATAAACCAAGGCTTAAATGTTCAATTCCTTTCTGCTCTGTGCACATTTATGTTTTCTCTAAATGAGGCCACATACCCTAACTCTGTTCCCCCTCCTCCCCTGGAAGCTCCAACTCTCTCATTATTTTAAGGCATCAAACCTGATTCAGTAAATCTCTTCTTTCAGAACTGTCATGTTTTAGCCTCAGAACACAAACACAGTATTTGTTCCTAGCATGCTTCCTTTTTAATGCTTTAAAAGCTGTTATAAATGTCTTGTTTCCTCCCAGCCACAGCTGTATTAGATTATCTGTTCTGGTTTTGGTTGTTTTTTTTCCTAAGAAAAAAATGTGAAACTCCTGATGCAAACTCAGCCCTTTGGAACAGCAACTGATTTATAACTTTTTACTCCCCAGACCGAAGGTTAGCCCCTCTTGTCAGTTACTAAAGGTTGTATTGGATGCCAGGAAGGAGTAGCATTTGTCAAGTCAAGATTTCCAGGAGCAAAATTGAGACATACCATTTTCAGAGTGTACCTGAAATAGGCAGCCTGTGGTGAGCAAGCAGGTTTGTTAAAACTGCAAAAGGATGAAGAGGGAAGACAAAGGAAAACTTGCTGCAAAGGACAAAATATTTCTTTTCCAACCATTGCCTAGGGATATGGTAGGAAAAGAAAGCTGCCCTGTGGTGGATTTTTTTGGTGGTAAAAGCAAAGCACCAGCAGAAAAGTTATCAGGGAGAGGAATACAAAAACAAAGCAAAACATTCCTACCAGCTAACCCATGGTTTTAAATTGTAATTAATTAACTTCATATATTTTAAAAATTCAAACACTGCTGAAGGAACACAGAATTATGTTGATTTGTGTGCTGATGAAGAGTACTGTTAAAAAAAAACACTATTTCCTTTCTGAATTCTAGGATAATCAAAAGGCAGAAAATCTTCAGTTTTGGTTTTCTCTTAAAAACAACTCAGTGGGATCCAAGGAATCTTAGGCAGATATGCTTTAGTACAGTAGGTAACTGCTTAATTATTGAAGCTGAAAATATAAATATGCCTAAATGAGGACAGCAGGAGCAAAACAATGTGTCTGTGTCACTGGAGATCCATCCTCTTTAACTTCCTGTAGTACTGTATAAGAATAAACAAGATAATGGATAGTGGCAGGTTATAAACAGATATAAGCCATCCCTCTGCAAAGGATAAGACTACTAACAGAAGGGTGATTGAAGAAGTTAGATAACCACACTGTGAGGAAAAAACCCTGTCATAGATTTAAAGGCTAATGATGAGGATATAAAGTTGGAACAAGTGAGCAGGACATTGTGTTATTGATGAGACTTCTGTAGTGCCAATCCTTGAAAAAGTATTTTCCAGACCCAAGGCTGGAAAACTTCCATCTCCAAGAGGTGGGAACTAAACAAGTCACACTTTCAGAGCAAGGAGTGCAGCATTATGAGCACAAACCCAAACTGAGTCTTCTGCATCAGGAAAGAAATGTGCTCTGCTGATGTCAAGGAGAGTTCCTCAGAAAGAGATGTTTTTTCAGGAAAACATGGTCAGCAGCACCTGCACTCTCCAGACACAGGTGAGGGCACCAGCCTGTTCATTACTCTCATTCTTGACTGCCAAGATGTGCCACCCTAGCTGAGCTGGCTTTTCCCTTGAGCAGACTTGCTCAGGAAGATGGACAAGCAGAGCCCAGTTTGTCTCAGGACAGACACTGACCATGGGAAGGCTGAGCCCCACCAGCAGGATGAATGGAAACCAATTTCCTGAGTCTTGCATTAGCTTACCACCAATGATGTTTATATCTGAGGCAAAATGGATTGTTTTTCTTTTTTTTTCAGCTATGTCACCTGCTCAATACAGCTCATAGCATTGTAAGCAGGCAGGAGGAAAACCAGGATGTCCTGAGACAAACACAACCCCAACATTAACCCTTGGGCACAGGCTGATCCACTGGCATCACAGTGGAAGGGTTTCTCACTGCTGGACTGCTCTGGAGGTTGCTACTGCTGCACTCAGGGGACCCCAGAGCAAATTACAACTTGATAAAAAATGGAGAAGCCTTATTGTGCTCTAAGGAGGCACAGAGAGAAAAGGAGGTGGTCATTAGAGATGGATAAACAAAACTGGAGAGTGAAAATCTGCATCTCTCTGTGGCCATAACACTGCAGAGCTATTTCTTAGCTGATTTTCATGGCCCACTGGCTTTTGTTTTGGTTCCTGGCTTAGACAAAGAGCTGGCATGCCCTCTGCCTCCTGCTAGTGCAGTTTAAAATAAGTACTGTGGGCTTGATGCTAGCCCTAATAAGCATGCTGGGGTCTGTCTTCCCCTCAGTTTGCAGTTTGCACTTGTATTTAGGTCCTCTGCTTGTTTATGATTTATGAAGCTTTCACTCTGTCTATCGCATTTAACAAGCAGTGTGAAGAAGAGAGAAAGCTTTTAGCTCCAAGGCGAAAAGAGAAAAGAAATGGTTTCTCCTATTCCTTTAATGCAATTTAAAGGAGATTGGAAGTTAAAGAAGCCAGAAAGTGAAAGATGGAATGGCAGAGGGAGAAAAAAGAAAGCCCTAGACACCTTTAATTTTCCCTGGAGGAGAATGTTAGGAAAGACAAAGATGCTTTTTCCCCTCCAGCCCCCAAACAGAAGAGTTTTTCAGACACACAGATTGGATTTTCAGCTTTCCCAAATCATCCTGGCAAGGTAACGATACCTTGTACTATCCTCATCATCTTTTATTTTCTGTACTAAACCAAGTCAAGTGTTATTTAATTAAAAGGAGCACGTAAGGATAGGTCAGGCAACTCAAGAACAAAGGCAGATACCCAAGACAGCTCCTCAGTTTGGCTGAGATGCTACAAGGCTTGGGGACTGGGAAAGAGCCACAGCAATGAATCACCTGAGGTTAGAAAAGCCACTCTTCCTGGGAAGGGAAGGAAATGGATGGGACATAACCATGGGATAACCTGGTCTGAGGCTGCAGCTCTGGAGCTGAGCAGAGGCTGGTGAAAGGCTCGAATGAAGAGGGCAGCTTTGTTTCACTGACTGATATTTTCTGAACCCTCTTGGAACTTACACCATGTGCACCCTCCTTAGTTCACTGGCAGGTCCCACCCTGCAGATGTATTAAGCCACTTTTTAGATACCGTGAAAGGAAGTCAGAGCCAGGTCCTTGTGCTGGACAACATCAGATCTCAAAGAAAAGATGGCATGCCAGCCAATCCTCGCTCCTTATTTTTGCTGGAGATCTCTCTAAAGATCAAGGATACAAATATGGCTTTGAACTTCTGTTGTGACCTGTAAAGTCAGATGATTTAACCCCTTTCTATTGACACAGAAGTCAGGTTAAGCAGTTTGTTCATTACCTAGGACCTAAGGTTTGTTAAAATCAACAGCAACAAAAAAGTGCACAGGATTAACAGTCTTTGGTTCAACACCAAAACAGTTTTGTAGTGATGAAGAAGGGAAGCCTTCCAGTCATCCTACATAAAATTTTCTTTTCATTTTGTTAGAGGTTTGTTATTGTTTAAATACCTCAAACTCTAAGAAAAAAATACTTGTATTAAAAAGAAAAAAAGCACAGCACATTTATTACTGAAGACATTGGTTCCTCCTTACCACTTCCATCTTCTGAGAGGTCTTCCCTAAATACAGGAGATACAGTGATACAGTTGCTGTAATTGTGAAGGTAATAGAGAAAGGAGCAGGAGAAAAATTAGCATTTCCTGTTTTTTTGGAAAGAGGCAGAATGGTCTCATACACAATTGTTTTCCAGACCCAGGCCAGCTTTGATCTCTACAGACATAAGGTTTAAGCTAAAAGGATGCTATTTTCTAAAAGTTTTAAGCATCTGCAAGTAAAAGCTTAACACAAAAGTACCTTCTCAATCGTAAGTCACTCTAATTAGTTAATGAAAGTGACCAAAATATTTAAATGAGGTTTAATTATAAAGATTGAGGAGATGATTTCAGGAAAGTGAATTGCAACCTTCCAAATTTAAACAAATAAAAATCAAGTCGGAGTAAAAATAAAAGTACTGTAATTATACTTTCCATTTTTCCTCAAACTGGTTGCAAAGATACATGGTAGCAGTCATCACACGCTAAATTTGGGATGTGATACAGCAGGACTTTGGTACCAACAACCCCTATTATTCAGTGTGGGGACATCAGTGGGACAGCAAAGTCAAGAGCACAGCTCCTCTTGATTGCCACGGGCTTTTGAGGTGTGGAAGAGGCAGTGATTAATGAAAGCTTCTTCATTTTATTCATAATCATTCCACCTGGCCACTTCCTAATTGTACAGTTTTGATAGTGCACAGGCTCTTGCTCCTATATTCACTCAGGATTGATGGATTTCTTCATCCTGAGCCTCCCACTCACTCCAAACCTCGGGTTCTTCTAGTGAATTAAAGGTCAGGCTTCAAGCAATTTTCTTGCCGGGGTACTTCTTATTCCATCTCAGGTGTTTTGTAATTAGATCATACAACACTGTGATATATGTGAAAGGTGCTTTATAAATCAGCATGTAATAACAACATAACAATACTGCATCCATTTGTTGGGAAGAGGGAGGGTATTCTGACTATCCAGAATATAATTTCTTCAAGGTGAACCTGAGACACCGGGCCCAAAGAGCACCCTTGCTGTGTGGAATTGCCATCCCTATTTATCCCACCACCCCAGGAAAGAGTGCAGAGGCTGAGGCACAGAGCCAGGCATTCTCTCACCCCACTTTTGTGTCTGGAGTTGCCACTTATGTGTGAGCAATAAAGTCACCTGGAAGTCAAGAGCCAGACTTTCAAAGGTGTCAAGACATCTAAGGGTAATCAATAGTCACTGGCATTTTCATACCTACCTCCAGCTGCAGGGAATGAGAGATGGTGCTTAAGTGCACTTTAGAAAACCTAATGCCTCTGAAGAGCTGACTTTTCATTTTCCTTTGCTCTTGCCTCTCTGTTGGGCAGAGGTAATGCTGCCTGCCTGGCAAAGGGCTGGCAGTTTTCACCCTGTCATGACCACATTTAATGTGTGTCAGAAATGTGCTGTTTAGAAAGCAGAAGGTGTTGCTGTATTTTTGGGAAGTGCTAATGGCCACCACATGCCAGCCTTTGACATACAGGCGACTACAAACACAGCTACAGCCAAATCAGGAATTAAGCCATCCTTCCTGAGGAGACCATACTTGTCATGATGCACAGAAAGCCAGTAACCCTGCCACCAGGAGCAGCCCAGTGCCACCAGACATGGATGTGGCCCCAACAGACCCTGATCAGGCTGAGGAGAAGCCTCCCAGGCCCCTTCAGGCAATGAAGGGGTGGGAGGTTTTAGGGACAGCCTCCCAGCTCTGAACAGCACAACCCTGGGTATTCCTCAGCTGTGGTAGCCAACACATGCAGAGTGTTTATGTGATCAGTTCAATGGGTGGGAGAGCAAGAGAACCAGCTAAAAAGGGCTACATCAGCTCTTGGAAGCCTTGAGAATGGAAGAAAGATGCCCACCATTTCCAGTAGCCATATATACTTATTTACTCTCACAACATGTTATTCCTACGCCCAGCTCTGTGCTGATGTCTCCCTGCTTTCATCTTTCTGAAAGCAGCAGTTCCATTGACAGGGTGCTTTGTACCCTGGGGCTGGGTGCCAACTGCTGTGTGCTGAGTTACCCACGTGCAGTCAAGCCAGTTTAACTGCCTAAAACCTCAGTCTTAGCTGGGAGATCATCTGCTGCTGATATGTCTGCCAGCTATAAAACCTGCCACTTACAATCTTCATCTTTCCACCGTGTTCTTAAGAGGATAATGAATTAAGATTTTAATGCCCTTAAAATGGCATCTTTAAACACTCCTCATTATACATGAGGTATTCTTTTAGAGCTAGGAGAGTGAGGATTTCTTCAGAATTGCAGCTGAGAACATGTTGGGGTCCTGGTCCTCACTGTCCCTCCCCACAAGAGACAGACATTCACAGAATTATATTCTGTATCCCACTGCATCCACCCAGCTTTAGCAGATTCTGAGAACTCCCAGGCTGACCAGGAATGGTGCTAAAGGCTCTACAGCAGCTACTTCATGCCTGAGCCACATAGTCCCTCTATGGAAACACAACAGATTTAATAAAATAATGGCATTGATTTTTGCCGTATTAATGAGGCGCTGCACCCAAGGTTTGAAGATTTCCTAAGAGAAAATGTGTAGCCAGGCCAGAAATTATTTTTATTTTACTTTCTGCAATAAACATGCAACAAGAGTATACATGCACTAATTGCTGGATATATCTACACCTAGACATGGCTGTACCTGTTGGGACAAGTCACTTTAGTACGTGTGCTGCTTGTGAGAGTGCCTAGAAGTGGTTACCAGGGAGACTGTAAGAGCCAGGCAGCTGTATTTGTACTTTTCCTGGTATTCTTCTCGCTACTAACTCTGCCATACTCAGGGACTACCCACAGAAATGTCTGCCACAGAGTGACACCTGACTGGGGTCTTGTCTGTTCTGCTTTCAGCTGGAATAGAGTTAATTTTCTCCTTAGTTGCTAGTACAGATCTACACTTTGACTTTTGAACAGAAAGAACAAAGGAACAACCAATGTCCCTTTTGCTAATCTCGAAGTGAGGGATTAATAAACTGAATTTTCAGGGAACTGCTGCTCAGTTAAAGTCATGCCACTTTTCCTTTCCTGCCTGCAAAAACCCTGAGGCATGCAGAGCTACAAAGTCACACTCAGGAACACTCCAGCAGATGTTGGGGCAGGTTCTCTAAGTATTTAAAAGGGGAATAATCCTTTTGTGTGATTTTGAGACTTATCACTTTGGAACTTTTTTCAGAGACAGCGGATTCATTGAAAATGAAGTACTCACTATAGCTTTTATAATTTTAGCTAATATGTTCCCTAACGTTCTGCTTTCAGTGACATCAACATATTTATGGGGACCAAAAGTAGAGCCAGACTTCACTGTGCATTTCTACTTTATTTTTTCTGGCACCCTTAAGACTGCATCATCCTCATATGTATTTTGACCATAAAAAGAATTCAGACCTGTTTCTCCATGGTTTCTCCATTACTTTTATTTCCATTTCATGAAGTTACCCAGTTTCCTCTGATGCTACATTAGAGTGCTTCAGCTTTCTGAAGACAGTTCATCCCTGGCTGCAGCAGCGTGGAGACCACAGAGAAGGATATGGCAAGTGGTGGGAGGTGGTGGTCACTACAGAATGATTGAGACATGTACTATATGGCATTTTCAGATGGCTAAAAGTGAGATCAATCTCTAGGCATCTCAAATGGTCCCTTTGTCTCTTTTTCCCAGGACTGCCAAAGCACATTCCATGGAGCTGGAAATTCACAGCTGTAACCTCCAAGGGTGGGCAGCCTGTGCCATGAAGGCTCAGATTCCCCCACCACAGAGATGCTGTTGCTTGTGGTTTCTCTTGGGCTGGGGAGGGAGATTTGTATTTGATGTGATTCAAGCCACAGAAGAGTGCAGCTGTGCTGCAGAAGTGTGTGAGACACAACCTGACCCTGATGTACAGGGACCTTCTGGCTGCCACTGGCTTTGTTCAGCAACCTGCTCAGGGATGGCACTGCAGCACTTCTGGTCTGAGAACACACTTAACTAAGCAGTGCACCTTTTGCTCTTAATCCTGTGCCTGCTTGGATTCTTCTGCTGCTGGATTTGTTTCATTTTATTACACAGAAAAAAAGGAAATAAATTACCCAGAAGGCATTGTGACCAAATTGCTGAGGTTCAGTGAAAGTTTTCTACTTCTTTTCACAGAGTGCTTTTCTGTACTTAGTCATACTTACCTGAAAGCTTCTCATGTGGATAGGAATGGAGTTCATAACACTAATTAAACTCTCAGGACATGAACAGAAACTGAAGATGGGCTGTCAGAGACATCAAACTGGTGTCTATAGTTCCAGGCAAATGCATAATTTGTCTCATTAGATTTTATTTTATTTTTTTAATGAATCTACTTCCTTTAAGCTTCTCCTGGGAGTTCAGTTTTGAGGGTATCTAGGGTATCTTTTCACACCCAAGGAGACTGGAATCATCCATCTTTTAGCCTCACATCTTGCAAGTCTCTTAAAGCCTGTGGCACTTACACAGACTCTAAGATGCAGCTGCAGAGCATCTCTCAAAGTAAAGTGTGTGTTGTCACCATTGGTTTGTACTCCCAAGCCCAGCTGATTTCCTACAGGAAAAGACACATCTTCCTCTAGCTGAAAGGAAAATGGTGTGGTGGATTTTAAGTGTTGAAGTGGGCAGTATGAGAGAGCAGACTGCAAGATGAAGAAATAATCATGGATGTCTCAAAATGTTATGTGTCTGAGACATATATGTCACTTGTATTTCTAAATCATTAATCTTATAAAAACAAAAATCCAAAGAGATGTATTGCTAGAAATGAAAAGTCACTTAGTGGTTGCAAAATTCACTTCAGGCTGTTAATTTGTAAACTAATGAACTCTTTTCAAGCATAAAAACTACATTAAGCATCTATTAAAGTATTATGGAAAGAAGGTAACCAAGTCAGAGATTATATTATGTCATTATTTTTTGTATACCAGATACTATGTGTGCCTGTGAATATGGCAAAAGAAACCATAATATTGTCCTATTACAGTTTATAATGGAGAGGAAATTAGATACAAAGTCATTGCTTGACTTCACATCAGAGCATCAACACCACTGGCCACTAGACAGAGCTCACCTGAGTCTCATCTGGTGTCCTGAGAAGCTTGAAACAAAGGTGTGAACTAGGAAAGCAGAGGCCAGTTCAGCACACTCTTTCACCAATTTCTTTAATTTATTTACTGGAGTTTGAAAAATCATTTATGGATCCATATTAGAAAAAACTAACAAATATACAGAACTTTAGTTTCAGAGTGTGATTTCAATCTCAGTAACTCAGCTTGGCAACAAAGCCAACAAGTATGACTCTCTGTGAAACCAATCCAAGTCTCCCATAGCCATGATTGTCCAAAATAAATGAATGCTCTTGTTCTCCTGAATACTTTAGGTCTTGCAATATACACATAATGTTCTGCTACCCTGTGTGTGTGCTGAATTGAGCAAAGTTGGGGAAAAAAGGCTCCCTTGGACAAAGCTGATTAAAATGTCCAGGGAAAGAACTCCTTGTATTTCCCTCACCGGGGAAGGGAGGCTGCTCAGGCCACATGCCTCTACATTGTTATCTGATGGCTGGAGCACAAAGAGCCCTGAGGCTTGCACAAATCAAGCAAGGTTAAAGGGAGCCTTAAATCTAAGGGAAGGAAGCCTTGCTTGGTTTGAAAGCCTCAAAGGGCACAGCAGTTTGGGCAGTTTGGGCATACAGAGATTTGCTTTTGACTCCTGCAGGGTACTTCACTGCAGCAGTAGAAAGGCCCTTCAGGGTTTTCTGGGAGCTTTTGTTCTTTTTGAATGAGTCTTGCCCCTTCACTTGTTTGTCATTCAGACAGCAGCCTTCAGGAAATGCCACAGACAGCCACAGAGGATCTGCAGAGAGCAGCAAGGGCAAGAGCTCTCACAGGAAAATGCACCTTCATTCTGCTCTCTGATTTTCCACAGCATCTTGGTGTGTCTCAAAGGTTTGTCTGGAGCAATCTGGGGAAATGTGCTATTTGAAAATGTTAGTCTTGCACAAATCTTTGAAAGAAAATGTCCAGGGAGAAGAACAGAATAGTCATGTGAGAGTGCTTCAGTGAAATGCTGCCTGGGCAGGACAGTGGTGAAGAGAAATCAGTGAAAGTGGGAGCAAGCTGTGGAAGAAAAAAATGAGTGCAGTTATGCCACAGGAATGATCAGATGTTACGTGAGCCTCATGTGAAGAAGATTTTCAGGACAGCGCAATCCATTGAGTTAAAGCCCCACGACTACTGTGGGACAGGACTCGCAAAATTTTACCGTATTTTTCTTGGTAAAATCCATAATACTTCCCAAGCTATTTGAACATCAGAGTTTTCAGGGGCAAGCTCTGGAGAGGTCTGCTGGTCAGAGAACATTCCCTTTGCAATTCCCAGGGATAACAGATGCTTGAATCTGCAGTGCTTCATGGCCAGAAGAAAAGGAAGTTGACAGGAAAACTGGTTTTCCTCAGACTGTTAGAAAATCAATACAATCTCCTGGCACACTCTTTGTTCATTAACTGGCAAAGGGAAAATATAACCAATCTTCTGTTGAAAAACTTCTGACTAGATTTTGTTGAAGGACATGAGGACGAAGATGTATGCAAGGTTTGTGAAAGGCACAGGACATGGCTGGGCATGGGACTTGACTTCTACTCAGCAAGTGATGAGAAATCACCAGAAAGGAGCTTCTGCTGTAAGGAATCAGATCTAAGGTGCTCAGTATATTGTCTCCTGGCTGCAGAGACCTGCCCATGAAAGATTACTTCACTGGAACCAGCCAAAATATTCCTTTTATCTCAGGGTCTGTCTCTCCAGACGGGTTGTGCTAAGGTCGGGTTTTCTGCATCCTTGGGGAAGTTGGCACTTTGGAACAGCAGAAGAAGTATTTAGGACAGCAGTTAGCAGCCTGCAGGCTCCCCTGGGGCTCACTGCTGTTTCTGAGGGACTGGTGAGAGCTGGCTCAGAATAGAAAGGTCAGTACACTTGAGGCAATTTTTCAGTTCTGGTAGCAAACTGCAGGGAGCCAGAAGTTATCACTCTGGAAATAGTCATGGAAGTAAAGCATGGCCTTGATTCAAACCCTGATGCTTGTGCATGCGCCTGTGGCCCCAGCAAGTCTCATGTCTGAGGCAGAGCTAGTCACTCTTCACCACACAGTGATGCCCTGTCCCTTGGAATGAAGGCCTCCACGTTTCTCTGTGCCTCTGGCCACTTGACTAGACAGAGGCTGTGCCTTTCAACGTTCATTATTTGCCTCCTGACAGCACTCTGGGTTCAGCAGTCAATGAGACTGCAGTTTTCAATATTATTTTGCACACATCACCCTGACCAAACACTCAAAGATCTCATGTCTGTCTCCTCAGCCAAGCTTTCACCAGACTGCTGCTCACTGGCATGGTGCACACCAAAGACCTCACTGTCATGTTTGTGACTTGAAGATGAACCAAGAATTGCTATAACTCAAGATACAACATCCAGCAACTCATCTTTGGACCTTTAAAACCACGAGTATCTCACCTGCAATCACACTAGAGATGCCTGAATCATCAGATGCCCATAACTGGATGAGGTCTCTATAAGAGCTTCGGCAAACCCAATTAAGTTTTACAACTGGTATCAGCAAAAGTAAAATTTAATTCTGAATGTTCATAGGATCACAGAATCATAGAACGACTTGGATTGGAAGGGACCTTAAAGATCATCCAGTTCCAACCCCCCTTCCATGGGCAGGAACACCTTCCACTAGACCAGGCTGCTGAGAGCCCCATCCAACCTGACCTTGAACACTTCCAGGGATGGAGCATCCACAACTTCTTTCAGCACCCTGATCCAGTGCCTCAGCACCCTCACAGTAGAGAACTTCTTCCCAATATCAAATCTAAAGCTACTCTCTCTGTTTGGAAGCCATCCTCCCCTTGCCTTGCCACCCTGTGCTTTTGTAAATCGCCTCTCTCCATCTTTTTTGTAGGTTTCCTTCAGGTACTGGAAGGCAACAATTGGGTCACCTTCTCTCCTCCAGGCTGAAAAACAGAATTCTCTCAGCCTTTCCTTGTAGGAAATATGCTCCATCCCTCCAATTATCTAATTATCTATCTAATCCTCCTCTGGACTTGCTCCAATAGATTGATGTCCTCTCTGTGCTGGGGACACCAGGGCTGGATGCAGCACTGCAGGTGAGGTCTCACCAGAGCAGAGGAGAAAGGAGCAGAATCCAGTTCCTCACCCTGCTGTCCACCCTGCTTTTGATGCAGCCCAGGATTCAACTGGCTTTCTGTGCTGTGAGCTCACATTGCCNATCCTCACCCTGTTGTCCACCCTACTTTTGATGCAGCCCAGGATTCAACTGGCTTTCTGTGCTGTGAGCTCACATTGCCAGGTCACGCTCAACCTCTGACCCAGCAGCACCCCCAAGTCCTTCTGGGCAGGCTGCTCTGAGCCTGTTCATCCCCAGCCTGTGTTGATACCTGGGGTTGCTCTTACCCAGGTGCAGCACCTTGCACTTGGTCTTACTCAACCCCATGAGATGGGCCTCCTTCTCAGGCTTGTCCAGGTCCCTCTGGATGGCATCCTGTCTTTCAGGATCTGCTCTTGAGGAGCATAACATCTAATTTCTCAGTCTGTACAACACTTAGATCAGTCTTATTGAACCTCTGATCAGCACTGTTATATAAATATTAAATAACAGCACTAAGAAGAAGGGAAAGAATTATTCAAATTGGACAGGAGCAATAAAACAAGGACTAATGCATTAAAGCTTAAAAAATTAAATTTACATTATTTAATTCTGTAACTGTGTGATTTAACTCAGCAAATTGCTTAAGGGTCCATTTTGCACGAAAAGTGCTATAAAAGCTGAGCTTTATTGTCTCACATTTATCTTGAGTGTTAAGGAAAGTTTTCAGAGGCAGCAAGTACAGTGAAAGAGAGACTGCCTAGTGGACGAAGTGGAATTTGGACAATGATGAATCCATGCATCCTCTATTTAGTGCAGGTGAACTAATGGCTATTTAAGACAATGAACTGAGTGTGACTTCTGCCTTAGGAAGTCTCAACACATTCACAGATGTATGTGGGCATCAGAGTGCTGGCTGTTTGTTTCATTCTGTGCATCCCTCCTCGGGCACATCAGGAAAAGGAGCTCAGTCAGGTTCAGCACTACTCAGAGCTGGTTCTTTGATTCATCTGAGATATTTCTATAAAGAGTGTGTGTTTGGTCTCTGAAAAGTTTCTTTCTTATGGTTTCTACAGTTACCTTGAAAAACAAAATTTATGTCCTTATGTGGGGAGTGATTGAGAACATTTTTGGGAATTCCAAGTATCAGCACTGGTGAAACTGGAAGCTGTAGCTCCAAGTGTGGTGCTCATCCCTTCGTGCTGTAAATCACTGGCACAGGTAGATACAGATGCACATTCCTTCCCAAACCTTACATGAGTTTGCTCACACTGTGGGTAACGTATGCACAGACATTTTTATCCCTTCTTTTGGCGAAATCCAGAGCTCAGGTTTCCAAGCACTAGTGGCCTATTGTAAGATTAAAAAATCCTGACTTCAGAGAGGTTAAAGACAGGGCTTTTGGTTATTACCCTGTGTATTTCCCAGAAGGGCCACTGAGGGGAAAGGATAAAAAGAGGGATGGGGAAGAAATACTGCCTCATTGCCTGTGTTTGTCCAGCACCTAACCAGATGGAATCCCAATCTCTCAGTTTACTGCAGCTTTGAATGTAATATTGTTAATAATAAATAATAAATAATAATGTGCTCAGCTTTTCTCTCCCTTTCCCCTGTGTAGTTTCTGGCCTGTGCTAAATTCATTTAAAATGAGAGTAAAAAATATTTCTGTCCAGGTATAAATGATGCTCTGATGCACAGAGTGCAGAACTACTGCCACCAAATGATTTTATAATCCCAGGCAGAATTTGGGCACTCAGAATTGTGCCTTGGGATGTCCATCCTTTCTTGAAATTCACTGAGTTATTGAGTAGCCTCTCTCTTTTATAATAATCATGACATTGTTGATTTTTGATCTGCAATGATTTTGAAATCCTGCAGGATCCCATATGTGCTTTCAGTATTTTATTCTGTCACTACAGGACTGTGTGCAGTCCAGCTCACAAAATCCCTGGTCTGCAAGTGAGACAAAGCTGAACTCAAATATTCTTCAATCTGCTAGTGTTTTGTATTCCTACAGCTGTTTTTAATAAATATCTCCTTTCTAATACAGGCCAACATTTCTATATTCTTCATGCTTTCATGTAGGGAACTCATCGATTTCTTAATATTTAGCAGCTAAAAATATCTCCTGTGTCTGGCTTAGCAGCAATACTTCTCTCTCTCTATGAAAATCCACAGGACAAAAGCACAAGCCTGCAGAATGCATTTTAACTTCCATATACTGGAGTCAATATTTGCTTTCAGTATGTTGTTCCTCAGATGTAAAAATGGAAAAGTACATAAATGTATTTGAACAGATTAGTGTTTTAAAGAAGACTAAATCAATGGAGTAAATACAGAATTAAAAGTTAAAAAATCAGTTTTTGTAATTAAGATGACACATTTTAATTTTTTCTGCACTTCATTATTAGCCCTTTGTTTTTATTTCTTTAACATCTCTCAGCTTTACACCAAGACAAATATCAGGATATGAAGACATGAAGCTTTCTTAGCAGGTTTAAGACTAAAGAGAAATGTGCCTTGCCATAACAACCCCGTCAGCCAAGAGTGCAATAATCATCTTGCTAATCACAGAATATCATCTTTCATTTCAGGAAACTGCTCTCAGCACCTCGGGAAATTTCCTCTGAATGAATCACAAAAATCCTTTCATTTCTAATTACAAATTAAACAAATGACAATTAATTGAGCAAATAGCTATAGCTCTATTATTGCCTCTCTTCTTGCTGCCTGTGAACCTCCTCCTGCTCAGGCCTATCTGCTTTTCTTGCCTTGGGATCCAGCCTGTTCCCCACAACCAGCTGCAGCTTCTGTAATTTCCTTTCCTTGCTGGCCTGAACATTTTCTATTCTCTTCACTCAGCAGAAGCTTTCTTCTCCTTGCTCTCTTCCCTGGCTGAAAGGGAGCACAGTGATGAGAAGGGGTGAGGGGTCTGCAGAAGTTTTTCTCCAGACCATGGCTCATGAAGTTCCCACAAAAGGTTTTACAGCCACGTGGCTTCCAAGAGGCTGCTGCTGGATGCTCTGGAATCAGTTCTCCTCGCTTGGTCCCTGCTGCTGTTTTGCCTCTGGCACCAAAGTAGTGCTGAGATTCTCCTTTTTGCCACTGTCCCAAAACCTGTGTGCTGCCACCCTACCAGTAACAGTGCAGAGCTTCTCAGAGTGGCCTGGGGGAGGCAGTGACTGACAGAGTGCAATAAGCAGCAGCTGAGGGGGTGGGATTGCCTGACAGAAAATTCGAGTGAAAGACACCACCTTAATCATGGTTGGAACCACTGACTTCTTCAGCCCCTGCTCACTGTTGCAGTATCTTCTGGAGTCTGTGTTATTTTGAAGTTTTTGAGTTTCCAAAAGGTGTGTTCCCTCTGAGATTCTCCTTCTTTCAGAATTGATTCCAAGACCTTTCTACTAAACTTCATATGAAGTTTCTAGGACAGGCTGCCTTGAGAATAAGATGCAGTTAAAAAAAAACACAAAGCAGTGAAGAAAAAAATTCTGGATGCCACATTGGTGAGGTTTATATCTATTTGGAGACCAAGCTAGAGGCTGTATCTGATATTAAACCTTCAGTTGCATGCACCACCTTTGATCCCTGGCAAAAAATAGTGGTGTTTTGACAATAGCAAATGATGAACAACAAGAAGAAAAAAATCTAGTTTATTTTATTTTTGCAGAGTACTTGTGGACAGAACCCATTCTGGGAAGGAAAGAAATCTCATTCAGAGACTTGTGTTAATTCCAAGTGAGTACATAAATCCAGTTTGGGGTTTGTACTTCACATGGAACTTTTCTCCTGAGGTTAGATATTGGTAAATCTTGAACTGAAGCTTTGTACCCTGCTCAGACAGATTTTTATAGAAATGTAATTTAAGCCAGAGCACAGACACCCATGTGGGGAAGAAGTAGAGTTATAAATATATAAAACACAGAAGGAGCCTAAGTGATGAGGAAAATGGAGTATTATGGGACTCTGGAATCACAGGAATGCACTAAGTGATGGAACATGCCCCCTGCTCTCAGAATTAGCCGCTTCATTAGCAACGGCTCTGCTCAGCCAGGGAAGTTAATTAAAGGCTGCAGCCGGGCGTGCAGAGCGAGCAGCCACTGCACAGGGAGGCTGCTGCTGCTTCCTGCAGCCTGCCACCAGAGATTCTGTCCTGTTCCCTTCTGGAGACTGCCCTGGGACAGAGAGCAGCCAGAGCAGAGGATAAAGTAGATATTTATTAAAAGGCCTCACTGGCCACACCTGGGCCACACAAGAGTCCAGCCAGGCCACACCCAAGGTGCCCCAAAATGGGCACAGAATGGACACCTGATCACCAGGTGCCACACTTTGATAAGTTCTGCTCCAGCAGCACATTAGAAACAATTGTCCAGCCACAGCTTCAGGTGATGAAGCTCCATCCTCCTGGTTTGTTCTTCTCCCTTCACCGCTGGTTTCGTTCTTGGCGTGAAAGTTGTCCTTGGTGTGGAGCTGGAGAAGGAATTGTTTTGTGTCTCTGCTCTGTGAAGAGAACTCAGCAGCACTGAATATGAAACCTAAAGCTCCCCACTAAAACTACACAGGATCTAAAGAATATAAAAGCTAAAATCTAAGGCATCAGTCCTCTTTCACTTCTTTGTCTGGAGCAGCCATGCTCCTGTACCTCACCAAGGGGATCCCAGGAGCCTGCAGCGCCTGCCTCACCTTGTGCACTGTGCCACAGAGTCACTGATGCACAGGCACGGTGCAGGTGGGAAGCCTTGGGTGCAGTGCCAAGATCAGAAAGGCACATGAAACGTTTCAGTTGTCCACATGGATAACTGTGGCCAACTGCAATGTTGATACAATTTCCCCAATTTCAGGACAATAAGGAAAAATTTAGCCCCAGTTATCTGCATTTTAGGCAAATAGGGTGAAATTAGGCTTCACTGCTCACAATGCATGGGGCCAATGCTTTTCAGGAACATATGTGGGACCATACAGACAAAAGGAAAAGTTTGATTAAAAATCTTGGCTCTAGTTTACTGGCGGATCAATATAATAGCTCTCCCAGCCACTCCACTCTGACTCTCTGTGGGTCAGCAGAACACCAGCAGCAGATGGGAGAAATCAGTCTGTCAGGTGAATGAATGAATGCCATGATTTTTATCCACTATTTTACCTAGGCTACTCTGAGGCTTAGGAACCAAAGGACTCTCCAGATGAAAGGAGCGGAGAAAAAAACAGAACAAAATATCCAAAATCATAAACCAACCTCAGAACAACTAAACTGACTTATTGCAGGATTTGTAAAAATAAATAAATAGTCTTCAAGGCTTTCTAGCTTTACCACACTTTGCTTGAGCGACCTGGTAGAGCTCAACTGTGAATGAATTAAAAGAGAGAAAACAAACATAAAAATAAATCCCAAGCTGGCAACCTCTGCTATCTCAAGGGATTGCTGCAAAGCTGTCAGCACTGCACTACACTTGGCAGTGTGCTCCAGAGAACATCTCCCTTTCTTCCTGGCAGCCATCCCAAGCATGAGGCGTGGGCAGGCAGAGAAGGGCCACCTGCACCCCTGGGGAGCCCAAAGGCAGCTGTGAAGTGGCTGGGCCCAGCTGTGGCTGCTCTACAGGGTGCAGGGGGGACAGTCATTAGAAAAAAGAAAAGAGGGTGAATGACTGTGTTGGGTCAATGAATAGGAAACCACAGTTCGTGTGCAGGGGAGACCTCCCAAAGGGGCAGAGAATATGGCTGGAGGCAGTCTCTGTTTCAGTGATCCAGTGCAGGATTTGGAGTCTGAATCATGAAGCTAGTGGTGGGTACACAGTGACTTTCAGTTTTTCTCACTATTATTTCCATTGAGAGACACTTTCAACCTTCAGAGCAGCAGTGAGATGAAGGACTGGGCAGAACAACACAGCAGCAGTCCTGGACAAATCCAGCAAGTGCTTTCCATGGAATGCAAGTTTGTTTCCCCAACTGTTTTGTCTGTATTTAGGATCCTTTTGGTGTTTGCTTTCCAGAAATATTGTAGCAAAGCATTTTTGCCAGAATGAAAGCTCATGAAAAATGAATGTTGAGACAGAATCTGCAAATATGCACTGAGAGTAAATTTCCCGTTGTTCAAGCAATTGTAAAATTCTTAATTTGCCTTATATTTTATTATATAAATTACACAATCAGAGCACAGTAACAATATGAAGTGAATTATGTATCTAACCAACATTGCATGCATTCCAAATATCCTCAACAAATTACTGGTGAACAATCTGCAGGCTAAGAATTATTTGCTTGCAAATGTATGGATCTTTTCAAATAACAAAGTCTTTACAGGAAATTCTTGTCTATTCACAGAAAAATCTGTAAATAGAGAGAGAGACTAAAAATGAATTAAAAAAAACGAGATCCATTGTGCTCAGCTCACTCAATCCAGCTCTGTAATTGACCATCCATGTGACTAAAAACCTGTCAAGGACAGGCTCTTAAGGATGGAGTACCTGGTGCAGATATCAAACTGTGACAAAATCAAAGGCTTCATGTGGACAATCACATGGAGACCAACACGCCCAAACTTAATTTTGGCATGAAGAGCTTCCTATAGGGAGAAAATTAGAGCTCTTAGCAAAGATCTGCAAAAGTTCTGCCTCCTTCTTGGGGAAAGTAAGACACAATTGCGTAGAAACCTTTGCAAAAAAACCCTTTGCCTTTGGAATCTCACCTCATCCCGGGTAAAGCAGCTTCCATTTTCACTGAGCCAAGGAGATATTGTTTGAATCTTCAGCTGCATTGGTGACCCAGCACTGGGGTGAGGGGGCAAGAAGGTCTGAGTGCTGTTTGCTTCTCTACTTTGAAATATGTGCAAGTAATTTCACCATTCAGTACTGTTTTTCTAATTTATTCTGTTTCATTATTTGCTGCAGAAATTAGAGTTCAGGTGGGCTAAGGGCAGTTTCTTCCTGTGGTGCAAGAGACCACACACCAGGGCTGATTCTCACCTGAGCATCCTTACACCAAGATACCAAGACAAAATTCTAATTTAGTTAATGGACAGAGGCACCTCCAGAAGAGGACTGACCCCACCCTTCTAAAACACATATCACAGGTTTGGTTTGCTGTTGTATTTTACCCTGCAGAGAGAACCCGTTCAACAAGCACAGCATAGGTGCTTCCCTTTTGGATGGCTAAAATCAGCTGAATTTCTTTTCCCAGATTCACACAGCACTTAGCACAATGAGGCCCAGATCTGCCTTGAGACCTGTAAACATTGGTATGGATTATAACCAATGAGAGAAAACTTAATTAAAAGTTGCCCTTGGGGACTGCCTTCTGTTCTAGGTGTTTGAGGTTTTTAATTTAAAGAACAGAATGATTGAATCTCCCCATCACATCGGTAAGGTAGATAATCACCCTTAAAATTTCTTCTGGCATGAAAATTCAGGCAGAGAAAGACAGAATGTGATAGAAACACTGGTGCTAACTCTGCCTTCACATCCCAAAAGGCACTTAGCAAAGATACAATAAAACCACATAATAAAATAAGGCAGATAAATTGCTTGTAAGAGGAAGACAACCTCTAGAAGTAGGTTTGAATATGTATTTGCAGTGTTGTTCCACAAGAAAGGGAACCTTGGTTTTGTGCTATTGTGCCCCCAGGCTGGTGGCTCTTGATTAAACTCTGAAAGCCCACAGGGAGGTGTGGTCACTTGGCTCCTATTCCTGTGTCTCTGTCCTTTCCTGCACAAGCACTGGGCTTCTCTCTGAGAGGAGCTCTGCAGGTGCTGCCTGTGACCCTCAGGGAAGTGTGGGCGTGTTGTGCTTCCTGGCTCCACCTGGCAGAACCCTCTGTGAGCCAGAGACGCCTCCAGGGGAGGTGGAGATACCTGAGTCAGCACTGGACACTGTCAGTGTCCATGGTGAGGTGGATGCCGTGTCCGTGGCTCCTTTCCAAACCCCCACTCAAGGCTGCAGCTGCCTGCCAAATTTGGAATCATTATGCCAGAGAGATCACTATTAGCCAGGCACGTGGATCTGAGCTGATCTTTTCTTCCTTTAAAGAACAATCCCACATTTCATGTCCACAGTGTAAAATTGTATCTGACATGTAATCTAAAAACCAAGCCTTACTTCAGTAAATGGGATCAAACAGCAGGGCATTTCATTTGACAAAATGGATATTTCTAGTTTCAATATTACATTAACTTTTCCTCTCCATTCCTCTCATGGATTTTTCATTCTTAGGCAGCAGTGCCTGACTTCTAACCAGAGCTATCAGTCTGACTAGGGGTTCCCTAGGATTTCAGCAGCTCCCTGTGTTCAGAGAGGGCTCCTGGAGAGTTGACATCAGCTCCCCGCTATTGTCCATATCTTGTTTCACTTATGCCAGATGAGAAACTTTGATCTTTGAGGGACTGGAAGGACGTCACTAGGTGGAAGTGATACAGCATTAAATTGCCAATAACCACAACAGCTGAGAAGGCTGCTGGCCTCCAACTAGCACAGTTTGCAAGAGGCCTGCAAAATCACCTCAGTGATTTTTGGGGCCCTGGTAATGCACTCCCAGATTGTGAAATGTCTTGGTCCTGTATCTTCCTAGTTCAGCTCACAGGCAAATATCAACTCTGAGTAATTAATCCAGCATGATGCAGTAAAATGCTCCAGCTAAGTGCCTAAGTGCTACATAACAACAGTTTTTAATTAAAGAAACCAAATATCTTAAATGTTGGGTAAAAGAACTGTAAATTTGAGAATGTTGTAAAACATTCTAGACATCAGACATAGTTTTGTCTTTGGTCAGAGACAAAGAATGGAAAAACAAGTGAATTTCAGGGACGCAATCACACCTGAAACCAGGATGGTTTTGTGGAAACTGCATCAGAAAATTTCCAAGCCCCATTGACCAGGAGGACCAGAGCACCTCTGCTAGAGAGATAAATTCTGTGTAGACCTTCCCTACACTGCCAATGCCATGTTGTTTGGTGCTGCTAGGAGAGAGAAGGGGGACTTTCATGTTAATAAAAACCAGCTCCGTGCTGTATTGACACACATCAGATACGTCCTAGCCAGCAGTGATCTCAGATCCCTTAACATGACAGATTGTAAAAATTTAATCATGTACCAGTCGATGTTTTTCTATCAAGCCTAGTTGCTGTATTTCAATGTCTGAAATTATACAGAGTGTTTCCCATAAGATTCTTTTTATTTTTGACAAAGAGTAATGTCAAGAGAAATGCATTTTCACTGCCTCTGCCAAAAGAGGGAAAGAGAACAAAAGAATTGACACCTGCACATGCTGTCTGTGGCTTTAGGGATGAAATTCGTGCTCCATCTGGGTGGTGCAACATGAGAACACTTCCTCCCTCTTAAGAAACTCACATGACCTCTCTGTCTTGCCCACAACTCAGCGATTTGAAATGAATTCCACTCAAAATCATCGCATCGTGGTTCTTCAGATAATGTATCCTGCCTGCACAGAGCTCATCCACCACATCCTGCCTGCTCTTCCACCTCTCTTGGAGAGCTTCATCTGCAGCGACATTTACAGTGAATCAAGTTTTCTTGAGCATGGCTCAGATTTCCTTTATGTCTCCTTGCATATTTTCCCTTGGCATCCTTGGATTGTCTGCTTTTTACGCAGGCTGATTTTGCTGCAAATCAAAACCCTGATCCAGTCCTGTGGAGACTGTTAGGCTCACTTTTAAATAACCACTTTATGCATCTGGGCAGTGAAGTGTGCTCAGCCACCAGACATCTCCCTGGGCCCTGGGGATTCCTGGGTCACCTGTGTTCCTGCAGCTGCTTTAACTGTGTTCAGGGCTTCTGCATTGTCCAGTCATGTTTTCAATGGATTTTGCATACCATGAATCCTACAGAAAATACATTTTTAATCCAAACTAGTCAATCATACCACGTTTAGTATGTTTGAATCACGGAATGGGTTGGGTTGGAAGGGGCTTAAAGATCATTTGATTCCAACCTCCCAGCTGGAATTAGGGACACCTTTCACTAGACCAGGTTGCTCAGAGCCCCATCCAACCTGACCTCGAGGATTTCCAGGGATGAGAATCTTTACCTCTATTTTTAAATGAAAAAAAAAATCTGCATAGTAATTGTATTAATAATTCTTATTCCTTCCAAATCATTGAGGGGAATTGATCTTTCTACAGCAAAATCACCACCTGACTTGACATCTAGCATTATTCCAATTTGGTTCTTACTAACATTTCTTTGTCCTTGTAGCTATACAGCAGTTCATTTTTATCCCTTCAGAGTTTCCACACCAGCAAGTCCCCTTGAGTATTCATGTCCCTACTTGTTTTGAAGAAAATAGGCTGTAATTAAGTGAAGTTGCATTACTTACAAAGTTGTCATTTGCAACACCAAATGCATAAAAGCAAGGGAAATGTATCATTAAGGACATAAATCTTCTCTTCTACTCACCTAATAAATAAACAAACATATTATTCTTATCATGTACAAAGTACAGCACACTTCATCAAACTCCAGAAATGTAAACCTCCACCTGTTCTTTCAACAGCAGCATTACAATGAAGTGCAAAGCTTTCCTTTAAAAAAAAAAAAGTACTAAAACTGTGGACTCAGATTCTTACAATAGCATAAATCAGCACAGTTCTTCTGGCTTCAGAGATTGAGTTGCTTAGCATTTGTTGAAAATGTGACACATTATATGTGAAGTTCTTTATTCTGCTCCATAATTCTCTTTCTCATTTGCAGGTAATATTCTCCTCCAACTCCTGTGTGTTGGGGACACACAGGGCAGCACAAGGTTCTTAATAGATCTCAAAGATTATTTGGGAGACTGGGGTTCAGCTAATGATTAACTTCTCCTGGAGAATGTGCTATAGGGCTTTGGTTGGGATACTCCCAGCAAAACCTCATCTCCACAGCAAATCAATCCAAATGTAAGCTGTGCTCTGGCCTTGGACACTCTGACAATGTTTCAGCTGGTGGTCCCTAATCAAATCTGCGTGCAGGCTGCAGATGGACCCAGCCCTTCACTCCTCTATTCCTCTTTGTTTTTCCTGCCTCCTGAAAGATGTTTGCTCTCTTCCCAAACCAGGCTGACAGTGCTATTTTTAAATCAGCGTCATTTTGAGTTTCAGGTTTCAAGTGAATCAAAAAGCACAGAAATGGTGGACTTGTGCTTTAAAAAAGACTCTGACAATTCCTGGGGATTAAATCAATGGATATTCAGAGAGGTCTGGTTGCTCATCATACTGGTGCCTTTATAATTTTTACACTCATAATAAAAATAAATAAAAACAAAAAAAATAGGACAACTGTGTTTGCTGAATGTTGTGGATTTTAATGAGATTTTGAGCAAACAAACTCTACTCCAAAACAGGTGCTAAAGAACAGTAACTGCAAAATCCTATAAAAGAAAGTAAACAACCAGTGTGACTTTAGTTTTCATTTACACATGGGAAAGACAGACTCGTGGAGTGCCATTGAATTGGAATTTAGATTATTAATACAATGTGACATTAACAGCATTATTAGAGGAGGCCCATGCAGGGCTGAGCTGGTGCATGGAGTTGACTCGCCCATGGAGAGCTGAAAGTTGCCTGACAATTCAGCCCATTCATTAACAAGATGCCATATTTCCTCCACTGGGCTCTGCTCCACTGAACTCACAAAAGCTTGCAGCTCTTTCTGCAAGTGCTTTCAGATTTTCTTCTAGGAAGTTTTCCTTCCTCCTAAGAGCATCCATGTCAAGCCATATCAAGAGCTATATTGCCACTGAGAAGGCACCAGCAGCAGGACTCAAGGGGGTTTTGTAACAAGTGCTTAAGTACACATCCTCAGCCTGTTCTCAGCCCATAGGATCTCACTGCTTTCTCAGCCTGTGCAAACTGAGCATCCATTATTAACTCCCACCAAGAATCCCACTGCTTACTCATCCTTTCTCTGAGGAACCAGCTGCTGCACCCATGGCACTTGCAATTTTCATTTTTACCCCACAGAAACAGAGGGTGGAAGGCTGCTTTGATAAGGTTGGTCATTTGGAGTTTTATTCTCATCAACAGAATGCCCCAAGAATCAGGAAGCTGCTAAATTGACATAAAACTCCCTTTGATTCAGTAGCTTCGTCAAAGATATAAACCCTCATTTATGAAAGTTGCTTCAGTCATCCAACAGACTAAATCCACCACAGCAAAGCAACTGTGTCCTAGCATCTTCTACAGGGTGATCCCAAGACATACAGGAAAATTATGATTTCCTCTTAGATTGCATAGGAAAGTTCTATAATGATATATAAATTAAACTTGAAACTGCCGAGTGTATCTTCACTGTCTCAACAGAGAAAACTGTCAAAAATAAACAAACAGCACAAAGAGACTGGAGGAGAAATTAGATTTCCTGGAAGAGGTTTGGAAACTGCTTACTTTATTTTCAAATCCAGCACAACACAAAGACCAGAAAATAATACTGAAAGAAAGAAAATTAATTGGGCCTATATACCTTTTATATAGATGCACAGGATGAAGTTGTCTTGAAATCTTGCTCTACACATACAGAACAATAAGCAATCTCTTCTATTTTGCAAGGCTGATGCATGCTTACACAAGCTGCAAATCAAACCGTAATTCTTCATAAACATGCTCTGAATGGACACTGATTTCAGCTGCATAAAGCACTGGAATTTACAAAACCCAGCTTTTCCTTTCTAGAAAGTTCTTAAATTCCACAAAGCAATCAGCAGAACTGGTGAAGGGAAATGAAAACCAGTGGGAGGGTTGTGGAAAAGCATAAGGGACAAATCTGTCTGTGAAAAGGCAGCTGAAGAAAAGCCACCCTGTCCAAGGAGCATTCTGTAGATGATGCCTTCAAAAGTGCCCAAGTGACAATAGAGATCCTGTGAACCTCCACAGGAACATTATCCTGAAGCAGGATCATTTCCCACCAAATGGGTTTTTCCTGTGTATCTGGCTCTTCTAAGAGTGGGGACGGGGGAACAAAGCTCACTCCATGTTCAGAGGTGTTCAGACCCATGACTGCATTGTCAGGTGTGGCCGGTTTGTCAGCTGCAAATCCAACCTCCTGCAAACCAAGTTTGCTGCTCTGAACACTGGAACTGCTCTGTGGGACAGTCCCAAACCATCCAGAGCTCTGAAACCCTGGATGTGCTCCAGGGACAGCCCCAGCAGTACAGTAGGAGGTCTGGGTGTAGCCCCTGCCCTGCTCCTGTGCCAAGCAAAGACTCAGAGCTGCAGTCTCCATCCATCTTGGACCATTTCTTTCACCCCTCTGGATAAGGCTCCTGCACTCCTGACGGTTTGATGGCATTTAGACTCCTGTCTCACTTAATGCTTCATTTCCTAAGGTGTTTCAGTTGCTCATGGGTGAAGGTAGGCACGCATTAGGGTTTTGTAAGGCACCTAAAGAGAGGAAGGGTGATTGAAGCAGGGTGTGAGCACTTCATTTGCACTTCTGAGAGCACCATTAGGCAGCAGTGTGTATTTTTAGGTACATAAATACTATGGGAATTTGGGTTTGGAATGCAGAGGAACTCATGGTTGATGGGAGATCATGTCATGTGTAAGAAATTCACTGCATTTTCCTTTGCTCATAATCCTCATGCAATTGGAAATGCAGGTACCTGGCCCTCACCATTTCTACAGACCAAACTACTGTATATGCCTGATTACTCCTTTGTTTCTTTCTTTCATCATTTAGCAAATGAAACCACACAAAATGGATGGAATTTCAGCACCTTTTAATTCTTCACAAGCCTTTAAACACAGGCCTCTCAATTTAAAAAACTCCCTTTCCTTCAATAATATCCAGCTACTTTATAGTAAGTTTCTTTCAAAGCTATTTGTGAGTTTAATAGCTCATTACTATTTTATAAATGGGGAAACTGAGGCATAGAGGTGATAGGAATGTGTGCATTCATTCATCAGATCAAAACTGAAGAGAAAATGTTCAGGATTTCCAGTCCAGTGCCCTGGGCTAAATTTTACTTACCCTTAATTCCAGTAAATTCTTCACATAGTCTGACAGGTGCACGAATGCCCATCTTCTCAAAAAGCCTTGTAGATTTTAATTTGAGACAACATATCTCCTTCAATTCCTGTTCTAGGGAAAAAATACCTCTTGTGCACCTTGTCTTCCAAGATGACCATTCCCTTCACAGATCTTTCTC
The DNA here is from genome assembly GCA_013397245.1 of Thryothorus ludovicianus. Classification (NCBI taxonomy): domain Eukaryota; kingdom Metazoa; phylum Chordata; class Aves; order Passeriformes; family Certhiidae; genus Thryothorus; species Thryothorus ludovicianus. The sequence continues at coordinate 54,302 of VZTB01015922.1, forward strand.
CTTTTTGATTGTACTGTCACAAGAGACATAATATATTCTCACTTTATCACATTCTCTGCAACAGTAATACTGAAACTCAAGAATGGATTATTGTCTACTCCACGTTGATCCTGCCTACTCTTGAGACACTAATCCTATGGATGAGCATCTCGGTTATCTTTTCTTTAATCAAATACTGCTATTTTTAGCATGGATGCCTTATAACAAAGGTAATGATAGTAGCATTTTAATTTTTTTTTAAACAGAACTGGTAGAGGCTTAGAGGTTTAAGCTTTACTTCTGGTAAAGAATCAAGTGCAATTGTGGTAAGGAAAAAACAAGGGAAAAAACTCAGGGAAGGGTTTATGACTGGAGAAAAACAATACAGGCAGAAGAATCCTTAGGGGATGTGGAGTTGAGTGGTTATTTTCTGGAGGGGATATTGCTCTTTAGAACCTGTAAAATTTGTAATCTCTTTTAAGTCTAGAGCAATGTAAAGGGTTGTGGGAAAGACTAGAAAGAGAGAAAGCAGATGGTTGTTGGGAAAAATAGTCTGGGAAAGGAGGGAGAAATTAAAAGAGGAAAGCAATAATAAAAGTAATAAAGGGACAGTACTTTTCCCCTAAAATGCATGAAAATATGCATATTTTATGCCTTTGTGTGTATGCAAGGGCCTATGTTTGGAGCAAAAAAAACACATGTAAGTTTTCTGACACGTCTGGAATACCTTCAATTATCTGGGCCAGTAGGCAAAATAGTATAAGGTTTATTTAAATTAAAGAAATATGAAGTTTGATGAATTAAATATGAAAATAAATAATACACATTGTGCAGTAGCCCTTGAATTTTCTTTGATGTGAAATGCAATTTATTTTGCATCCATTTATTTTTTCCCTTTATAGCTGCAGGTTTTTTATTCTTCGTAACACAGAACCCATTGCAGGAATTGTCAGGAGATAGATAGGAGGCTTTTAACTGCAAAGAAAATTAGGAAACTGTAATCCTGCTGCCTCAATCTGTGACTGATTGCCACTAGTACCTTAATTCTACTTAATTTTTTCAGCAATTGGATAGACTGAAAGACATGTCACCACAGTCAAGCTGAATGTTAAGAGGCAATTGATGTTTGTGGACAGTGACATTTGTGTCAAAGCCAGCAGCTGAGGGTGGCTGCTGATGGAAGAGGTGACATTGCTTTTAGCAATGCAGGTCGTTCTCCTCCCTGGCCATCAAGGGCTGCTGTAGTTCCAGCCCTGTGTGTTATTGGTCTGCTCTGCGAGGTGGGCAGATTGCAAGGCAAGGACCAGGAATTACAGCTTCTGGCATCTCAGTAAAAGTCTGGCAGGAGAGTTGCCCACTGGATTTCTGATGTCTGGTTCCTGCTGAAGTGCCTCATGCACTTTGGATTTTCCCATGGCTCTAAAAATGAGCACATGAGCACTGAATACTGAAGTGAAACTTCCCTTACATCTTTAACTCGCTATGATCATTCTCTTCCATGCAAATACCAAGCAAAAGTTTTCTGTAAGGCGTTAGCATCTTGATTTGACATCACCAAAGTGGAGCAGGCAAAGACTTTGGTATTTGTTTTTTATTTTAATATTCCTTTGACCTCAGACACAGGTCAAAGCTCTCCTTTATTTTTCACAGNTATGATCATTCTCTTTCATGCAAATACCAAGCAAAAGTTGTCTGTAAGGTGTTAGCATCTTGATTTGACATCACCAAAGTGGTGCAGGCAAAGACTTTGGTATTTGTTTTTTATTTCAATATTCCTTTGACCTCAGACACAGGTCAAAGCTCTCCTTTATTTTTCACAGTTCAGAATGTGTCAGTAAAAGAAAAGAAACCCACAGGCTGCAGGTTTTCTTCAAGTAAATCAAAAGCACTAGTAATTGCCTTTCATATTTTCTTTCAGTAAAATAGTATATTCATGACTCAGTATGGTGCTGTAGACAAATTAATATTAAGGGAAACATAGAGGAAGCTACAAGAACACAGAGAAGAAAGCATCTGGGAAGACCTTTTTCTTTCTCTAATGAAGAGAAAAAGATGGTAATGCCTTTAGATGAGGTTCCTAAACAGATGTGTGCAGAGCTGTACACAAACTACTTCAAAGTAGGACACAGATGTTGTCTGAATAATTTCCCCAACACGTCTCAGTGTAAGAGCATGGCGAGCTGGGAGCTGCTGTAGTTATCACTGCCAGTGGCAGTGCCAGAACTGCTCAGTCTGGAAATTTCTGACTCCAAACTGAGACTGATATCCAGGAATGGAGGAGAATAATACTGCTCCTTAAAATAACATTGTCTATTACCTTTTTGTACATCATATCCTCATAGAAGGCAATTGACTAAATACTGACCAAGCCAGCAGCCTTGGAGGGGTTGAGCTGTATCTCCACTGTTAACATGAAGGCTTTTCAGAGCAAGTCATTCCACTCAAGTCTGGATTAAATTTCTCTGAATCAGCATTTCAACTATGTGTTTTTATAGACACAAACCATCTAGCTAAATGTCATTTATTCTGTACAGGTCTCTTCCAAAAGAAGAGACCTGAAGCTTTTATAACGAATTAAGTTTCATAGCTGCTCCCAGGGTTGTATTGTATGGAGTCATGTGTATGCAGTGATTACAAAGATGCTTTGAGCAGGATAAGCTGCACAGAACCACAACTAGATGCAAATATCAATTATGCTTTTTGCCTGCTCTCCCCCACATTTCTCTAAACACTTCCATCTCACAACCATGATATTTGCTATTCATATCTGCAAAAAAGACATCCAAACAAATATTCTTACCTCAGCAGACTCACACAGTACACTAAGTCCATGGAAAAATAAAGCAGTTTTGGGTATGGAGGAATCAAATACAGTATGCCATTTTTTTTATATGCAAAAAACATTTTTGTGCCATATGGTGAACCTTTGTTCATGGGCACTTTCATTGTCCCCCAGTCACACTAATTTCTCTTGAAAGAGGTTGTTGGAGGTCCTCTCTCCTCAGTCAGTCAGTCTCTTGAGCACTCAACACAGCACTTACCTCAGCCACTGATTCTCTTTGCACTTAATTCCTCTAATGAAGTGGGGAGTCAATCTCTTCTCCCAAGTTACAAGTGACTTAAAGATCTTAAAAGTCCTTTCCAAACTAAATGATTCTATGATTCTACCTAGAAGCTTGTGGGTCTGAATCATTACTTCTGGATGACCAAACTCTTGTCTTTAAATCTACATCATCTTAACTACAACAGACAGATTATTCATAGATCCTTCAGTAAATTGTCCCATTGATCACAATGATCTGAAGGTATTCCTGATTTCTAAGCTGAATTTTTCTAGCTTTAGTCAGTGTCATGGGCACATTCAAGTGAACAACCAAACCCCAAACGGCTGCTCTTCCACTCACCCCAGTGGAATGGGGGAGGGAATCAAAGGGACAAAACTCATGGGTTAATATAAAAACTATTTAATAGGTAAAGCAAAAGCTGCACATTCAAGTGAAGCAAAGCAAAGCAAGGAATTCATTCATTACTTCCCATGGGCAGAGAGGTGTTCAGCCACCCACAGGAAAGGAGAACTCCAGGACACATAATGGTGACCTGGGAAGACAAACACAAAAATCACTCCAAATGTCCCCTTCTTCCTTCTTCTTCCCTCAGCTCTATATGCTGACCATGATGCCACACAGTATGGAATAAACCTTGGGTCAGTTGGGGTCAGCTGTTCCAGCTGTGTTCCAGCTGTGTTCCAGCTGTGTCAGTTCTTGTGCACCCCCAGCCTCCTCGCTGGTGGGATGAAGCAGATAAGACCTTGACTCTGGTAAGCACTGCTCAGCACTAGCAAAAACATCCTGAATTATCATCACCATTTTCAGCACAAATCCCAAACACAGCCCCACAACAGCTGCTGTGAAGAAAATTAACTCTAAACCAGCCCAAACATGTATCTGGACATGTGACTTTACTCCTTAATATCAGAACATTTTCCCATTCTCCCAGCAGGGAGTTTTAGGTCACAATATAGCAACTCTTCTGATGACATAAGTATAATGAACATATTTAAGTCTTTTACTAGAAGGCGGAATATTCTTTCATTGAAAGAGACTTGCATTTTTTCTTTGAATCCCTTTCAATTTGTCAGCAGATAGTCACAGAGTGTTCTTGAATAGTGGAAGTGACAGGCTGTGATTGCTAACTCTTTGGTTGTGTTGCATGTGCCTGAAGCCTCAGTATGTCTGTTTTGGCAGACAAATCCTTTCATCCTTCCTTTTATCATGCTGATGACTGATAAGAAAGAATGCATTTGGTTTAGTGGCAGCTGTTTGCTCTTTCGATGAGCAAGGCTACTAAATTTAGCACCTTTTGGCACAGTCTGAATTTGTTCTCATCCAGTTTAAGATAAATGAACTAGAACTGGTGATTTCAGTCTTGAATTTCTTTGACCTGCAAGCCTCCCACTATTGCAATCCTATCTCAGAAGAAGTTAATATATTTTTGGTACAATGGTAGTCTGACCACTTTAGGACAAGTGTCAAGGCTTAATTTTACCACTGCTTTATGGCATACCACTTAGAAAACACTGAAAAGAGCAAAAATGAAATTGAGCAAGAACCTATGCCTTATTTATTAGTGTAAAAAAAAGAGTTTCATCTATTGCTCTAAACTTTCAAACTTTTTCACCTTTGAAACAACAATTAACTAACTCTTTCTGCACCCAAGGCTCATGAACATACACATACACACATCGACATTGGCATGCTCTCTTTACAGTGTTAAAAAAGGATGGTGCTCTGAAGTCCTCCAGAGCACGAAAATAAAATGTCAAGACTTGAAAGTTTGTCTCAGCTGCAGTTACAGGAAAGAAGGTGCTTTGCAGAACTTCTGGGTAACAGGCAAACACCTGACACTTTAATCTTGCTGCTTTAATATTATACTCTTGAAAGAATCAACTCTACCCACAAATCTTCAGAGGGAGACTCCCTTTATCCTTCTGACATCTTTGATCAATCATGAAATACTGAAGAGCAACACCATCAGAATAATTCTTGTTGGGTGCCTAATTCCAGGCTCCATTGAAATTAATATAAATTCATGCCTCCCCTCTAAAGTGGCTGTCAAGTTCATTGGCAAAGACAAATGAAACTTGCATTGCTTATGCTTCTATGGCATTGCATAGGGTAAAGCTTCACACATTCAAACACAAGATTGCATTTGGGAAAGAATGGAATGTGCTCCATTCCAAAGGATTCTTCTGTAGTGCAAATCTTGACTTTTATAGGAGAAAACCACTTTGATTTGCTGACTATGTAAATCACTGTATGTTATTCTCTCAGCTCTTTTGGTTACCTCCTTCCATTTCCATTCTGTGTAAGATCAAGATAACAACCTTTTTATTTTGTGCAGGCCACTGAGCAATTGCTAAAGAGAAGTGGTCTTCTGTTTGCCATCAGACTGTCCAAGCTGACAATCACAGCTTACAGTGTGAAGGCAAAAGGCTTTATGGACACATTGCTTATTCAATCCTCTCCTTATGGCACTAAGAAACCTTTCAGCTGGATTTCAGAGTGATCAAGAGAGTTAATTTTTTAAAATTGTTTTTCCTTTCCCTGTGGGTATCATGTGTTTGGTAAACTGATAGTCACAAAAGAGTCCTGAGTTCAGATTCAAGCTGTATTTCAAATTGGTTACAGCTTTGGGTCAGGAGGTTTCTTTTGTGCTGCTGCTCCTTCTTCTGTAAGTTGGGCAGATAAGGGAGTACTTATCAAATTAAAGAGTATATAGGGAGAATTAAAACTAGCTAGGTAGTGCACATTGTTTTGGTATTTCACTTTTTAAAGCTAGTATTATTATTTTTACATATCCACAGCATATTGAGTGTCCAATGTGCCTCATAAAACTGTCACATTTCTGGCCAACAAAATTTCTATAGGACCATTGAATAAGGTCTGGATAATTCTGTATAATCCCTCTGGTTCTGCAGCTGGCATAAGAAAAGAGGGACTCTACTGTATGCTACCATTAGAGAAAATTTAACTGCTGAACCCAAGGTCAGCCAGCTAAGATTTTAACATTTTCTCAGCCTTCTTGTTTCTTCTTTGTAGCTCTTGCATGTTGAAGGACTTGTTACTTTACCAGTACAAGTAGCTACTGGTAAAAATCTAGACCAGTAAACAAATGACTTAAGGTGGAAATAAAATGGGGAAGGCAGTTTTCAATACTTCCTAGCTTCTTTGGACATTTTCTTTGGGAGAAAACCATGAAAGCAGAAAATAGCTGTAGATTTGATTTTTTAAAGAAATATTTGGAACTTGTACCTCCAGGTTTTTTGGTCTCTTTTTGCCAAGGATCATGTGTGGTGTGTGGGCTATATTTTTAGTTTTGAGCTCCAAGTGAGGAATTGAATGGCCATAGTCCTTGCCTCTGCCCTCAGTTTTCCAGGTGCCTGTTCCTTGAAATGCTGGAAGACTTCTTGTTAGCAGGCAGAGACAAATGCCCTACGAGGAGCACAGCAAATGAGCACTGTAGCATACATGGCTCATCTGTAGTTAACACTTGCTGGAGGAATGGACTGGAGATGAATGACTTAACAGGAGGCTGGAAAACCTACTGCTGAGTATAAACTCACAGTCCTTTCAACTTCTTCTGCAACTTCAGAGGAAAAAAGAGCAATGTTTTAAAGTTATTCTTTCAATTTGTGATCAGTTATAGGAGAGGCCAGCATACTGTGAGAGAAATTGTGGTGAAGATTTAAGCCTGGTCCTGTACTGAAAGCTGAACTGATGTTCTCACTGATAGTGACTGAGACCACTTATAAAGCAAAGCCCCCTTTCCATATTGCAGCCTCCTCTGAATTTAACCCTCTTTTGAATACTCTTTGTTCTGTAGCTATAGTTGCCATGCTGAACTCTACAGTCCAACTCTGAAAATTTTGGGAGGTTTCTTGCACCCCCTACTGAACTATAAATGAGCTAAAATGTAGGTCAGTCTAATTTAAAATGATGCCTGTATAAAAAGTTGTTGCCTGCTGGATGAAACTGCTCAAATGACTGCTTTGACACACTCCTGGGTAGATTCTGAACTGGGCCTCTAATATCACATGTTATTGGAGATCTCATATTCATCTTCATATATTTAGAATGATAGCTAATGCTTTCTCCAAGGGTCAGCACTAAAGAACTTGAATGTTTCCAAGTCCAGTCTTAGAGAAGAGCACTGGTATCTTGGAAGAAAACACTGCAGGACCATAATGAAATAACTTGTGGTGTAACATTCTTTTCTATTTAAGTTCAGATTTTTGTGGGAGAAGATATTTGAAAATACTGCCTTCTACCAACTTCCCATAGCCTCAGCAAAACAAATCATTCAAACACGCAACAAATAGGAAGAACTAAAAATCTATTATTTTATCATCTTTTTTTAATTTCTCTCAGACAATGGTGTTAGAGGTGGCAGAAATCTTCTTCCCTAAAGCCATGCAGCCTGTGACATGTGGTGCACAGTGCCTTACAGCAAGGGGTGGCCACTGGAGTGGTCCATCCCAGAGGGAACAACCTTAAGCAGTGTTGCTCCACACCTGAAAAGCCTGCAGCTGGAGCCATACCCTGAAATGTGACCTGGTGTTATGTTACAGTGCTGGCTGGCACAGGCCAAAACCATCTCAGCATGTATTCTGAATTAAAGCACTGGGAATAATGTGCAAGAATTTGCATTTGTGCCCTAAAACAATCAAATAATAGAGCACACAACTTGTGATAAATTTAAATAAACATTCTACAGGGCCCTCTGGCCATATCCAAACAAAGAAACAAATCTGCTACAGTTAAAATAAGGACTTCTTTTGGCTAAGATTTTTTACCCTCAGAGGTCTAAAGAGAAGGTTACTCCAGCCAGCTCTAATCTCTCCTGTTGCAGGCAGCTCAACCCTGCCTCATAGTTTTTTCCTGAATTACTAATCTTGATAAGATAGCTTTCCTAGGCCTGTTGTCCCCTGCATTTTCTGCATGTATAGCTCATTTATTCTTGCTAATAAATTTATTTCAAAGGGGGCATTGTGAGAAAAGAGAATGTCCATAGACAAAGCCATGAACTATAGTGTTTTCTTGGCTTTAATCCAAATGGATAAGGCTATTGGAAACCTTTTCTGAATAATCAGTTACCAGGTGACTGTCAGTTCCTGCAGCTAGGTCACTTGGAAGAAATCACAGAGCTAAGTCTGCAGCTTGCTGTGTAGGAAGATATTGAAGACAGTTCTCAGTGGCTCTGAATACTGGGCACAGGAACTTTGCTGTTGAGGTTAAGAAGTGACCCATCTTCGAGGAAAGAAAGGATTTCAAGTACTTATTTGCAACTCTGATACCTTGGAAGTGCAGTGTGTTGATGTGATTTTGCTTTTTAACAGGGTGGAGAAAAAGATAGACAGTGGACCATTCAAATATATCCTTTGTTTGGTTTGTTTTCTTTCAAGAGAAAATCTCTAATCATAAAATGATGATCCCTGCAAGGCAGAAATAGGAAAAAAGTTGGGCTTTTTAACCTTTCAATAGGCTGTAGTGAGCTGGAAAAGTTGACAGCTTTTGGGATTTGATCTGTTTGTTGGGTTTCTTTTCTTTTTGTTGAGAAATGTGATCTGTCACCATCATGGGAACTGAGCTGCTGAGAAGCAAGTGTTTGAAATCAGGGTAATGGGGCATCAGAGTTTTTGCTGTGCTGGTTGAAACTCTCAAGAAAAGCTAAAAATGAACACCAATTTATGGAGGAATTTCACTTGACCTCTTTGCTTGAGTACTTTGTGAATTGAGCTGAATTTCCTTCAGCCTTAAATATGTTTTATGACATGGATATTTTTTCCCTTTTCCATGGCATAAAATAGTTCTTTCTTACAAGAAGTTAATTGCCTAGGATGAAGTCAGTTGAAAAAAAAAATCATGCTAGAAACAGGTTGCTTTTTCTATCTTCTTTTCATGTAAGTGTGGTGAATTTTAATTTGTGGCAAGTTGTTGCTGTTGCACAGCAACACTTTAACACACAAAATAGCCACAAACTCTACATAAATATAATGCTAATAAACCAGGAGTGAAGCTAACTAATAGATGACCAAGTTTGCTTTGTAGAAGTTGCCTCTCAGTTGTATTTTGTTGCTGTCTAATTCTTTGTCATGCCGTGTCAATTACATTTTTTAATCCTTTAAATTTGAGAATGGAATGTAATTGTGGACATAACTTTGATGTTCCATCCTTAAGGGTGCACAAGCACCATCCTGGCACTCCAGCAATCATCTCAGGATGTGTTTTGAATCCTGATGTCAGACAGTTGGAAATATCAAGGGCAGTTTGTCTGTCACAGGGCTGGGTGGGTGTCTCATAAAGATATTGGGCCATGAGGTCGGTCCACACATGCCTGCAGTTATGTTCCTCATCACTGCAGAGCACTTGTACACTTGATAAAATTATAAGCAATGTCAGAAGCCATCAGGAGACCCTTAAATCCTTTGTCTCCTTCTAGAGGAGTTGTGCATTTGGCTGTCTGACAATGACCTGAAGTCAGAACTGTCACAGTCCATCTGCAGTGCACCAGTGGGGGTCAAAAAATTTTCTAGCCATTGATCTTTCACCAGTGACCTTGAATGACTTCTGCTCAGTAGCAGGAGAGCAGCAGTGCCATCCCCTCCCAAACAAGCACTTCCTGAGCCTAAGTGGGAGATGAGGCTGTGTGCCTGGCATCTGCTGTGCTTCCCTCGATGGCCTGGCCCAATGACCAGAACCTTTGTTTATCCTTCTCTGCTTTTCTTTCATGGCTTGTTTTCCTCTGATGCTATTCTTGCGTTTTCCTCAGTACAAGAGCAGTATCTGTCCCTGTGATAGGACAGCCCTGTAACAAATCTGAGCCAGCAGCTCCCAGCCTGTGCTGCTCCATGGGGCTGCCTTGTTTCAATTGCAGAATGAAGCTTTTTCCCTCACTAAATTTCAGGAAACTTCTATCTGACCACTCCTCCAGTTTATCAAAACTTACAACTCTGCAGCCCAGTGTTTCAAGTGTTCACACAATTTGCCATTATCATTAAACTCAGCAAAAGTTTATTCTGACCCATTACTGAGGTTATTAATTAAACCACTACAAAGCATCTGCCCCACTATTGACCCTCAAAGCTGGTAACTGACTGAACAGCTGACACCTAAACTGAACTCAGCAGTCTGGGTAGTTTCTCACACATTTTTTACATCATAAATTAAAACCATATTTCTTTATAACGATGTATTTCAAATTGTCAAATGCCTCACTAAAGTCAAGGTGAGCAACCAGTAATTCTCTCCCCTCATCTATAATCAAAGAAAGCAACCAAGGACAGCTTGTCCTTGGCAAATCTGTACTGGCTGTTCCCAGGGACCTTGTTGATCCTGTCTGGGCAAAGCTTCCAGAATGGTTTTCTCCATAATCTTTCTTGAGACTGCAGACAGACTTGAAGCTCCAGGTATCTTTTTGCATCCCTTCCTCAAAACAGAAAAATAAAAATTTCTTCTTTCCTTTCTGCAGTCTTAAGGAGCTTCTTTGTGATGTCTCAAGGAGATAGAGAGCAGCCTGCTCAGCAGCCTTGGAAGTACCCCACCAGAATGTGCAGCCTGTGTATGTTCACTTGGCTTAAGTGTTCCTTATCTCAGTCTTCCTCTGCTGTGGATGTTATTTCCTCACCTCCTTCCCCACTCTCTGCTCTGGGCTCAATTGTATTGGAAGTCTCAGGGAAAAATCTGTCAGTAAAATGAGGCTCTCCAGATGCAATGACAGTTTCAATTTCAATTTCAGGTGAGATTTTGCCTTCCCCATCCTCCATACATACTGCTCTTCTGTATTCTTCTTGGATTGTTTGGCCCTATTTTCACTTTCTGAATGCTTCCTCTCCTTGTTTGGGCTCAGTCAGAAATTCCCACTGCAGCCAGGCCACCCTCCTGACACATTTGCTCATTTTCCTGTGAATTGGAATGGACCAGCCTTGGCCTTCAAGCTGTCTTGGCAGACCAGCCAACTGTGCCAGAGCCCCTTGCCTTGGAATGCTGCCTCCCAGGGAATCCTTGTGTCAGTTCCCTGAACAAGCTGAGCTTTGCTTTCATGTAGAGCAGGTTGGTGATGTTGCTGCTGGCCCTCACTTATTGGGAACTGGCATTCTACCACCTTGTAATCACTGCAGGTATCATCATAAAACTGTTTTTGTTTCCCTGATCGTTTCTGCTCTACCCATCTTTTCTGTTGGCTTGTCCAACACATCCCTGAATAAATTATCCTTACCAGTTCTGGAAATTTATGAATTGTTTGTGTCCAGCAATGTTCCCCTCCAAGCATGTGCTGAGCTGCTCCCCAGCCAGTCAGCCCCTGCCTGCATTGTTCCAAGAGGTTTTTCCTGGCTGGATGCAGGGCTTTGCAATGGTCTCCTTATTCCTTCACCCTGCATTGTCCCTTCTGAAAAGCAAATTCTTTTGCTTTAGAGGTTCATGGAATGCTCTGCTAGCCATGGCTACTGCCTTCCTTCTCATGCACATACCCTGCTGTCACTCTCCCTCCAGAACAGCAGAAATGGAGATAATGGTAAAGCAATTCTGTATGTTCTCATTGCACATGACCTCATTAGCACATTTCTTCCTGCAAAAGGAAATTCTCTTCAGACAATGAAATCTTGTTCTGGAACAAATAAGTCATTACTTTATTTAAAAAGCAGCGTAGGGAAGAGGATTTCATTTTAGGAATTTTTTATTATTCTGTTTTTCTGACAGAAAAAGAAAAGGAAAACAGCAAAATGACAAGAAAAATAGAACAAGAAGAACAATTGCTGTATTTCAAAGCAGTGAAAATTAGACTAAGCCAAATGGAAATCATAATTCTTCTATTTCCCTGGTTGCTCAGACATGGGTAATAGGCTTGGCAAAGCATCAAGAAGAACAGGGGCCAAGCTGTAGTGTGTTTAGAAGAATCAAAAGCCTGTTCAGAAGAGAGGCACATTTCAGCACACCTCAGAGCAGAAAAGTCTGAAGTTTATCTACTGCTTATTCCTTAAGAAGAGGATAAAGGTGAGCAAAACATACACAATGCAGAACACTTCCCAGCTTTGCCATTTGGAAGGGAAGCTAAGGCAATAGGAAGTCTTGCTAGGTACACTTTGTTTCTTTTGATTTCACAGGGTGTGCTCTAAACCAAAAGTACATGGCAAAATTAAAAGCATGAGCAGGATAACGAGCTTTAAAAGCTGTAAAATGTGGATTCAGGCAGGTCACGGTGAAAGAGAGAATATGTAATAGCACCCAAAACAGAAGTCAGAAAACACACTGTGAGTCCAATTCTCTTGCAGAAGGTACCTGTCAGAAATTAAATTGGCAGAAATTGCCAGGTCTTTCATAGAGCTTGCATACTTCAAGCAGAGGAGCTGGCAGGCCCACAAAGTTAACATATTTCACATTCTTTTTGAGAGAAACCCCAGGCTGAGCACTTTGCCATCAAGAGGATGTGAGTCCCAGGGCCTCATTACTGATGTAGCTTTAGCTGCAGGAGTAGAGGGGCAGTATTTTAGTGTCACACACCATCCTTCCACCCTTTCCAAGGTTATTTCACAATGAAATAGCATTGTACGTGAAAGTGTGCTGCAAATATCAAAAGGCACAGAAATTATCCAGTGTCAGGAAAAAACAAACTTCCACACTGGGAATCTTAAGGAAGTGAGCAACAGTTCACCAGAGGAGACAAAGATCTAGAAGTAGCTTTCTGCTTGGGAAATCCCTGCATACCTTGTTGAACAAAAGCAAAGAGATCCCCCAGGGGAAGGATAATGGTTTAGCCAGTTACTCCATCCTTTTTTTCATGTGCCACAGGATGACAGGGAGTCCCTGTGGGTTAGTCAATGGCATGTTCCCAGGATTGTTGCATAAGGGCATTCATGCATGTGGAGTTCTCATGGTGGAGCTAAGTAGAAAGTACCCTCTGAAACAGATTAGCTTTGGAGGTTGAAAGTAACCTTGCCATTTTCTAGAAATGAGGTCAGCTAAACATTAAAGTAGCTTACTGGGCAAAGAAGTTGGATTGTCTTTGCTTAGGCTCTTTCAAGTTGGATTTGATACATTTCAGAAAGATATTCTGCTTGTTTGGAGTTTTTTTTTCTAGCTGACTTTGAGGGGAGAAAATGCATTTCTGAGTCTTTCAGAGGTCAGAATAATTGGTCAAGGGAGTAGCACTTCTTAAAGGATGGGAACTTAAGGTCCATGACAGCTCATTTTGATTTGTTTTTAAAACCAGCTTAGTATTGTTACTATGGGCAGTCAGGAACTGGTGCAGTATGGTCCACACAGTGAAAACAGTGACTTCCAGCTGGTCCTGGACAGAAGATCCAGTTTGGGACACCAGATCCACACAGACCATGTCTGGAATATTCTTTGTTATGCTCTATAACACCACATCCTGGACCCCTTTCTGGTCTGCTGTTCTCTACTGTCTTCAACCATCTTCTACCATTTCAGTTTTGAGTTCTCCTCTTCTGACCCTGTATACCTGAGACACTTCACACAAACTAATTTGTTTAATTCAGGTCCTTTATGGTATTTTAAGAAGGCAGTTCCTGACAACTGTTCTGTCAGAGGGAGGGGAAGCCTTCTGTTTCAAATACATCACCATGTGAGTGTGAAAAAAACTCAGTATAAGAAAAATTGCAGGAGTTTGCAAATGAGTTGCTGAAAATTTACAAAGAGAAGAAAAGAAGAAGAAAACATAGATATTGTCTTTCAATTCATGCCTTGCTTCCCTTTCCCTCTTTCCTCATCTTCTCCCTTTTTCCCTTTTGGATTATCTGATGTATAAACAGTTTTTATTACAAATTTTGCTGAGAATATTAATATTATTCTTGTACCTTGCTTGACACATAACCTTCCAATAGGAAAGACTGCAAAACTCACAGGAAGCTCTAAGTGTATTTGGGCTTGCCTTTACATTTGAAGTCCTGACCTCTGTTGTTGTAACATGTCACTTGTGAGTACTTTTATTTAATTAGCAGACAATTCATGTTTGGAAGTGACCTCGGAGGTGAAGACCCATGCAGAGGGTGTAACACTGCTCTGTTTTCAGCATGTAATAAGAGTACCAGAAACTGCAGCAAGGTCTCCTCAAGGAGAGGAAAGGTCACTTGCTCCTTACCAACAGCCCAGGAAACTGCTGCTCCCTGGGAATGTGATGAGTCTGCTAAACTGCAATCAAAGTGTAAGAAAAGCCATCTGAACACCCCGGAGCAGTTTGCAGTGTAGCCCCTTCCCAAAACTCCAGAAACTAAGAAGAAGCTTAATTGAACCACATCCCTAAAGAAGAGAGATTTGCCAGCACTGGAGGGTCTGCTGTGACCCAGCTACTCCTGGCTATGCAGTGGCCTCTGGAGGAACCACTGGAACCTGGGCCATGTGCTTTAATCACAGGCTGAGCCTTTGTGAATTAGCATGTACATTGATAAAATTCACTTTTATTCCATTGCCTCCTCAAAGTGAGCTCACTTCGAGATGAACTGGAAAACCAGCCTCTCAAGCAGAAGAAATCTAAACAGAGAAATCCAAGGTGTGTTTTTCTACAGAAGGTACAATTCCTACCTTACCTGTCTCGTTTTTTAAATAGCACCCAGTCTCTAATGGCAGCTCTGCAGAGAGGTACTGCAGGAGCAGAGCCAGGCAGTGCCAGGTTTGGTGCCACCAAGGGCTGGCTCCAGCTGCAGCCACACTGCAGAGCCCCTGCACGGAGCCCTCCTGCCTGTGCTGGCACCTGACTGCCCCTCAGCAGCTCAGAGCACACTCACACTGCACTTTGTCACCCTGGGACAAGGCATCACCCACTCCTACTGAACCCACTCTTGGTCCTTCTGACAATGTTCCATTTGCCTTTTGGACCAGGTAGACTTTCCTGTGTTTCTTCTTTGACCTGGGCAAAAGCAGATATCATCTGCCCAATTCATCAGAGTGGGGATCTGAATAATTTGTCTACAGACCAGAACAAGACTTCTGTCAGAAATGGGCTAACCAGATCACTGAAATTTGATGACACACAGACTGATTTCCCACCTCCACCCATCCAGTTTATTCTGAACAGATAACTTGCAAGAAAATAGACTTTTACAATTGTTCCTGAATTTCATCTCACTTTTTAATAAGCTGGACTGCAGCTCCATCTCCAGACACTCACTCAGACTTGTCTGCATGGAATATCCTGGCTCAGAGCAGATAATTCTGTGATGAGAGATGTAATGGAAAAACACAGAGTGAATGTGAAAGAGGAATAATTTTGGGGAGCCAAACTATTATCCCCTTTCTGTATTTCTCAGATCCAAATTCCACATGTGCATAATTTGCATCAAGAGAAGGAAGCAGAAGAAAAGAGAAATAAATAATTTACAGTAAGAACCAGCAATCACTGCACATCTTAAATATACTTCCTTATGCACACAGTCACCAAGAGGATTTATTCAAAACCAATTCAAGGCCCAGGACAAATTCTTATTTATCACTCTGAGGGCTTTCCCCACTTTACTCCCTCTCTCAAGCTGGAACAAAAGTCTGCTTAGTGGGGAACTGCTGTTTACATCCACCCTGTGCTAGACATCATCCTTTAAATCCATGCTTGCACAAAAGAATCTCCACAGTCTGAAACCCTGAACTCTGTGTTGATCCCAAACACACACATTCAGCTATTTACATGGAGAAATCCTTTGGGAGATGATAGCCACAGGTCATGTTGAGCTTTAGAACGGATGGGCGAGGGAGAAGCTATAGAGTTTAACTGCAGCTGTTTTCTCCTGTAGTTTCTGAGTGCTGTGAAAATGTTTGGTGTGTGCTTGAATGGAAATGTGCAATGCTGTTCTGTGGTACACCTTGAGCTAGAAGAGCCAGAGGGCCATCAGAATGGTAACAGAGTTCTGTTTTCCTAGGACTCTTCGGTAGAATCACCACTTTGGATACAATTATACAATTTTCATCTAGAGGTTTTCTTCCACTGCTTTTTTTAAACTTTTTTTTCTTTGCTTTTCTTCCTTCTCTCTCCCTCATGGAAAAAGACACATTTGTCTCTGTCTAAAATTGAGATATTTTCTGTGTGATTCCTTCCTCTCTCCCTGCTTAAAATCTGCATTCCCAAATTAGGACTGGCACGATTTAATTAAGACAGACATAAGAGAGAGAGAATGCTCCAGAGAAAGGCTAGAGTAGGAGTAACTGGAGGAGAATTGTGATTTTTTTCAATCCTGCTCAGGCATAATCTTAAAGACACGAAGCAGCACACATGCCTACTCAAACAAGTTGTTAGCAAACTAATTGTGCATTACAAGACAGCAGAGCCACACTGTGCTCATTATACTCTGTTTAAAGATGGGTTTAGTGCAGTCAGAAGGCAAATCAAACATGCCTAGACATAAGGTTGGATGGGGAAGATTGCCTCTTTCCTTTTAAGAGGCATAGGAGAAGTCATTTGCTTTAGCATCAGTCTGTCTTCATGAAAGACTGAATCCAGAGCCCAAATTGCCTGTCTGCTCAGCTCAAAGGGGCCTTTGAATGAGAGACTCCTTTTCAGAATTCTCAAAAAGAGAAGGTGAAGAGGAACTTGCTCAAGCAATCCTTTCCTCTGCCTAGATAGAGTGGCAGGCAACAAATGGCTAAAGGCAGGTGGCCATGCTGGCAATGGATATTTGCCCAAAAAAAACCCAAAACCAAACTAACAACTTTGAGGTAAACAGAAGTAAGAGATTGTTTGAAGAGTATATCCAGGGAGAACTCCCATAGTTATTAAACATTGACCAGCATGTACAGGAAATGAAGAACTGGAGTGCCCGTGCATATGGCTAGAACACAGGTATGGATATTTATCCTAAGAGACTGAAAGACAGGTATTTTATCTTGGAATTTTTTTTTTAATATAGCATGGTAGTGGAAAAATATGTCAAAATAGTAGCCTGTTGAAAAGGCTGAGAACCAGTCAATCTGCTTTTAAATTTCTGAAGTGCACTTTTTATTTTGGGTTATCATGTGCTAATATCTGGTTTCTTAAAATCTAGGCATTACAATTTTAAGATATCTAACAAACATATCAAAAATTCAGAGTCATTACATCCTGCAGATACTTTTAATGAGAGGCAAGGTTTATAGGACAAGAAACTTAACACAATATGGGAGCCCTGACATAAATATTTCTTTAAAATACTGCGCTTATCCACTAAGGGAAACATTTTTCCTGAATGGCTGTGAGGGGGATTGTAACTAGGTGAGCTTGAAGGTCCCTTCCAATCTCAACCATTCTTATTGCACTACAATTAACTCAGCCAAAACACCAGGACAAAATGGGTTTTTGTTCTGTGCTAGACACCTGGGTGCAGTGGCAGTACACACAGATGGAAGAAAATGTGTTTGAAGAGGACATAGGGAAACTCAGCAGCAACTGAAAGAGAATGCAGCCAAAATGTGTGTGCATATTCTTCTTGGTGCCATTTCAAATGCTCCTTTCTTCTCAGGGAAGGAGGCTGTGCAGAATCCTTCATGCTGAGCAGCTAAATGAATTTTTCTTCATGAAAGTTGGGGGGAATGAGGCTGCCACTGAGTCCCATGCTCAGCTATGGAGTGCAATTGTGCCCAGGGCCAGGCAGCTGCTGTCTCCTGCCTCTAAATGCAAAGGAAGCTGTGCTTGTATTTTTAAGGAGGATTTTGACTAAAGCAAATTAGAGCAGTTGCAAAATATACAAATACAGTTAAATGAGAAGGCTCTTGATTCTTTTCTTCACATTGGAAGGAGAAGGAAAAGCTGAGAGTCAGCCAGCCAGCTGCAGCTCAGTCTTGCTTTGAAAAGACTTATTAAGGCAGGAGAAATTGGGATTAGCTGGAGACAGGAAGGTTAAAAACCTTGAGAAGACCAGGCACTAATTATCTGCTGGGGAAGAGGAGGATCCATGTCCCATTTCTTTTCAGTTTCAGTCATCCCCAAGGACTGTCTGTGCCTCTCTCCTGCTCTGAGGTTTAAGTAGCACCATCAGGATACTGTGATTGTCCTTACTGACTGGGTTAGCTGTCACCATGAACAAGTATCCATCCCTAAATGTGCCACACAGCTCAGTAATGCTCTGTTTATACTGCTCTTACAAAATGTGTATGTAAAAATGCTAGTATTTTGTTTTCTTATAAAATTTCTTGTGCTGTGTGTCCATGCTAAAGAGGCTTTGAAGCACTCTGGGAGTGGGAAATCTGTGCCATATCCAATGTTTTCTTCCACTCAGGATGGACTCTTCCCCTTCTTGCTCTCTTCAATTCTTCACTAACACAAACAGGAGGTGCAACCCTGAGACCATGGCAAACATTTTATAACACTGGCTCTAAACCAGAAGTGTCCTCAGCAGGTGAAAGACTCTTCATTTAAGAGAATGTATAGGGAAATGATGTAAAAAGTAAACCAGTAATCATTTAATATCTGATGGTATATAAGTTCAACTGCACAACCTTTTCTTATTTATCAGCACTGTTGAATCAGCAATCCGATTTTTCATTGAAGTCATATATTGAGTTAACACAATGCAAGCTCTTTAGTAAATGGTTTTAAATAAAATATTGATACCTTCCAGCAAAGTGACCTGCCCTGATAATTACAGATATTGGCCTATTAGCACATAAGCTAATTGCACCAACAGATGCCATTTATTCATTCAAATTCAAGAAACACAGCCATTACAAAACAGGAAAAAAAGCAGAAAAAATAATTGTTCTTGAAAGTTCTTGCATATTACCCAAGAGTCAGATGGTCAGTCTGCAATGCTGCAGACTGGTTTGTTATTTTAAGAAATAGTGAGGCAGATTTGGGATATCTAAACTATTACAAAAATGTGTTCTACAGTCCTAATATTGCTAGAAGTCCCCCTTCTTTATGAAAAAAAGAAAACAAATGGAAGTCCTTCTGATAATCTTTTAATACAAGGTTGTTTCTTACTGGACTGAAAATTAAATAAATATGGAGTCTACATGGATTCTTCCCTTTGTACTTTCATATCAGACATTTCCTGAAGGGGAGAGCTGTCCCAATTCTGCACAGGTAAAACCAATATCTCTCCTTCCTTCACTCTTTAGTTTCTGTGCCTTTTTTGATTGACCTCTGATTTTTAATCACAAAGGCTAAAACTTACAAAATGTTGAAACAAATTCCAAGAAGATGCTGCTATGCCCTGTGTTTGGGACCAGAGCCTGCAGCCTCTCTGTAACTCCTCTCTCTACAGGCTCCTGGAGGGGCTGGGGATCAATGATCTCACTGCCAGGGCCGTCACTTCCTTCTCTATTCTGGGCTTTGAAAGCTCTAAGGGCAATGTGAACAGACTGCCAAAATTCCCTGCAGAGGCTGGGGCTGCACATAAAGTGGCTTCACAGTTTCAGTTCTCTTCCCAGCACGTGCTTCATCCTGGTGGATTTGTGATCTCCTGCCAGATCAACATTCACGTTCCTTTGCATTTTCTGGGAACCACCAACTTGTCAGCCTCATCTGGGTGCCTGGGGAGATCTGGAGCACATCCACTGAGAAGCTCTGCTAGGGCACGTGGGGAACAGGGAGGGGATCCAGGACAGCCAGAATGGTTTCTCCAAGGGCAAGTCTTGCCTGACCAGCCTTCAGTGACAGAATGGCTCAACCAGTGGGCAAGGGCTACAGAGATCATCTGTGGCCTTCATGCAGTCCCCCTTTAACCTGGTCCTTCTGTCTAAAGATAAGGAGAGATAGGGATTTGATGGATGGGCTGTTGGGTGAATAAGAATTGGCTAGATGGTCACATTCAGCGGGAATTGGTCAAGTATCCTGATCATGAGAGTTTCCTCCTGCAGTACTCCTCTCTTTTTCCATATTAGTGTTAGAAATGAATACCTTGACTTCATTTTTTTTCTACCCAGCAAACAGAGGAAACTTCAAGTCAAATGGAGTAGTCCTCTGACTACCATAATTCACTATATATGTGGCAACATCATGACTCCTTCTCATAACTTCTTGGATAAAAAGAAACTCTTTTTGCCTCCAGCCATCTTGAACACACCATTCTTTCTGCAGGTGCATTGGCTTTTCAAATTGTCATCACAACATTTACAGAGGAAGCTGCCACAGCCCCTCATTCATTTCTTCATTTGCCTTCTGTGAACTTTACCCAGTCCATCTCCTTGAATTCCTCTTTCCTTCTCTTGCTGTTTTTGTCTCCCAATGACACCGGTCATGTCTCTGTGCCTAATTATGCTCAAACTATAACTGTTACAAAAGCTTTTTCCCCTTGTATCTCCTACCATCTGGAACAGTCCTTTTTTCCTGTTTCTTTCTGCCTCACCGCTCCTCCATCTATTTTCAAATCTCATCTGAAAACATCTCTGCTCCCATGCCTGTGCCTCTTAATTCCTCCCTCCCTCTGCTGTTACATATTATTTAACTTTGATAAGTACCTTGGGATACCATTTGTGTGAAACAAATTTTACTAAATAAAGCTGTAGTCTACAGACAGCAGAGCTTACCCAAATTATTTGCTTTTTCACCTGGTTTTCAGTAAACAGTGGATCCCCCATGATGGCAGCAAACAGCATTATGCTGATGACCACCCAGTAATTGGGAAGAGGAGAGGTGCAGAGCTGTCTGCCAAACTTGTGAGGAGCAGAGATGCTGCTCTCAGACAGAGCCCTTGAGGTGGAGCACAATTCAGCAGAGGGGTAGGAGCAGTCCCTGGGAAACCGGGGGGAAGGCAAGGGAGAAATGCAAAATGTTGTGAGATTGCAAAGCTTATTAATTATCAAGGCCCACTGATTAGCTCTGCTTCCCTCAGATCTCATGTATACGTGTAAAAACCCAAGGCAGACACCTGGCACGAGCTGCAGATCTAAGACACAAATGGCTGCATCAAAATTATCTGAGAATTGCTGCAAATCAGGAGGGGAGCCCACTGAGCTCAGGGGAAGCCAGGTGAGGGTAAAAAGCAGAGCTACAAAACCTGCACGGCTCAAAACTGCAGAGCCAGGAGAGGTGCACAAAGAGCAGCTTGATTCAGGTATGTGGAGGGTGGGGATTGTTCCCTTCTGTGCATTGCCTCTCCTCATCTGCTTTCCTTTAGCCGTGAACTATTAAAACAACCACACACATTAATAACAGTAATAATAATAATAATAATGATATTGTCAGCAACAACAACTTATATTTTGGGGTCCTTAGACACTGCATTAGACAGATGTCATTTGCCAGTGGCTTTCTCAAACCTGTCCTGGATCCTGAAGGAATCTCTCCTGCATCCCTTGTGTTCTGCTTTCTGATTTAGTAAAGCATAATCTACCCAGGAGATGTGCAGAGCAAGAGACATTCATACAAACTGATTAGAAACTGCATCTGAATAATAAAAAGTCCTTTGAGAAAATAAAAAAAAAATTGTTCCTGAAAAAAATGAAGTGTAAAAGAGGCTAAATTTATTGAATAAATAATTCACTATGAATTATTCACTCAGCTTTAGCGCATACAGCTATTAAATTAAAATATTCCCCAATTTAACATATAATGCAAACTAATAACAATTAAAGTCAGCAGTGGAGGAATGTTCTCCAGCAGTGGAAGATTGCTATGTAGCTGAGCCACACAAGGATGGCCATTTACTCATTTTCAAACATGTGAAACCTAATTCATTTCAAGAGAGGAAATGAAATCTTGCAATTTCAATGAGTATCAATTCGGGCCATTTCCTGTACTTCATGTCACCACACTCCACTTTATTGCTGTCTTTGTTTCAGAATTATTTTTTAAAATAGTATTTCATTTCTTCAATTTCTTCTCCAATCTCTTTGTTCCACTTAATTTCCTGATTTCAAAATTTCATTGAGCATAATTTTTGCAAGTTTCAGTCCTTGTCACTGCACCTGATGTCATCCCAATCCATTTCAATCTATTCACTCCACTTCCAGATTTCCTTTTTCTTTTTTTTAAATTCCACTTTATTTTATCATAGCTTCTTTCCAGAGTGTTTACTACACTTGTTTTCCCATTTCAAGTTTTATTTTCTTTCCTGAAATGAAATCTTGCAAATTCAATGAGGATCAATTCAGCAAGGTTTGGTCTATTTCCCTGCATTTCATATCATCCCATGCCATTTTATTGTTTTCACTTCATTTCAGAATGTTTTTTTTAATGACATTTTATTTCATCAATTTCTTCTCCTGTCTCTTAGTTTTACTTCATTCCTTGATTTCAAGATTTCAGTGAGTATAATTTAGGCCAGTTTTGGTGCTTTTCACTTCACCTCATTTCATCCCAATCCATGTCATTGCATTAATTTCATCTCCAAAGTTTCTATTTTTTCTCCAGTGCATTTGATTTCATCATGTCTCCTTTCCAGAGTGTTTGATAGACTTTTTGTCTCCAATTTCAAGATTTCATATATTTTCATAAGAGGAACTTATTTACAAGCATCAGCCAATCAAAGTCTGCAGTTTGCAGAGATAGTGCCGTTACTTTTCCCTGTATCAGAAATTCTGTTCATTCTGGTCAGAAATTCTGTTCATTCTGGTCAGAAATTCTGCTCATTCTGGTCAGAAATTCTGTTCATTCTGGTCAGAAATTCTGTTCATTCTGGTCAGGCACGCTGCCCATGCCAGCCAGGCTTCAATTCACCCTGCAGCCACACAGAATGAACACCCTCATCCCTTACATCTCCTCACACCACAGAGCAGCCAACACTTCCCCCCAGGTTTAGTCTTAGGTGACAGAAGATGGTCTGACCAAAAAGGGCCATGGGACAGATGAAATGCAGACTTTCTAACGGAGACTTTGACATACTTTTAGTGAACTCTTAGAGCAGCGTTGACTTGTTTCAAAGCAAATTCCCTTCAGCTGGCTTGAAAGCTTGTTTAAAATAGTCTCTCTTTGGGCAGCCAGTGGCCCTCAGTGCCATCACCTTCTGACCCCGAGCATGGCAGATGAGCAGGTGGGTGACCTGAGGGCTGCTCTCTTTTAGTCCAGCTCTGCCAGATGAAAAATTTTATTGTTCAGAGGGAAAGCCAAAGCAGTTCCTAAATAAAACTAACTTGGCCATCTTTTTTTTTTGTGTGCCAGCATCTGCAAATGGTGTGAGAGTGAGCAGAGCTGTTCTGGAGCAGGTGAGCAGATCTTCGTGCACAAAATGTGGTGTTCCCCACTTAGCTTGGTTTCACTGTATCCAGAGCTAACAAATGCCAAGGCTGAAGAAATTTATTCCCTATAAAAATTTCAGCCTTCAGGTTCCAAGTTTATTTAGCTCAAGATGTGGTAATTACCAGCTCATAAACAGGAAGTATACCCTCCAGTACCAATCTACTTAATAGGAGTTTATTGGCTAACACTGGCCATAATGATAACTAGAACAGATATACAGCCCCATTAAATGAGGCTTAGTCTTTCACAGCCACAGCTCTATCCAGCAGCTTTACTCTAAGTTTTATCCCTCCTATTCAGAACTTTACAGTCTTTTGTTCTTTCCTACCTCTTCTCCAGGTTCTGGTGCTTTCTGTGTTGGTGTTACAACAGCACTTGAGCTTTCTGAAAATACAGGACTAATAAAAAGCGCCATGAATAAAGGGAACATAAGGTCTCACATCACCATTCTGGTTTCTTGCCTTGATCTCTCTCTAGCCACTTCACATTTCACTTGCTGGGTGTGCTTTTGCTTAGCAATCATCCTTCTCTTCAGAAGCAAAAGAAACCCCAAAACAACCCAACTTTTCTTGTTGATAGAAACAAAAAATTAGAGCTATAAAAGTCAGTTTGGACCACCTGCTCTTAAAAAGAGCAGCAAAGCAGTGATGAGGGAAATAGAGCCTGGGAAATTAGTTCCTTCTAGTGCAGCTTTGTTTGAAACTAGGTGCTTAAACACTTCTGAGGATCACAGCCTTAATTTCCGTCCACTTGGTTCCTCATTTTTAAAAACCAAATTGTTTTCCCACTTCCATAAGAGGATTGCAAGGATAAACACATCGAGATCATGAGATATTCAGATACCACAGTTAAGGGGATCAAGTGATTGCTATGTGTGTTTTCTGTGTTTTCTTATACTGTTTTGGATTTTTTCAGTGGCTAATATAAGATCTTCAGCCAAGCTATTTAAAAGGAAAACATATTTCTATTTCTGTGAAAGCTTCATCCTAATTTTTTGTTGCTGTTTCACAGCTTGATCCTTTGCAGTGTTCTTACTCTTGTACCTAAATGTTTTCCTAAGTCATACTTCTGTCTTTAATTTCATCAGCTCTCATTTACATCTTGTGGCAGTGAGATCTGTCAATCAGTTCTGGGTTTTTGCATGGAAAAAGATTTGAGGTTTAGCAGTTTTACATATTTTACCTTCCATATTTGCAAACTATCCTTTTATCTTTGTACACAGACCTACCTTCATATCTTCTTTAATTGGCATCTTGGTTTTTGTTTAATCTCATCCAGTCCACTTTGTGGATGACCTTTCTTTTGTTTAACTTGCATTTGCTTGGCTATTTTTATTTACAAATATGCTGTTACTGCGACTTTTGAGCAAAGCTCTCTTTTTATTCTGTACACTCTGAGGAACTCCAGTCTTCCACTTGCTCATAAACACCATCAATTTCTGAGACAAGTGGTACCTCAGGTCTCAATACAGTGTTTTAGACAGAGCTACTGGAACTAAACCAGCTCCAGCCAGGACACACGGTGAGTGCAAGGAGCTCTGTAATAGCTGCAGTGATGCTGCTGAGCCCATACTTCACACCCTCACATGTCCAGCCCAGCTTTTATAAATCACTGCTCTGTGAGGAACAGAATTCTTCACTGGATCATCCACACAGACACTCAAATGCTCTCAGTTAGTGGATTTACATTATTTATCAAGCAACCTCTTCTGACTGTCTGTGGGTTATGTGGCTCTGATGCTGAGGGAACATATCCCATATCCTCTCCTCTCTGAAGCTTCCATCTGCATCAGGAGAGGATGAGTAGGGGTTCCTTATTCAGAATGCACATATGCTCTTTTCTCCCTCTGCAGAATTATGGCAAGAGGCAGTCGCTTCTGGACATTGTCAGCTGTAGATTTTGGAGCCAGAAAATAAGCTAGTTCCATTGTTTGCACTAAGACCACCAAAGGAAAAGAAAAACAAAAACACCCAACAACACCAACTGAACTTCTGCTCAAAAGAAGCATTAAGAGTCAAAAAATAGAGTTCATTAAAGTAATATCCTAAATAAAGTTAATGTACTCTCTCCTGTTCCAGTGAGCTTCATGAATAATGGATAAACAAAGCTTCATCTGCTTTAATTAATCTGGTTTCAAAATTAATTTGACCCAATACAAAATTAGCAGTCAATTTAGAGCTTTGGTTAGTGAACAGGTTCAGGTTACATAAAGAGAGTGTATTAGCAGAAAGTGTGTATACAGCAAAGGGCAGTATTTTATTCCCTGAAGTAAAAGGCCTGGTTAATTAATACACAGCTAAGGTGGGGGAATGCATTTCCCTTGCCAAAAGCTAATTTTACTCTGAGGTTTTATTTGCATATTTAGAGTGGCACAGATCTTCTTGCATGTTCCAGAAAATTCCTGGATTTCCTTTAATGGGTATCTGTCCTCTTTTTGGAGAGTCTTGCACTGGTGCAGAACTGATGCTGCCACCTTTTTTTAACACAGTCGCTTCTTCTGCCACCAGGGAATGTGGCTTGGATGAGCCTTGGAGCTCTCCTCAGCCCCCACACCACTCAGTAAAACTCTTCTGGCTTTCCTCCCCAGCAGCTGAGGGATCCTCTGCTGGAAAGATGGCTCAGCTTTTTCCCCAGCTGTGTCCATGGCATGGATGATCTAAGACTCTAAATCCCCTCATTATTTTCATGTGTTTAAAGGATTCCCCAACCAAGGAAGACTCATAGTTCACATTTAGTTTTACCCCACAACACACGTATAGAGCTGTTTCTGTGGAATAAGATTCTGTGAAATTAGGAGTTAGAAAAATTATTTTCTACCTGCTTGTGTCATGTTCCAGTTGTCAGGTGTGAAGCTGTTTTTCTTTGTGGTTTCATGCAGTGTGACTGTTACTATTTGAGCTGTTGCTGTGTGGTGTCCTTGAGGTAAAGGGACTGATTGCATCCTTTACATGACATCTTCATGCAGTCAATCTCAATCTTTGGTGATAAAGTCTGGAGAAAAGCTGAAATTCACAGAAATTAATTGCTTTAGATTATTGGTGTCATAAGTAAGCACATATAAATTACTTGCTATTGCAGATCTAAGATAAATGCTTGAAGGTGATGAGCCCTTGTTTACACTGATGCTTTTGGGAAAGAATTTAAATGAGTGAGATAGTATTTTACTGAGGCCAGTGGACTGTGGTAATAAGTTCACGCTTCCTCAAAATTATTTTTCTGCAATAGCATATGATTCTCTTACAAGGAAATAAAAATGAAAATTTTCATTTTTTAAGAATAATTATCACACAGTGTTATGTTTTGCAAATGACCCTTCTTGGCTCAAGTGCAGCAGGGGATGACAGTGCAGAACAGCACTGCAATCTGGAGAGGTGTCTAGCTCAGAAGCCTCTCTCTAACAGGAAATTCCCTAAGCTTTACTGTCAACTCAGCTATGCAGCCTTGAACCATTGTCTCATAGATGTGGAGGCTGCACTTATAATTAGATTTTGCTGAAAACAGATGATGAAGAAAAATAAATCACCTGTGAGAGACCTTGTGTTTGGTGGAAACATCCTGAATGCATTTGAAGCAGCATCTGAGCCTTGGTTGGGCTTGCTGGATGAAGAAAAAAGCAATAGGACTGGAGGAAAGCTATTAAACTGTGCAAAGTGACAATGTTTAAGGGATCCATTTCCCTGTTGATTCATTGCTGCCACCAAAAAGATGAGATTGAAAGGGAAAGAAAAACTGATGGTTTGTTCTCCACAGATTTATGAAGCAGAAGATGCTATCCAATTCTGATGTGTTCCCCTACACAAACACACACCCCCACACACACACACGTTTGCTTCTAGTAGAAATGATACTCCATGGTGTTTGCCTGCTGATTTGTGTGTTTACAGCTGGTCCCTGCAGATCTTCCACCTGAGGAGCAGCTCCACCATGTGCATGACTATGCCTGAGGGGCATGGGGCATACTGGGAAGGAAAGAGAAGTTAGAAAGGATTCTTTTCTGAACATCAGACAGTGTATGGGGAGAGCCAGCTCCTTGTAGAGGTAAATGAGATGGGCTGCTCTATCATCCCTCAGCAGTCAGAAGGCTATTGCAATAGCCAGTGATCAACAAGGCACAGGGAAACTGCATTCCTCTAATGGAAAGCAGCTTCATGCCTCTCATCCCAGACCAGTCCCACAAAAATATCCCCCTTCCCTGGAGCAGAACCAGCATAGCAAATAAAACAATGTGGCTAAGTGCTTGGAGGGGTTATTGCAAAATATCCTTCAGCCTTGCTTAGAAAATATCCAAGGTTCACAGGACACCAGCCAGACAGGATTTGACCCTATTGACAGAAATTCTTCATCTCTTCTCCCAAGAAGGAGAAGGTAATGGTACATCTAAGGATGGTCTCACCAGGCCTGGTTTAAAGAGATCTTCAAGGCCTGCTCAGTCTGACACTGTTTAGTAATGTAGGTTCTTTAGCCTTTTGTTAGAAAGCTGTGGGGCCATTGCCCCATCCTGGACTTCCTGGAGCTCACAGAGTTCAGTAAGCAATCACCCAGGACACACTTTCAAACCTTCTGCTTTTCCTTGGAGTGAGTGTCAAGAGAAAAGGAGAAGATTGTATATTATTACACAAAATATCCTCTTAGAACACGAGAAGACTGTGTAAGACTCTTACAGGTGTCCATTTCTCTCTTTAAATTTGTCCTTTGGCAAAGGAATTTTTTTAGATTACTATTATATTAATTCCAACACTTGCTGTAGGAACTTTCCCCAAATAAATCTTTGTAGTCCAAGGCTTGTGCTCCTTGTCTGCTCTCTGGAGACTGTGTTTCCTAGTAACCAACATCCCAGTACTGGGAGATCTTGCACATTTTTCACTATATCTTGGGAAGGGAAAAAATCAGTTTTATTCAATAAATAGATTTTGACAGCAAAAGTGACCTAGGCGTCAAATAAGCAAGCTAGGAAAAAGTGTGCATTACTATTTCTATAAAGGCAGAACAAGGAGGGTTATATCGGGTAGTTTGTTGAGGAAAAACTAAAAGAAAAATCAATTATTTAGTGATAAATATTATAACACAGTAGTTTTCAAAAAGGACAAGATACCAACACCCTGGATAACAACTGGAACCCTGTTGTAGTATTAGTAGAAACATATTGTCAAAGGCAATTTCGAACAGAAATGTGAAATGTACTTCAGAAGCAGAAGAAAACATTTTCCTAACGTCTGAAAGTTGTTTCTTCTCTCCATCCCTAAATATTTCTGGAAGACAAAAAATACAATTTCAAAGGCAGTTTTACATTTGACATAAGACATTGGCTCATGGCTTTCCTTTTTTGCCTCTTGGGTATTGTGCCTGTTTTGGTAAGTAGCTAGACGTTCTGCTGAGAATTTTAAACCATTTCCCTGCTTCTTCTGGTGGGAACAGAGGCATCTGTGTCTAGGTTCCCATGCTGGGACAAGGTCTAGGACAATCATTTGAGAATATTAAACCACTGCATTTACTCCAGCTCAGGAGACTTGGCAGGTCATTTTGAGGTGTGCCAAATCATGAACTATGCCCTCCACCAGAGCGTCCTGGTTTCTGCTCAGAGTTACTTTTGTTCCCAGTAGCTGTCACAGTTCTGTGTTTTGGATTTCAGATGAGGATATTGTTACTGACACACCAATGTTTCACTTGTTGCTAAGCAATATTTACTCCAACTTTTCAAACCACCCCACCAGTGAGTAGGCTGGAGCACACAAGAAGCTGGGAGGAGATACAGCCAGTACAGCTGACCCTAAGTGGCCCAAAAGATATTCCACACCCTGTGACATCTCACTCTGGATATAATCCAAGGGGGAAGCTGGCCAGGGACTGCTGCTCAGGCACAGGCTGGCCATGGGCTAGCAGGTGCTGAACAATTGCATCATACATCACTTTTTTTGCATATTATTATTATCACTTCCATTTCTACTCTATTAAGCTGTCTTTATTTCAACCTACCATTTTTAATTTCTTCCAAATTCCGTCCCTCATTCCACAGGGTTGGAACAGGGAGGGAGTAAGTGGTTGTGTGATGTTTAGCTGCCTGTCAGGTTAAACCACAACACAGAAAAAGCAATGAAAGTATAGATTTTGAAAAGAGAACATCTTCATTGTTTGTTTTTACCATATGAATTTGGACAGAACTGTAGCCACAGCTTGAACTCTTATGCTTATTGTTATTTATAAACTCTAATAGTAGCAATGTTAAAGCTGTTTCTAATCCTTTTGACAGTCTACTTTAAATGTGGACCAATAAGTTTTGTTATAAAATTTTTATTTTATACATATTTTCCCTCTTAAATAGAAGTGTGGGTCACTGCAATAAATGGACTTTTTTGTTCTACAACTGAATTGCTCTTTATTATTGCTTGCATATATGTTAAAACTATGGTCTAAATATGAGCAGTAAATCTTACACTAAAGTCTCTTAACTTTGGGATTGTTTTCTAGCTATGAGGAATGACTCTTGGGAGGAGAAGTTTAATTTAATCTACCTTTGCATAACACTCTACTGCTACATGTAATACAGATAGATCACAAAAAACTCTAAGTGCTTTATGCAGACAAAAAAAATCATTTGCATCCAATTCAGTTAATTCTACAGCAGGATTCTCAGTCTGTTTTTTATTGTGTTCCTGTTTTGCAGATGGATGATTGCTTCTGTTCCAGTGGGTCCCAGTGATTTCCACCACACACAGTGTCTCTGTTGTGGAGGTGCTACGTGAAGCAGATGTGATTTTTATTTTAAATGAGCTCTTTGATGGCAGAGACTGAATTCCAAGTTGAATGCAAGCCTCTCCAGACCACTTACTGTCTTCAGCAAGGTAGGACCAGACCTGTCTAACTCACACTCATCTTCAACCAAACTGACATGCCCTCGCTTTCCCTTCCAGTTGGCAACATGCAAAATGCAGGGAATGCCAGTTCCACCTGCTCCCTCCTGGGCTCCCAAATGCTGTGCTGGAAGCTCCTCACCTACACTGACTTCCCAGCTTCTTTGTCACTAGTTTAGATCCATGAGGAGATGCACCACACCAAGTATTCTTGCTTGGTTTTTGTAAAGCTTTTTATGGTGCTTTCAGAAAGCTCATGCACAGAACTGATTTGAATTGATTTGGAAAAGAGCAGTGCTGGAGGTGAATGGAAAGGTTAATGGCAAATGACAACATATTGATTTAAACAGTGTGGCTGTGGGGCACTCCTACATGCCTTCGATTTCCAGCAGGCATGAGGAGGGAGAGACTGTCTCCATTTAGGACAGCATGCTCATGAAATATGCACCAATCTCGGCAGCACAAACTCATATCTCATATGCCAATGTCAGAAAATACCTGTGCAAACACTGGGAAGCACAAATGGAAATGCTCTGGCACAGGGCAGAACTGGCAGTCCCCTGTGAGGTGCTGCTGGGAGTATAATGGGTGTGCTGGCTCCTGCTCTGGACTTCTTTTTGTGAGACTTCTTATGGACTTCTTTTTGTGCAGACAAGTTGCTTCAGAGTCTGTTTCCATGGGGATGCTCTGGGATTTCCTTATTGCATGAGTTAATCAAAATTATGTAAAGGTATGAATTATAAAGTAGATTAGTTTCATCTGTCTTCAAACTCTCCTCCACTTAAAAAGTAACATGCCAAAGGCCTGAGGGATATGGTAACCATCTACAAGTTTATTGTGAGTGCTATTTTTACAGCTCCCTGCATAATGGGGATCTAGCTTAGAACTGATGTTGCTACCTAATATAAACAAACAAAAAAATGGCTTTCTCTATATTCACAGCTATTAAATACTAGCAAAAGAGGAATTATCTATCACATTCAGGAAGAGTGGGATTAGATGAAATGGGGCTGGATGATTTCCAGAATGTCCTAATGTAATGATAAAGACCAGTTCCCTTGGCAGAGAGCTCAATTGCTCCCCTCACCCCAAGAAACATGGAAACAAATGCTGGAGATGTGTGTTGGGAGTTTCCAGGAGGTTTTGGAAGTGGGATACATAGACAAACAGAAAACCATAGAGAACTTACACAACCTTTGGCAGCTCTCAAAACTTTAGGGTCTCTCAAAGGATGGTGCTTCCTCTAGAGTCCCAGGTATGGCTACTTGTGTTCATTTGTGCTAGACACTATGGATTCATCCAGCTGAAAGGCCTCCTATGGAGTCCAAGAAAGCAGAATTCAATGAAACACTTCTTCCCAGGCACATTTCCAGCATACAGCTATGAATGCTCCAGACCTTCAGTGGGACACTCAGGTGCCCTAGCAGGTAGCAAAATGGTTTCTACTGGAGGCTCAGAGCAGCTGTGTCTGGTGGCCTGAGCAGTGTGCTTTGTTCTGCAGCCAGGTCTGTGTGCAAAGAGCTGTCATGCTTGAGCACAGGCACTGCCATCTGCTGGGTGTGTAGGGCCCATTTGCTGCTCTGGTGATCGCTGAGCACCGATTAGAAAAACTGGCCAGAGCAAATACTCAAGGGAGAAGGCCAGAAATGTTGTACAGGCAGCTTTATATCTGTGCTTGGAGACATCATTGTGAGACAGGCTGAGAGGTCAAAGCAATGGGACTAGGCAGGGCTCCAGGTTATGGTATTAAGTCTTTTTTCTGTGTTTCTAAAGTTGGTGGGTAATGATTGTGACAATAGAATGTGTTATGGGTATGTGGATTGCTGTTGGGCAAAGGGCAAGGAGGAGCAGCAGCAGATTATCTTAGATTTTGGTATCAGGAGCAACATTTTTAGCACTTTGCAATTCACTCCAACTTTTCATTGCACTTTCTGGCCTTCCTCAGTCTACTGGGTGAGCTCTGAATCCATGCATTGAACATGGAAGCTCTCTTATCAAGGGATGAGAAGTGCACTGGCAGATCCACTCAGGCATCTGGAATCAGAGTTGCCAGTGCAATGTGCTAAGCTCTGTTTAGCACTGGAGGAGAAGAATAAAATAAAAAAATGAGGATGTGAGAACGTCAGTCTTCTGGTGCCACAGGTGGAGCACAGGAGCTCAGACCATTTAATGTGACATATCTAATCCCCCTTTGTGCATCAGACACTGAACATCTCAAGGTGATGGCACCCAGCATTGCAGACCACTTCAAAAACACCAACTCTGTAACTTCCCTGTGCCTCAGTTTGCCCAGCTGAGAAAGGGGCAGATGATGTGTTTAATGTATTCATTTTTTAAGTGCTTGGACAGCTGCAGAAGAAAGACTTTTTATTCTGCGAAAACTCGGAATTATAGAATTACAGAGAACGTTATTTGATCTCCTAATCTCCCACTTTGGTATGAAATTTCTCCTTGCAATTCCTGCAGCAATTCCATAGATACTTGATTTGCTAGAAGGTACTTCTTAGAAAGGCTTTTGAGTGTGATTTAAAGTCTGCAGATCATCACAGACTCCACTATATTTTTATAAATACTTTAGGGTTAAGCAGTTAATTAGTTAAGTGGAAAGTGGTTAAGGGTTAATTACATTCATTTCAAAATTCCTTAAAAATGTCTTCTTTCCTGTCTGATCTTTATTTCACCTCAGAAGTAAATTATCATGCGTTAATTCTCAAAGCTTTTTCTAAAAACTGTGTGGATTTCAAAAGAGGCTATTTCTAGGTGACTAGAAATAGATCACTTAAACAGGAAATAGGGGATTTTAATGTGCTAAAGTTCAAACATACATTATTGTACATGAAAAAAATATGCCTGTTGCTTATGCTAGCCACTATACAATATGGTGAAATTCTAATTAGTAGGTTGCCCATACACCTACATAAACCTACAACACCCTATAATCAACACATCTGAAGCCACCAAATGGATCAATCATTTTAGTCCTCACCATAAGCAAATTTTTCTGCTTCACCAGCCTCAAACACTCTGAGAAAACCTATCACAGCCTGATATTGCTTGATGTACCCTGGGATGTGTTTCTTTCAAATTATGTTCTACATACCTAATAAACAATGCCTATTGTCAGCAGCAGAGACTCAGCAGTGCATTTCCATTCCAGCACAACACAAGAAGCAAGGGAAGGCTGTGTGGGAGGTGTAAATAATGAGTGGTGGAGAATTACACATTACTGGAAGACTGATCTGAACCTGTTAACTCTTTCTTTCAGACTTCTTCATATTTTGTCTTTGTGGTGTTTTTCTCTTCTTACACAGAATGTGTAACAGTAGTCCTGATTATTTTTTGTTTGCCACTTTTTTTTAACACCAGTATTTTTTACTTCTTCGGCCTTTTCATTTCAGCATCTTTTCAGTGGTGTTTAGCACACACATCTGAATGAACAGCTGGAAGGTGTTTGCCAGCAGCATGCTATCCCCCATGGCACCAAGCTAGCAATCACTGGCTCCCTCACGAGCAGTTACCGAGTTCCATCAATGGTGTAAATGTGTAATTTGCCTGTGTGGCTGCTCACCTGTGACAGCAACAGGCTCTGGGCAAGGCTGCTCTAAAGATCAATGAATTAGGAGAAGAGTTAAGAGAATTTAGCTTGAGTCGTGGCAGACTCAAGCTCAAACACAGATATTTCTTTCTTTTGTGGGGCATGAGTTCAAATCCACAGGTCATACTTGAAAATGGTGCTTAGCACTCACTCAGCAAGAAATAATTCAAAAAGCACTGATTCACTTCTTCCTGAGTCAAACAATGTTTTTCTTCCTATAGGCTTGATAAAGACAATCAGTAGATCTGGTTTTGAGAGATAGAGGAAGTACCTGCATGAGGACTTGTCACCAAGTTTCATGCAGAAATCCCAGATTATCTGGGCTGGAAAGCAGCAAGTGGATGAAATCACATCTAAAATAAGATGGTAGTTGGGAAGATTGAGTATCACGATCAGCTTGGAGCATTGAACAAGGCTGATGGTAATTTATTCACTTCAGTCAATTTTTAAGTAAAGCTCAAATATTTTTCCTCAGTTCAAGCTGGAATCATTCAAAGTAGTTCCACATCTCTAGTCAGATTTAGTAGTAAATGCTAATTAGTAACTCCTAATGGTCTACATGGATATGTGATTTATGAACATGTTCTCTGCTAGTATTGTCCTGATACTGCTGTTTCCCTGTATAAAAAACACCACATTCTTTTGTCTTTCGGGTGAAATATAAGTCGGGTGAAATATAAGTTTATGTTCACCGAGATTAAAGCAGTGATCAGAAAAAGGAATTTAAATATATATCATTATTATGCATGACTTTAATAACTTTCCAAACCCATTCAGACAAATCAAGTTTGGCTTCACAATTCAACATGCTCTTTGCAAAGGAGAAATGTTCTTGGATGACTCTTCCAACACATGGAGACAAAAAGGAGCTTTTTGCTGGGATCCTTGTGATGAGCTGTGACTGACCAGACTGAATGAAGGTCTGAAACCAGAAGTGCCAGTGACAGAGTGAACATTGACTGAGGGTCAGTGGCCATCACCTCATCAGTTTGCACACTGTCCTGTGGGAAAGGCTCATTTGCTTTCTGCTTGGAGGGACTCGTTGCTATTTGTCTTTTGCTTCTTCTATAGACACCACATGGTCCTTAATTTCAGCACATGTACTGTGGAAAAAATCATGGGTGATACCATTGTGAGATCTGACTCAGGAGAAAATGGTGTGATGTGTAGGGCTGGAGAAATAAAAGCAGGCAAAGAAGGAGAAACAGTAGGAAAAAAAAGCCATTTCTTTCCTAGCAGTCTAAGTTAATAAAAGCACCAATTTGTCTGGTGCCACTTAATATCAATATTAAAATTTCCAATGAAATGCTAATATTTCCTTTCCATCTCTTCTTAGCATATCCCCCTCAGTAAATCAAGTTTTGTTAAATAGCAAATATGATTTGAACAAAAGCTCTCAGAGACAGAATTTATACAGAGTAAAGTTGACTCAATTTCTCAGTAATGGAGATGAAAAAGCACTCCACTGTCTTTTTGAAACATGATAATGATGCTTCCTTGTCTTTCCCCCTTCATAAAAGCATTTAAAGCTATAAATACTGGGAATCTGTAATGGAAGCAGGATAAAACGTTTCTTGAAAGATTTCTTTATGGCACACAGGAGAACACAGGTGTTTCTTTATTTTGTGGGGCATGAGTTCAAATCCACAGGTCATACTTGAAAATGGTGCTTAGCACTCACTCAGCCTGTGCTTGTTCAGAGCAATGAGTACCCCCAACGGCAGAACGTCCTGCCTTCTCTGAGAAACTCATCCTGGTGTAAGGAGGGAGTTGCAGGCATCTTGATGGACAAGTTCAGCACAAGTCAGATGTGTTTCCTTGTAGGAAAGAGCAACCAGTCTTTGGGCTGCATTAGTGTCAAGGGAAGAGATTTTTCCACTCTGTTCAGCACTTGTGAGAGAACTAAGAAAACTGGGACATTTCCCAGTGTCTAATGTCCCAATTAGACACTGGGAAAAATAAATTCCTAATGGAATGATAGCAGTCAAAGGTGGGGACAGTGGCCTAGAAGGCACTGGGGTGACAGGGCAGTTGTGGAACAGCAGAGATAAATTCCTAATGGAATGATATCAGTCAAAGGTGGGGACAGTGGCCTAGAAGGCACTGGGGTGACTGGGCAGTTGTGGAACAGCAGAGACAGGGTTCAATGACAGCCTGCAACTCACTGCTTTGCACCTTGCAGGCTTTCACAGAGTGTAGCTGGGCACAGTTTTATCTCCAAAGCTGAAAAGGCCAGGTAAATCAGTGATGTCATCAGAGGGGTCTGTTGACTCAGTTCAAAACTGTGGGACAAGTGTAGTCTTGCCTGACACTTGCCTTCTTGAGGTCTTTTCTTCAGAAAGAACTCTTTTGATATATTGTCTTTTGCTTTTCCTTCCTATTTTCCCTCCAACAATCAATGCTAAGTTTCATTATGTCATATCAGATCAGTAAAATAAAGGAAGCATGTAGGGGTATTCATTAGTCTTTATACAACTGAATTTTTTTTTTTTCCACCTTGATGGGCTAAAACCCAGTGAGAAATGTTGCTGAACCCTCTTTCCTCTTTCCACCTCTTTGTAGGGAAAA
Source organism: Thryothorus ludovicianus (assembly GCA_013397245.1). NCBI lineage: Eukaryota > Metazoa > Chordata > Aves > Passeriformes > Certhiidae > Thryothorus > Thryothorus ludovicianus. Next base: position 90,446 of record VZTB01015922.1, read on the forward strand.
GTCAGAGCTGGTGCTCACATTGTTTGCCTGGAGATCAGCTGCCATGCCCAGCCTCCCTCCCACCCTGCTGGCCATTTCTGCACTGTGCCACCAGTGATGGGGTCTTGGCTCCCACAGGGCTCACATCCATCTTTGCTCTGAGGATCTGCTGAAAGCTGGCCCAGAGATGGAATAACCATTAAGGTGCCATCGACCCCATTTTAGGAATTCACTAAATGCTGTGAATAAAGATATAGATTTTATTGTCAGACTGCACAAACAGGGCCCTCACTGAGATATTGGAATTGATGCTGGCTGAATCTGAAGTGGCTGGAGAAATAAGGAAACGTGGAAAGCATCTGGTGTTTGTTTCAGAAATGTGAGAGGAGACCCTGGTGATAAATCATGTGTTGAAACAAATGAGAGCTAACAAAAGCCAGCAAATGGGCTCTGATTTGCCTTCCATGGGAGGATATAGATCTGTGATTTTTAAGAGTCCCAGAGGATCTTTCACTTAATTCCGTATCTCCACCTTAGGAGCTTTGTCCTGAGGGACATATTTTACATGGGACAGACACACAAAAAAGGAAGGGTGGGGAAACATTGTGTGCAATAAATTAAAAGAATAAAGAGGATAGTGTGGATAAAAGATAACCTGCTAAAGTTGAAATCATCAAGAAGGATATGTAAGACATAACGTGCTGAATTTCAGCTTAAATGAGCAAAGTCTTGTGAGTGACTGTCAAAAGCAGGAGCAAACAGGTGTGATCTCAAGATGCATTGAGACAAGGTTAATACCAAAGAATACAGCCTGTGGAGTGTCCAGTTTTGGCCCCCTGTGTTGTAGATGGATTAATTTAAACTAGAACAGCCACAGAAACAGATTGCTAAAATACAAGGGGAGCACTGAAGCCTTTTCCTGCACAAGACAGGAATCAAGCTTGGCTTATTTAGCTCTTATTTAGGGTTGATAGAGAATAGTGATTGCTGCCTAGCAATACATCATGTGGATAAACACTGCAGGAAGGGAGACTGGTGTCTGCCAAATCTAAAGGATATCAATACAAGACCAAATGGCTTTAGAGGATGGTCCCTTGTCAACAGTGTGATGGAGGAAAGGAAAAAAATATCATCCCTTGCTTGGTGCTTGATCATTCAATCTATAAAAAGGAATGATGGCCTGCTTGCAAATGATGGATTCTAGGTAGATTAAATAATTCAGATGGCTTTCTGTCCAGCGTCCTCTCTGCTAAGAAAATCGAAAACAAACAGATGAGACACCCTCTGCTCCTCATGCAACATCAGTTAATTCCTTCATCTCTCCCTAGGACAGAGCTAACCACATGTGCTCACTGGCTTTCCTCAAGACTTTTGTTTCTTACAAAAGCCTCTTGTTGACTTTCTGGTGCAAACTCTTTTGTCCTGGAGAGCTGAAGAAGACTCAAAGATCAAAGGAGATCCCATGGGTCTAAAACAATTCCCTGGGATCAGTGTTCTTTATTCAACGACTGTGTAGCAGAGCTGTGTGTGCACCAACTTAAAAAAATGGCAGTGAATAAGAGTACCATGTAAAGGCAATGTAGCAAGATTTGCAGAGCCAACTCAAGCATATTCCTGTAAGTACTGCAGTATCTTCCAAAAATGAAGATATTGGTGAACGGCAAGAATGCAACTCCAGCATAGGTATTTCACAGGTAACAAGAAAACATCTCAAAGGAATGTAGCCATCCCAATTTAATACACTTTAAAATTATTTAACTATCAATTCTAAGACCAGAGGGAGTCACACCATAAAAACTGAGCTACCAGGCCAACAACTGCAAGCCCTAATTGCAGTCTAATTTAAACCAGTTAAGAGGATATTTATTATACTTTGTCCTTTTCGATGCAATAAGGAATAGATACTTGAGAAGTTCTTTAGCCAAAATGCAGATATCTTTATAATAATTGTTAGGCTGTTTTCTCCTCTTCTTTATCTCTCATCCATACAAATCTAAGTCTGCTGCTGTTTTTAATGTAACTCCTGGCTTGGACAAAAAAACAACATATAAAATTTCTGAAAGAATACCACATCTACCTGCAATGCTTATTGGGTTTTCTGCCTCTGGATGGGGTGATCTGACATTTTGATGAATGGATGGAAAAGTAGCCTATTTTCACTAGTTCATTGATATTTGCCTCTGGTGAAACTCTGTAACTAACACTCTGTCACTGCACCTGGAAAATCACAACCAAATTTCTGTCTTCAGTGAGAGCCAATTTTGAAAAACTGGTTTCTCTATCTAGGATAGAAATGGTTTCCTAAAGGACTGATTTCCATCAGGACTTTGATTTCCATTCCCATGCTTGTGAAAGCTGATCTTTCATTCCTGTTCCCACTCGGAATTTTTTCCCTTTTCATCCAGTATAGCCCTCAGACACCTTCATTACTTAGTTTCAATTTATTACATTTGTTTTTTATTTTAAAAAATTGCAATAAGCAAATTCATAAGAAACAGCAATTAAATTAGCTTGTAAAGCCCCAGAAATGCCCAAAGCCTGTAGCATCCTTCAGCAAATATATGATCCCTAACTCTCATTTTGTGTCATATTTAAGCTGCATGTCCTCGTGCCTGCTCAAGCTCTTCTCACCTCCAGTACAGCGTGCAAAGGCAAATGTACACACAAGCAAGCTGTGCAAACCTTATTTATTTATGTCAGCATATTCATCAGTGCTCTCAACCCTCACAGGCACAAGGTGTCCTTTGTATCCCGTGCAACCTGCTTTTCAAAGCCTCATCATTTATCCTGTAAATCTGTCACTGGTGCTTGCTCCAGAACATGCTCCCATCTGTACCCCCTTCTCCAAACACACATTTCTGAAAGTGTTTGTCTTTTTCTGGAATGACAATCGGCTCGAACAGAAAGCAAAAATTTACTTGCAGATATTTTCCAGGCTTAGAAATAGCACACAGGGACCTACCTGTGTGCAGCAGTGAGGTTTTGCAGCCTGTTATTGACCTGGAGTTGCTGGTGAGGCGTGGGATAGTTATGGAATTTTTGGCAGTAGTGAAACGTTTATCAATTTTAGCCTAAGGGATTTCTAATGAAAAACTCATTCCTAAGTGCATTCCTTCAGATCTTCTGTCTTTGCATTCTTTTAGAGGGCACGTTTAGTGCTTCTTTTTGGGATCTCATGTAATACCTGTCCATCAGGTGGTCATTAGCCCTGCCTGTTCACTGCCTTTCCCCACTGAGTTCATGTTCTTGCACCATGCATGACTGGATTTTTCCCTGTATTTATGCATTAGCATAGCAGTCATCTTCAGGCTATTGGATTTCAAAATTTGAATAATATTAATTATTTATAAGTTTTAATTAAAAATGAATGTTTTGTGTGCTGTCCTGGATGCTTGCTTACAATCCTAGATATTTGAAATGTGAAATATATAAGTTTGAATTTTCTTAAATTTCTGAATATGCAGATTGGATGCTGGGCATGCTGCACCCAGCTTTGACTTAGGGAACATGAATCAGTCCAATCTGATCTCCCTTTAGTAGAAGAATGGAAAGACTTTAAGTGGATTTAGACACAATCTCAAAATTTTTAGGACCTTTGAGGAAGAGTACATTAACTAAAGGTGTCTTAGGAAAGCTGGGAATCTAGGTGTCAATGACTGAGGGCAGCACAGATGTGGGTAGAACAGATGTGAAATATTTCCACCAGAAAAAAAAAACCAAAAACAACAAAAAACAGGAAGGAGAGAGAAATGAGAATTTTCCTAAGAATGACAGACATCTGTCATCCTTTGGGAAGCCAGAGCTGGGATTGGGAACTGACAGTGCAAAAGTTGTCTGTTCTGTGGGAAGCTCTTAGGGAGGGACAGAACTGTTTACAATGTTAAATTGAAACATTCTCCAAAACCTTGCTCTGTCAGAAGCCTGTGTGGCACTCAAAGATTTCTTCTTCTCCTGTAAGATACAGAATGTTTCTTGCTCATCTGAGGGCTTTCTGAAACAGATGGTTAAGTCCCAGCGTGCCATGTAAAATTAGAGAGGAAAACTGTCTCTAGAAGAGAATGTGCAGAGAAGGGAGAAAGGTCTCTATTAGTGATCTTGTCCTTCTCCTTTTTACTGCAAGTAAACTTGTGTAGGCTTTTGGGGAGGACACGGGTCACACAGCTCTGCATTTCTGAGGAGATGGAGGGCAAAGGAGCAGCTTGACCCTGGGATCCAGGAATGCTAAGCTGTACCCAAACCACTGGTACTGGCTTGGTGCACCAGAGCAGCTCTGCTCCCTCATAAAGCATGGACACTGCTGCTAGAGTTGTGCATTTTTGAGGTTTTGCTGACACACAGAGTTGTGTGTGTGTGACTGTGCACAGGTTGGGAATATCACCTGGAGAGAGCAGCCAGAGCTGCAGGTGTAGGCACAGAGTATGTGACATATCTTCACCCAAGCACAAAAGCCTCAATCTTCCCTTTAAACCTCCACTTCTCTTTAAAACTCTGCATGTAACTCGGCTTTACTCCTTCAAAACCCACAGAGCGTTGTTTGCTGTGCCACACAGGCTCTGCTGTCCTGCACAGCCTGCCAGTGACTGGCTGAAGTAACCTGTGCTGGCCAAATGTGTGTTTTGCTGCTTGGATGGGTCAGTGTTTGTGCTGAGGCCTTCTGACATGTTGTGGCCAGGATGAAATGGCTCTGCAGAGATATGGGGGTTTTCTGCTGCCTGGGCTATCCTTTCAGAGCAGATGGGAAAGGCACATCCAGCATTATATCTGCAGTGTTTTAAAGAAGCTGAAAGAGAAGGAAATTAGCATCAAGCCTGGCTATAAACAACATATGGGGAATAAATCTCCATTAAACAAGGTGGAGGAGGAGGGGGAACTAAGGAGGCAGCTAAGTGAAACAGCTGAAAAGACCTAGCTTTAAATGCTCTCCTGGACAGGCTCATACAGAATAATTAGCTACCCCTTGAACTGGCTAAAATGCAAGAGCTGACACTTTTCTGTTAAGCATCATCATAAAAATGCATTTTCCTGACCCTATTTTCATTATATCATGACTTAATACTTCATGTCTGGTTTTACCTCAGGCTATATTCTCCTGCTCTCAGCCTTAAACCTAGCTGAGGTATGAGGGTGCCTAAATAATCTCCGTGTACCAGGAAAATCCTCCACTGGAAATGAAATGTCAAATTCAGAAACCAGCCAGGGCCATGGAATCAACAGGACATTGCTGGGAGAGGCAGTAAAAGTACCAAATCATGCCAGATACATCTGATAGCTTCTATTATCATGAGCCTTTTTGGAGAGTGACAAGCTGTTGTGGGAAGGAATTCAGGTAGCCACCATGAACTCCCTCCAGAGGATAAACCAGACCTGCTAGCATGGAGAAATGCCTTTACTCCTGCACATCCTTGCTGCATAGAGAAAAGCAGTTAGCACAGGGAATTTGTCTTAATGCAGTTTTACACTTTAGTGTCCAATTTTGCTCTGGGAGGAGGTGCCTGGGGATTTCCAATACATCTGTTCTAAGAGGGAGGGCAGAGGGAAATTACTTTAATTAAAGTAACAGGAATACACTTTGAACCTTTACAATCTGATCAAACTGGAACAGAAGGAGGAAAGTGGGGGGAGCCACAATGGAAAGGGTTTATAAAATATAAATCATAAAGCAGAGAGGAGAGAACATAACAAATGGCAGGCCAGGTGCATCTTTCCTAAGTGGTGCTGAATTTAGCCCAAATCCCTCATGCTTTTTTTCCCCTTGGCCATCTGAGCAGATGTCTGTAGCCTTCAGAAAAATTATAAAATATGGAGGGAGGAATTCTGCTTGATGCTGTTGCCTTGCAAAAAAGTCCCAGCTGCTGGTTTTTACTGTGTTTGCTTCTACTGCTCCAGGAACTAGAGGGAAAGAATACAATGAGCAGCTGGGATTTGTAGGGGACAATGGGCTCTTCCATCAACACATTTACTCTTCTTTTGCCTTCCTGTTAACCTCCCAGTGAGCTATCAGCTTTGCTTCCCCTCATGTTATTTTTAATATAGGCAGCAGGGGAATAAAATGCTCTTTTTCCTGAGTTCCTTTTCCTACTCCCTGTTTTTACCATCCCAGGAGGAAAGTTAGATCACAGCTCCCTAAAACACTTGCAGACAGAATGAATTTCATGCAACACCTTTGGCTGATGCCTTCTCTAGGCTGCCCCTAGATGAATTCCTGCTCATCACTTCCATTTTAGCCTCTTAAACTTCTCTTCAGCATGGCCTGCCTTTTCTGAAGACCAGGCATGGAGATTTATGTGGCACTGGGATTACCCAGGCCATAACCACAGAGCCTACCAATGGCATTAAGGATCTAAATCCCGTTGTAAAGCTGAACTTCACTGAGTCTCTTTGTTTCCTTGCTGTCCCTCCTTCCTCACACCACTGCCAACTTCACAGTTCATGTCTGAAGGGACAAAGCCTTCAGGTCCAAGGGGGGTAGGATGGTGCAGTGTCATCCACAGGGGATGGCAGGGTTCAATTCTGCAGGATGAGTGAGGGATGAACTGGGGGAAGAAAGACCATCACATTCTGCAAGTGCAACTCAGTTCAGACATAAACTAAAGACGTAAACTTAAAAGCTACAGCTTCATTCATCTACGCAGGTTCCTAACCCAGTCAAGAGCTCTAAAAAGCAAAATTCTCACACACATCATCCCTGTTCAAAAGCACAGGGAACCCCTGCAACCACCATGCAAGCTGTACAGTGACACGCTGGTGTCTTGCAGCCTTAGAATAGGAAAGACAATATCTGCACCTTTCACTTGCTGCAGACTTAGCAGGAGTCTTAAGGATTTGAGAGAAACATATCATGGCAACACACATGAGAGCCCTTCCTGCTTGTACTTCTGGAAGCCCTTATTTCAGTCCCTGATCACCACGATGGCGTCCCTTACACACACACACACACACACACACACACTCACACACTCAACACACTCCATATTTTGGAGTTCTGATTTACAAGAAGATATAACAATTCTCTTAGCCTGGTATCTGTGTCTGGCAGGCCATCTGGTGAACAGGTTGCAAGAAGAATCTTTTCTATATAACTACTTCCTAATACTTCAAATTAGATTTTTTTCCCCTACTTCACCTTGATGAAAAAATAATCTTGAGCTCTTCATGATGCTGATCTCAAATGAGCTCTAGTCTATTCATTTCTTCAGTGAAGAATTTATTAAACAGAATGTAAAGGGGAAAACATCATAATGAAGCTTTAATTGTCAATCTCTTTACCTCGTTGCCCTCCTGCACCCCAATGAAAACAGAGGCAGCTGATATTAGTAATAATAATTATTTTATAGATAATTAGATGCAATTAGTCATAAAAGCACCTGATCTCAATAAAGGCAGGAGGGGCAGTGAGAGGGTGTAGGGAGAAGAAAGAATCCTTTTTAAAATATTGAGATATGCAAAAGCAAAAACAGTAAGAAAATAAACCCACAAATTAGAAGATTTGCCAATGTCAGTAGTAGAAAGTAATAAGGCTGCAGAAGAGGCAGCATTCTAGAAAAATGATGCAATAGTTGAAACTTCAGCTGTTTATGTAGTGAACTAAAAGAGGCTGCATTTTGGGCTGGTTTCCTATCAGAAGTTTACATCTTTGTGCTTTGTGAGTATCATCTCCTCTTCCAGTCTCCAACACACAGAGTGCTGAATTTTAACCCACTCAATCGGACAGAGGTGACATCAAGTTTCACTGAAATAGTTTGCTCATACACAAGTGCATCTCTCTTGCAGTCTGAGGCAGAGATCTTTCTGTGAAAGAAAACCCAGGCAATCCACATGGAGATGAGTCTTCATTGGACACCTGGCAAAACGTTTCAGGCAGACCTCGTACCTCCTTAAACACCAAAGTCAGGACCAAGAAAGACATCCTCACAGACGTGAGCTCAACTTGCAGCAGAGCTCCCAGAGCTCCTCACTCTCTTTCTCGCAGTAGTTACCAGTGAGGAAAGAAGCCCCAGCCCTCCTCCCTTTGCTCTGGGACATGCAGTGTGACCAGGAGCTGTTGGTCAGAGGCCACTTTCACCCCTCTGGGTGCTGCAGTGCTGCTGTCAGGGCAGGGACTTGGACACAGCTTTATAAGGACAGCTCTTCGGCTTTTCTTTTGAGCTTCCCATCCTTCAAAGGAAGACAAAAGAAACTAGAAATTTTTATGGTATCTGGTAACAGGCCATCACCCAGGGGGGATTGAATTATCAGTGCAATTCCTTACAGTGAGATCAACAAGGTACTCTATATATACTTTAGACAATACTTTATGGCCTTTTAAATCAATATGCTCTCAGATCTCTCTCAGCATCACCTATGGCACAAATTCTTTTTCTCCAATTTTCTGTTAGCTGCCATAATTAGATGGATTAGGGGAGTAAACAGTCCATCATTGACCTTCTTGAATGCAGTAGATGAAACTCTGCTATACAACATCACATCCCATTAAGAGCCTGCCTCACTGAACACAAGCTATTTCACAGAGACGGAGATCTTAATAACCGTGCCTAAAGGGAAGTTATTATTGGAAAGAAATATCAGGCATATAAGCCATGGCGAATGCATGGATGATGTTAGGGCTGGAAACTCACACCATCAGGTTGTGATCCAGGCCAGCAGGCAGCAGAGCAAATATATGGACTGCTGTGCACAATCTGAGTTCAGCATGTGTACCCCATGTACACCCCTGACGTATGTTCTGCAGATATGCAGAAAAGAACTGAATTTCATTTCTGCCTCTAGTGCCTTTTGCCCTTTGCCCTTTCTTATTTATGAGTTTTAACCCACAGCATGCCACATTGCCAGAGTGTCTGCACAGTACATATCACTGCCTTGCATTCCTTTTTATTCCATATACAGATGATTTTGACAAGCTTACATCCTGGTTTTTTTTTCTCTGTACTTTTTGATTTTTCCTTTTTTTTTGGCTTTTTGACATCAATGTGAGGCTCAGTTGAATAGCACAGCCATGCAAAATTGTCTAATTGCTTCTCTGATTGACAAAGAATCCTTTAGAAAGGTGATTTGAACAGATTGAGTCACACCAGAAGAGGTTGTAAAGATAACTCCCCCAAAAAATGCAAATTCTCTCAGCTCTTATTTATAGTACCCTCCTGTTCAAGTGATTATTATTTTTACTACTTTATTCACAAAAAATACCAAATGTTTTCTGAATGTTAGCATGGATTATTACCTTTTGACTCCCACAGTCACAGCAAAATATTTTGTTGTTTCTCCCTTGCAAATACTGGCTTGTGGAACTTTGCTCACTTGGGATATCAAAAGGGAGAACTCCAAGACAGAAGTGTCAGATAAGAACCCTTTCACCCAAGGGTACTTCCACAGTGGGAGTCAATGAACCCACATTAAGATCAGGAAAGCAGTGACTGTTCCCACAGCCTGATAATCACCAAAGGTCACGGCCAGAGATTTTCTTGTCTATTGATCAGGTGTACTTTCCCCAGCCCTGGATGCTTTTGTTCAGCTCTGATAGATTTTCAGACCCAGGACTGAGCTTCCCCAAGGAGCCATGCAGTGTACTTGGTAGCATTCCAGCTTTTGATATTGGAGATAATATTTATTGCTCAGGGAGAAAGAACTCATATTTTTTCAACTCCTACCTGGACTGACTTAGTGGGGTTTAGCCTTGAAGAAGAAAAATACAGCAAAGTGCCCTTAAAGATTAAAATTGATTTTACTTCTTACAGCTTTGCTGTAAAGCCTTGGGCTGAAGTACAAATTGCAGTTATAATTATAGTATTTTAAACACACAGTTCTTACTTGTAGTCTTTGTGGTTTTGGCTCAGATACCTCTGGATGTGTGACCTTAGGGGTTTTATTCAAGTTTTCTCTCCACAATCATGTCATTAAAAATTTTATCATGTAATGATGAAGCTCACAATCCTACTCTTCTCAATTACCTGTAAAGCCTTTTGTACAGCCAAACCCAAGAGGCCAAGTACCCAGCCTCTGCTAGGACCACTGGGCACTGCCATGTGAAAGGAAATTCACAGCTTGTTCTTGTTCTAAGACAGTTCTTCAGGATCCTCCAAGACAGGTTTATGTGCTTTGGTCGCCCACCTGTGACCACTAGTACAAGCCTTGGACTTCAGAACACCTGTCTGAGGGAAGTTACAGGGTGTCTTTTGTAAGGACTGAGAGCTGCATGGAGCTGAATGTCCCAGGGCCTGGGTCAGTATTGTGTGTGGAGATACAAGGCTGGAGCACTCTCGAGCTTTGCCTTCATTTTCTTACCTACAGAGCAACTTGCCACATTCCAGCCTATAAAAAACATTGTCAGCTGAGGAGTTGGGGTTCCACTGTGCACCCATGTCTTGAGTTAGATGGAACTTTAACAGTCAATAGTTTCCTGAACCAAAGATCATATTTTATTTAACACGCTCCATGTAAGGACTGGAAGCCTCTTTATATATCCCTACACATACAAGGGTTGTCTCTGCAGCAGTAGGGGTTGAAGAAACATTCAGTCTAGCTGGTCCTGATTAATTGAGAAGGACTTGGAGAAGGAACAATTTCTGTATCAGGCTCAGCTGGATATTTCATACAGATGTGTTAATAGCAAAGCCTGTGCTGGATTTGTATATATTCCAGAGGGCTGAACAAGCAATTACAGGTGGGAGAATGTGGAACAGCCATAACTCATGTTTGGGGCAAGGTTGACAAGCTTATAGGCAAGTCCTTCCATCACTGGCAGAACGTCCACACACCACCTGGAGTCCTTGCCTGCTGCAGAGACCAAGGGAATCTCACTGACTTCAGCTGCTGCAGTTGTAACCTGTGGCAGGAGAATGGCTTTTCCTGACGTGCATTTCTCTATCTGTGAAACAAGGGGTTTAAAACACAGACTTCAGTATGAGTTCCCCTGTGAGAGTCACTGCTTTAGGACATGCAGACTGTGACCTCCTCATCTCTTGTTTTTATAAGCTCATCATTCCATCTCCCTTGCCTGAAGCCATTGCAAATGCTCTTCAAGATATCACTCATATTTCCAAGCAATTTAAAAGGTTTTGTTCAGCTGGAAGTGCACTTCTCATTTGTGTGTATACCCTGTATAACTTATCTGTTATTTGAGCACAAAAGGCATAGAGCAAATTCATTCCAGAGGTCAGAAAATCTCCCAGATTTCCTCTCTCCCTCTGTGTGTGTGCACACGCATTTTCATGGGTGCTCACGTGTGGGGGCACATTTCCCTGTGGAAACTTTAATTGGACTCTCACTCCCCTAAAAACAGGTACAGCCAATGGATTTGTTTATGAAACCCAGGCACTGAATATTTAGTATTAGAAGAGTCAATTTCAAGCTGTGCACTTGCAAAATCGGGCAATGAACCATACAGACATCTGCTATCCTGCCTGGATTTGTACTGCAATGGGATCTGTAATGCAAAGTGATATTAAACTAACTGGTGTAAAGTGGGCCTCAGCCTTTAACTGGGACCTGGAATGCTTACAGCTCGGCTTGGCTGGACTTCCAGGAGTGCAGCTATGAAGCAAACCAGTGCAACCTCTCAGCTCCTTCTACAGTGTTACTTCAATGTTATTTCACCTCACAAGGTAAAATAGGTTCCAAGAGTAGGGGGAAATACTTCCTCCAAGCTCAGACCTAAGGAGAAGATTGTGTAGTGTTTTCATGAAATATTTTCCAGCTCAGGGAGCACTGTCTTGGGTGGGAGGGAAGATGAGGTCTCTGTCAGACACTGCTAACAGGTTGTCCCAGGAGAGGTAACATGAGGAAGAGCGTGAAGAAACTAATCACCTCTATTTAAAAGGAAAGTAAAAAAAAAAGAATAAGTAAATTGCAAATTTGCAGGTAAAGTGGCCCCCTGTGAGTCTTTCACAGAACTAAGTGGCGTATGAGGTCTTTTCTCACAGCTCACCTGTCCTTGGGCTCAGGATGTGGTGGAACTTGTTCAAATACCAGTTCCCCTGCTCCTTTTGAATCAGTCTGCTCTCAATTCTGTGTGCAGAACCTTTCTCTTCTCCTTGTATCAAGAAGCACCATGACATCTTTGAAAAATCAGTCTTTGGCATTTTCTAGCACAGACACGATGGGGTCTCAGTTTCTCGAGAGATGATGTGCTCCTGCTGTTTATTCCCTACTTAATCCTCCAAGTGTGACATCAGCCATCTCCATGCAGCTCCCTGAGACTTCCCAGGCACAGGATGTCAATGACACAGACCCCAGTGGGGAATGCACAGCAGGAGCAGATGCACGGCAGAGGCAGAGAGAGGAGCTTGTTTTCATGCAAACACCAACTCACAGTGAAGGGTTTTCTGGAAGAGAAAAAGTGGAAGCAGCAAATATGCAAAATATAGAAAATGTATCCTAATATCCTGAAGAAAGGAATTGTCAGGGATCCTGGCAATTATAGTTCCATTAAATTAAATTCTATCCTTGGGGTGAAAATGAAGGAAATATGAGAGACAGGAGGAGGAAAGAGAATCACTAAACAGCTAGAGATAAAATTTTAGTAATGCAATTTCACTAACATGACAATGGGGCCTCAGCCCAGTTGGATCCTCTAGGCACCACTAAAGTACAAATAATACAAGAATAAATCTTCACAAACAGATATAAAAGGGTTTAAAATAATTAAAGTAGTAGTGCCTACTGGAAATCCAGTTGCTACACCGTATTTTAGTTTTCCATAAAGTATTTGATATTGCATCTCCCATGAACGTACTTGAATAATTAATTGAGATTGGCTTCAGTAGGAGTACTGCCATGGGGTCTACAAATTGGTGGAAAGAACATTAGCAAATTGTAATGATAAATGGCAGTGTTTGAATTTGGGGGAGGCAGCTACTGGGGTGCCACAGGGATTGGTGTATGTCCTACCTCATTTATCACCCTCATTAATTGGTCTGGAAGAAAAACAAACAGCACATTAATGAAATTCACATTCAATGCTGAACTGAGGGGGAGTTTTAAATCCTTGTAGGGATGAATAAAAAGCAAAATCCAAAACACTCAGGAAAAAAGTGAGGTGCAAAGACAGAGAATTTTTTCCCTTAAGGGAAAAAAAGTGCAAAGCCTTGCTTGGAATATTTAGGGGGAAAATGTTGACAAAAAACTGTTTTTTTTAAGAAGCCAGATATTCTAAAATGCGTGAGAATATGTCCCCTGGAAATGCATCTGGTCTTAATTATAGATCTCAGGTGATGACTTCTAATTGTATGTTAAAGACTTGAAAAAAAAAACCCACCTGAAAAAATCCTAAATTGACACAGGAGAATTGTTTTATTGACTAACTACAGTACCAAGTGATCCATCATTAGGTAAAGTATTTTATTACCAGCATTGAGGCAACTGTCTTGTTCTGCTGTTTTTTCTTCTCCTCTTTATATGTGTTCAAATCTTAGCAAACCTGAAGACTCTTTTTATATTTTTCCTTTCTTTTTCTCTCATTTTGTTGTCTGTCTTTTGCCTGTTTTTGATTCTCTTTTCCTGATATGATCTGCAATTACTCACCAAGAATTAACTTCTTGGACAGACCAATTACTTGATAGATTGCAATGCTTCCAGAAGCCAAACACATCTGTCACACAAGAGTCCTAAAAGAAAACTTCTTGCAAAATAGTGGTAGAAGTATAACAAGGCATTTTTGTATTTTCCTTTTGATTGTTCTTAGGATATTAAACAGATTTTGATGCTAAACTTAGCACGTACTTGCATTTTCAGGATTGTGCCTTTATAATTGAATGCTTTCACTTAAGTATGATTCTCAGATTTATTTCTTACTAGATTAAGTCATAAATGTAAATCAGAAACCATTTCTCAATGTGGTGTATTGCTTTTAAAAAAGCCAAAATGGTTTTCGTTTCCTGAACAGAGGCTTTGCATCATTGGCTGTTCAGGATTCCAATGGTGTTGCCATTGGAATGGCAACAAGAGGCTGACCAAAACAGAGAAGAAACAACTAATTCATGTTCAGCATTATGTCATCAGAACCTTCCCAGAAACAGGCAGCATGTTCTCCTTGAGGGGTAGAGTATTGGTTTTCAGGAATCACAGTATAACACATCCAGAGGAACTTTCCATCAGTTTAACAGCCTCCAGCACTGAAACCTCCTCTCCCTTGGCCCTTGGAAGTTTTGCTTTGAAAGGTGAGAGAATCACAGAATCATCAAGGTTGGAAGAGACCTTCAAGATCATCTAGTTCAACCACAAAGCCAGCACAGCCATAATCACCTGTAAACCAGAGCCCCACGTGCCACATCCAAATGCTGCAGATCCTTCTGCAGCTTCTCTGCCCTTCTCTGGACACTCTTCAGCATCTCCTTGTTGTGAGGGGCCCAAACTGATTCCAGTGCTGGGTACAGGGGGATAATCCCTGCCCTGCTCCTGCTGGCCACACTGTTGCTGATCCAGGCCAGGATGCCATTGGCCTTCTTGGCCACCTGGGCACACCTGGCTCATGTCCAGCCACTGTGGACCAGCACATCCTTTCTGCTGAGCAGCAATCAAGCCATGAGGGCGTTCTGGGCAATCTCCTTTAAGTCTCTCTGCTGCAGAGAAGATGAAGAATCTTCTCTATGGCTGCAAATGCAGCTGGCATCTCCTGTGCTCTTCTGAGCACCACATCACTGGAAAGATCCTGAAAAGCTGGAGGGACTTCAAAGAAGAGGAACAATTATTATTAGGTAGTGAAAAGGTTTGATTGATATGGAAAGATTAAAAGAGCAAACTATGTACATCTAGGCAAAGCAACAGCTAAGAGGAGATATGATAATCATCTCCAAATAAATTCAAGGAAAATCCCAAGAGGAAGAAGCCTTGTGCAGGCTAAGTACAACAGGGCATTGCATAATAGGATGAACTTCAGAGAAGAAAAAGTTGTGTAGTTTGAATGTCAAGAAAAACTTCTTCCTTTGGAAAAAGGTGCGAAAGATCTCTGGAGGAACATTTCTCCAGAAGTGCTGAGACTATGCTGATCCCAGTACAAGAGAAGAGTCCAACAGCCATTCCACATGGATCAAAAGGGGGAACACTCTCCTGAAGTCAGGTGGCCTCTTCCTAAAGGCAGAGACCCTAAATGGCTTGCTGATAGTTCTTGTGAGAGAGGCGTCCTCTTGTCTTTGAAGCTGCCATGGCCTGTGTTGGTCAGTAAGAATATCACTGATGCTGCATGCACATTCACTGCTTCAGCAGGGTGCTGTGTTCTAAGAGAAAGGCCATCTGTGAGATGGATTCCATGGATTCCTTCAATAAAGGTTCAGATACTTGAACACATAAAAAAGAACAAAGGAAATGGAGGTGGCATTGCCCAGTATGTTACAGTAAAACATTGAATTACTTGCCAAAGGGAGACCTTGATTGAAATATTGCAGGAAGGATGTTTGAAAAGGATCTGCTGGTTCACAGCCATTAATCAGTGCTGGATTAGTAGTCGTGTTCAGTAAACTGCTGCCTACCAAAGATGTTGATTTGCCAGGAAGGGCCAAGAGGGATGGGCTTTTAATTCATTTATACAGAATACTTTGGATATGGCTACACACAGGACTGCAAGGTTTCACCCGTTGTGTCAGATGCTGATGTCTGCAGGAGAAGAACCTAAAGAGCAGAAAATAGCTTTTCAATAGAAGAATGTAGGATACATTAAATTAGACATTACTCATTGGGTCAAATGTTCATTTCTTTAGTTTTAATAGCAGTAACAGCAAACTCTCTAAGCTGCTCTGCAGTAACTCTCCTAGTTATACTTCATCCCTGATAGATGTGAGGTAATTTACTTAGGGGTGGCCTTACAGGGGAATAGAGGCACTGTAGCCAACTCTACTGGATCCTGGCACAGCTGAACTCTGCAGCCTGAGGATCCCAGTTTCCATCTGTGCCTGAGCTCTCAGATTACCTCACATTTATTCAGGGATGACTGCAGAGGTTACTGGTTACCTCTCTGTCACTTAGTCAAGTGTCCATAACCCAGCTGAAGAACATATTTTCCCAGAGGAGACAGTTATTGCCATTATCTTTTTATTCCTTTATTTACCTGAATACTAACTCTCTATTTCTATTTCTTCACCTTCCCTAGGCCTGTAGAATAACTGTAGTGTTAGCAATTATTTATGGGAGAGCTGCTGATTCATGTGACAAGAAATAGTGCTAATGGTGATGTCTGTTAGCTGTAAAACAGCTCCCCCAAGTAAACTGGTGAAAGTCGCATCACTTGGATGTTTTAAAACCATCCTGGACAAAGCACTGTAAAATATACTGCAGGGAACAATCTTGGAATGGCAGCAAGATTAATAATGGATTACTCTCTCATTCAGCCTACAAAAAATCCATGTGAGAGTATTCAGAATACTCCAGAGAAGTGCTGGTTTGGCTTGTCCTTTCAGGGGTCTATACAGGCAGTGCTCCTGTGCAAACACCAGGTTAGATTTGTCTTTGGGGAGGCAGAGGTAGAGGAAAAGGGGAAAGAGCAAATGTGAGAGCATGGTGTGTTGCATATATTGCCCTGACCACCATCTTTTTAGGACAGTCTCCTTCACTACCTCTGTGCTAGTCATCACTCTCACACTGCTAACATTTCAAGAATTGAAACATTTCTTGGCTCTGATCATGTTTGCATCCACCTGCAACAGTGCAGGAAATCCTGTGCTGTTCATCTTTTAGCTCCACTTCCCTGTATGTCATTGCTGGAGTCACTAGTGAACCAATGGCTGGCTACAGAGAAAAGGCTGATGTGCCCCAGTAAACCACCCTGATGGTTTTGTACAGATTTGGCCAAAAATACACAGCCTGAAGAGTTTAACAGTTCATAGAGTTACACCACAGTGCAAAGAGCACACTTTAAACTAAGGGCAGAGAACATAAAAGTCAGAGTGATTAGTCTCTGCTAACCTGACAGGGAATGATAGATTTGATAAGTGATGCTACTTTTCCACTCCCTGTTATATAACACACCTTTAAATCAGGTTAAGGCTCAGCAGACAGGAGCAATCATTGTAAAACCTGTTTGGCTAGGCAGTATCCTGCACTGAAATATCTTTCTGAGCCAAAAGTGGAGAATTCATTTCATTTCTACCAGAAGAGGCTGGAGCAGCTGGATTTTTCAGCCAGGAGAGGCAAGGCTGAGAGGATCTAACTCACTTCCACTACTACTACTACTACTACTACTACTACTACTACTACTACTACTACTACTGCAGGGTTACTGTTCACTGGTCACCAAACTGGCTGGATAGCCAAGCCCTAAGAATGGAGATGAGTGGAGTTGAATCCAGTTGAGAGCTAATCACCAGTGGTACTCTCCAGGGCTCTGTATTTGGGTCAGTCTGGTTTAATACCATTGTCAGAAATTTATGTTGGATATTATAGGAAAAAATTCTTCAGCAAAAGCACTGTCAAGATTTCCCAGGGAAGTAGTGAAGTCATCATCCCTGGAGGTATTTAAAAGAAATGTAGAAGTAGCACTTATGAAGATGTTTTTAGTGGTGGATGTGGCAGTGCTGGGTTAACAGTTTGATTTGCTGATCTTACAGAGTTTTTCCAATTTAAATGATTTATGGTTCTATGATACTAAAGAGTGTTCATGGTAAAAGGATGAGAGGCAAAGGTCACCATTTGCAACAATGGAAATTTCAATTTAATATAAGGAAAAATTTTTACCAGAGGTGTGGTGAAAGCAACACAGGAGTGGCCCAGAGGATTTGTGCAATCTGGGAGATTTTCACTGCTCAGGCAGGTAAGATCCTGAGCAACCTCATCCAATTTGGTAGCTGGCATTCCAGAAGCAAACCTTCTGATAGAAATTGTTTCATTCCTTCCTGATTTTGCATTTTAAGATGCGGCCATCTGTTTTGGTGATCAGATAAAAGCTCCAAAGCCCTTCTGAAAGTGTGGGTCAGGCACAGCAAACAGCGTCACTTGGGAAATTCTGGCTTGCAGTGTCCTCTGTGCCTCAGTCCTTCACTCGTTGCCCCACACACAAAGCCTCAGTGCTGCTGTGCTCCCCAAGTACTTGGGAGGAAGGAATTAAATACAAATGCTTTCTAGGCAGGAAATCACACACACGTACACTCTTTAGAAAATTTAAAGCAGGATTTATTATTCTATTACTTTCTGACTTTTTGCCTGTCAAAATGGCTCTTCTTGACTCCAGTGTGTCCCTGAAGACAGAAAACCAAGCTGACAAACACCTGCCAGGCAGGCAGCACTAGCACTGTCATCTGCATTTTCTCCATGGAAAACTGGAATTTGTTGTCAAACGTGAAATTTCTCATGACAAAATTTCAGTTATACAAAAATTGTTTTTAGGCAGGACAGTTTTTAACTAGCTCTTAATAAGAATATATCCTTTCCTCTTTTCTTTCTCATCCACTTAGCCTTTAAATGATTACAGCTTTTGTCATAAACTTACCAGACAACGTAACATAATGTATCTCTTGTCAAGGCCAGGGCATCTAGGTTTTCCCTTTAATAGTATTATTTAAAAATAATGGCTCAAGTGTTCAGTTAAAGCCAAGTGGAAGCTACTGCTTGTTTCAGCTGCAGCCAGAGTTTGCTCTGTGACTTCAGGAAAATCATTTAAAATTGCCATTTGTAAAATGAGAATACTCTTTTCTATCCATAAGGAGAAACAGCTTCTTAGCCTGGAAGGTCTGAGTTAGGTGCAGTTTGCAGCCATGGCTGCTTCTGCCCTCTTCCTTCTCCTGCCCTCATTTAATGGGAAGGCATCATTCAGCTAGGAAAGATAATGTAGATAGGAAGGAAAGGTCAGGTTTATGAGAATTTATTTTGCTCATATTGCTGCTGCAACGCAACAGCTTGTTGCTTGAGGGTCTTACCCTTTGCTCTGTGGGGTCATTTAAATCTTACTGAAAAAATCCCTCCTCTCTTTTAGCCCCCATGAAACTCAGCTGTGGTTTTCCTACATCTTGGTCTCTGCAGCTTCATTTGGGATGTTGGTACAGCTGACAGTTACTTTCTCTCTTGTTGGAAAATGACTAAGACAACAATCTCCCTTCTGCCATGCTCAGGAGCAGCTGTATGAATGAAAAGCTTCCCCCTGCTATAAGATAACTCAGGCTGGCCAAATCTGTCTTAGTTTCCAAGGATCCATCTCTCACAGCAGCCCCTGTGTGGGACTGGAGAATCTGAGTTCAAGGCCCTGCTTGACCATGAAGTTTTTGTATAGCACTGTTTGAGGGCTTAGTGCCACGGTCACCAGTGTGCCACCTGTACTGAGAGCCCTGTGTTCCTGTGTGTGACTCCTGGGACAAGGCCCTAGCTCCAGCTCTGAGCCCAGGAACAGATCACCCCCCATGCCATGCAGCAGGCTCCCCTGTCCCTGTTCCCCTCTGTGGGGATGTGCCCTGAGTGACACAAACAAGCCCAGCCCTGAGCAGCTTCATGGCATGTATCACATAGCACAGCACAGCTTTTCTTTTTCCTTCATGTGGAGGTGTCTCCCCACTCCTGTATCCAAACTGTTCTTCTTGCCCTCCTTCAGAAGCCTGCTCTGTCATCAAGGGAGCTTTGTGTCACATTTCACTGATGCCCAGTTGAGGCACACAGGCTGGGATCACTGAAGAGAAAAACCTCCATTTGTTCTAAAGGCAACCCTCCAAATCTTGTCACAAGCAATCAGACAAGCTTGGCAGAAAGAGCCCTTCGTTTTCTGCTATAAACAGGAAAAAATAGTATATGATCTAAGCTCCTAACCAGGCTTATATCTGTTTATTCCAATATTTGCCTCAGCACATATCATCATAAAAAGATGTTAGACTATTTTTCTCTCTCTGACTATCTTCCTGTCTGCCTATTTTTAATTATATCAGAATTAGGTGATTGCTGCTGTGGATTATGTTTACCTGAAGAATATGCACAGTGATGACTGTATTTTCATACCTTAGCATAAGCCTTTTGGATAGTAAAACATGAGAGTTTTGAAATCCAATGTTCCAAAGGCAAAATACCCTGAGAAATAATGATATGTCTGCAATAGTAACTTATCTGCACCTAGACACCCTCTGTATTTGAAGGTAATGAATTAACAGAAGCCTTAAGATGACATCTCATGTATAACAAATGAATCTGGAATAGAAAACAGTTAATGTGTTCAAACTACTGTGGTTAAAATTTTGAACTTATTTTTCGTCTGATGCTGGAGCGATTCCCTATCACAGCCTGCAGATTTGATTATTGACACACACAAAAAGAACTGGCCCTGGTTTGTCAGAGAAGCTGTGGCCAGTTGACCCTGACTGGACACGAGGTACTCACCAAGGCTGTTCTATTATTCACCTCCTCAGCTGGGCAGATGAGAGAGAATAGCTTGTGGTTTGAGATAAGGACAGGGAGAGATCATTCCCCAGTTACCAACAGGCAAAGCAGACTGAACTTGGGAAAACTGATTTATTTCCAGTCAAAATCAGAGTAGGGAAATGAAAAATGAAATCAACTCTTAAAACACTTCCCCCTCATTCTGACTTCTCCCTGATCTCAACTTCACTCCCCATTTTCTCTTCCCTCTCTTCCTCAGCCACACAAAGAGTTAGGACATGGCATCTGCTGTCAGTTCATCACACACAGTGTCCGTGGCTCCTTCCTCCTCAGGGGGAAGGCTCCTCACACTCTTCCCCTGCCCCAGCATGCAGTCCTTCCCAGAGACAGGAACTCCTCCAACACGGGTCCCTCCCATGGGTACAGTTCTTAAACTGCTCCAGGGTGGTCCCTTCCATGGGCTCAGTCCTTCAGGAACAGACTGCACGTGTAGCAAGCCAGAAGGTTTGAAGAACTACAGCTGAATTTGGAAGCCCCTGCCTCCCCCTGGGAAGAAACACAGAGCTCAGACCCACTCCAGGTAAGGCAGGCAGCCCCAGGCTCCCTGCTGAGCCTTTGAGGCACCAAGGAGAAGGATGCCCTGTGCTGCAGGAATTCCTG
Organism: Thryothorus ludovicianus; assembly: GCA_013397245.1. Lineage (NCBI taxonomy): Eukaryota > Metazoa > Chordata > Aves > Passeriformes > Certhiidae > Thryothorus > Thryothorus ludovicianus. The sequence goes on from VZTB01015922.1 coordinate 111,356, forward strand.
ATCTGCCGGCAGGGCAGCAGCTTCTGAGTCAGCTCTGCCCCAAACCAACAACAGCTCAGAAGAAACCAGAGCCCAGCCTGCAGCAGTGATACCTGAGGATCTGCAAGAGTTTAGACTCCAGAGGATTGCTTGGTGTGTTGGCTTTTGTCTGTTTTGGGTTTTTTTAAACAGAACAAAACATGACAACATATTGTTTACTATAAAAATACTAAAATTAGAAGTTCTGGCACAGTTGTTAAGCCACTGTGAACACTGCTGAACAGAGAATCTTGTTCTATCACCTGTTCATTAGAAAGGTACCACAAAACTGGACAAGAGAGTTTCAAGATGCAATTCAATGACTAGGAGTGGAGAAAGAATGAAAGAGCCAGCTGCCTTTCAGGGAAAGACTTAAGGAGCTCAATCTGTTTCAGTTAATCAAAAATAAGATTGAGAAGCAGTGTGGCTACAGGGTATAATTACCCACATGGGGAGAAAATACTGGCTACAAAAAGGATCTTTAATCTAGCAGAGAGAGACATAAAAAGAACTAATTACCAGAAGGTGAAGCCCAGCAAATCTAACATAGTAATGGGGCACAACTTCTTAGGAGCACAGATGATTAATCACTGGAACAAAATACCCAGGGAAACAGTGGGTTCTCCATCTCAGTGGTCAGGCTGAATGCTGCTCTGCAGGACCTGCTTTCAGCTTCAGGTGCCAGACTCCCTAAGGACACTCCCAGTGGAAGCCTATGGCCTATTTTGCACCAGATCAGCACTTCTTTCACCTCACATCCACCTTACCTCAGGATCTCTCTGCATAAAGACCTTCAGTTCTGCACCAATAATGGTACTTTCTCACCTTAACTTTGCCATTATTTCTGCTGCTTCTTCCATGGCCAGCTCTGGGAACAATTCTTGGATAGCCAGCCTTTTGTTGCTCCTGATAACCATGCTCTCCTCAGCCTGGACATCTGTCCTATTTTCCCCATGCCATACTGTGACATTTCTCCCCTTTTCTCCTCACAGCCTGCTCTGTGGCTTTGCACGCATCCCCACAGAAGTTGTCTGTGTTGCCAAACAGCTGAAGGAACCAGGGCAAGGAGCCCCAGGACAAAATCTGTCACTCTGCTCTCACTTGCCACCTCAGAACATCCTGCCTGGAGTGACATCTGCACCCTGAGGGACATGCAGATTCAGAGAGGACTTCCCAGGCAGAGTTCTCCTTGTGCTACCACACACTCGGTAGCCTCTGGCCTTTGGAAAGTGTCTGCTCTGCCTCCCACTTCCTACCCTGGCAGATGGACCCAAGGCATGGGGGTCAGGCTCGCCACCAACCCTGCCCCAGTGCTTCCCTGGCAGTACAATCCCTGCCACAGCTGGGTGTTTGTAACCGGGCAGGTCCCTGCCACTCTGCACACAGAAGGTTTCACGGATTTAATTCAGTTTTGTGGCGTGGCCCACCTGCTGCATATCTGGGTTTTGAGAAAGGCTTGTGAGGCAGCCTCCATTGATGAAGCTCGTCTGCCAGGAGTGGTGCAAAGCTCCAGCCCCACCAGAATCCTCACTAAACTACTCTGTTTTTTTTCATCTTCCTCTTGCAAGGCAACTTTATCTCTTCCTTCCAGGGCATGGCTAATGCAATCTTTGCATTTATCAGCTATTGGGATAGATTATTAGAAGAAAATAAATCTGGGCCTCAGTTAAGGTTGCCACTCAATTTTGGCCAGGACAAAAAGCTGTCTTCTGTTCCTAGTCCCTTCTCTAGCTCTTCAATAGCATCTGGCATCAATTCAAAGTCTCATTTCTCAAAGAAGCTGAAAGATTGAATCTCTTCTCCTAGAAGGACCAAATTTCAGTTTGTGCCCCTGATGGACAGCTCCTCTGAGCCAATGCCTCCGAGAATGGACAACAAAAGAACTTTGATGGAAGGGAAATGAATCTATGTGGAAATTGTTTAACTGGGGATCAAGTGCACTCCCAAGCCTGGGGTCTCTAAGGGATGTCACTCAGCTTTCCCTGGAGGCGACTTTATTGCCACCATTGACACTAACAATAGAAAAACCTAAATTTCCCACCCATGCCCTCATTCCCTCCAAAAACAACAGCCTGAAGAGTGCTGGCCCCAAAAGGGAAACTGCAGGAGGATCCCTGGGCCCTGTGTGGGAATTAATGACTTTTCTTCACATGAAAATTGCTTGGAGGCTGCAGTAATGGGTGCAATATAAAACTCTACATATAAGCAGGAGAATTTGACCCAGAGTTTCTAGGTCAGCTGTCAAAGCAATAAACCTAATTTCTTGCACTCTGGGAATGAGTGCTGAATAAGGGAATTGCACAGATGAGGACTGCAGCTTGTAGAAGAAGATGAAGTCTAACCCACTCAACTTCAACTTAATTCTAACCTCAAATGCAGTTCCAGGGCTCACTCCAAGAACACTGTCACTAGACCTGCATCATTACCAGGAAGAGCTGTGTAAGATGTTGCAAATGAAGAGTTTAGGTGGCAGCCCAGGATTCTCCTGTGGCTTTCCTATCATCAAGATTCCTGAACTTACTTGTTTTTTTTTTTCCTCCTAGAGCTGGAAGGGCTAGGGGAAGTTGTGAAGGACCAATAATTCAGTACATTAAATATACATGTATGTATATATATATTTATAAAGAAAGAGAAAGAAAAAGAGAGTTAAGAAACTGCAAATCCATGAGCCAATTACAATTGACTTTACCCCCCCTTCCATCTTTTTCATTTACAGTGCAAAATAGACCTTAAGCTCCAATTCTTAAGTAATGATTATAGTAATTCCCTCTAGAAGAGAATGCCTAATTACTGCTTGCATTCTCACCTCAAATAGAAAATATTAAACTGCAAACATAGAAGAACTGGGGTCATAAAAAGGTATCCCCATTTTTCTCAGAATGGAACTCCTGGAATGTATATTGTCATGTAAAAACTGCATTGTGTATTTTCCACTGAATGTTCAGTAGGAACAAAGTCTAGTATTTCTGGAGCCTTTGTAGGTGATGCTTATGTCTCCACAGTTTCATGGCATGGACACAACTCAAACATTTTATCACACAATTACTGCATGTTGATGCACAGCAAGGGGAGGCTGTGGTGGTGACAAACTGAGAGATACCCCAAAAAAACCATCTTTGTAACAGATATAACTTCATTGGTGATATCAGCAGCCAAATATTGGTGATAATCTACTGGAAGTTACTGGAAATCAGGTGTCAGAAGACATTAAATTACTTTAGGATCATGCCTGCAGATGCATTCAGAATAACACAGTGATGTGTTTGCCATGCTAACAACACTAGTCAATTAACAAACCTTCCAGGCCAAGCTAGAACTGAAAAAAGAGACGCTAATCCAGTTTCTGAAGTGCAGCAGTGCACAAAGCGTGGGCTCACTCCATATGTTCTCTCCCTCCTTGCAGAGTAAACCTCAGTGTTGCTTTTGCATGTTTAATGACAGTTTTCTACAACTCGCTGAGCCTAGGAAATATTGGAGGAGCTATGAGTGATTAAATTCAACTGGAGCGAGGCCAGCTCATCTCTCCATTCTTCAAAGCTGGTGGAAAATGTGCACCAGTAAGAGCTGAGGGTAGCAAGTTCTCCAGAAAGCAGCCACCCTGCCTAAAGTTTGCCCCAAAGAGCAAACTGGCCATGCCTCAGCCCCTGCCAGTCTACACAGCCTCACCCTCATCTTTCTACAATGAGATTGTTTTGTACAGTAAATAAATAACCTGAGGCTATGAATCATGAGGCTGTTATTCCTTCCAGGCTTTCTGTTCTAATTCAGAGCAGAAACTTTCTAATGATGCCATCAGCTGCAAGAAAGGAAGCTTGAGTTATCATAGCCTCTGGATAAAATAGTGTGTGTGCAGTACACAAGTGCCTGTTTGTTCAGATAAGCGGGTGTTGTTAACAGTGAGCCACCTGACTGCCTGTAATAAGGCAAAATCAGTTTTGATTCCTGCCCCCACTGCCAGCTGAGAGCCAATGGGCTGCAATGCTCCCTCTCTTTTCCTTCCACTTACGCACCAAGGGATCGATCTCAAATGGCCCTTTGCAAATCATGAAAAATGAGCCTTATTTGTGCCCAGCACAGTCCTATCATGCATTTACTCCATCTCCACAGACCCCCAGCCGTTTGCCTCCCTCCCTCCCTCCCTAGAAGCTCCTGTGTGAGTCAGGAATGTGACAGCTCACACATGGCTCTCCATTCCCAGCTCTGCCATATGGCCCTACAGGCCAGAGCCCAGAGAGATCATAGCAGCTGCAGCACAGAACTTTTGGGCTTGTATGCTCAAACTGGCATCCAAAATCTGTGCTAAGGGCCCATGAACACTATGGTGCGTGGAAAGAGGGGGCTGCTGTGCCAGAGCAGCCTGAATATGGCACTGAGCTATTCAGTGACTGTGTGGATATGCTGCCTTTAGCACTTGGTGTGTCCTGTCTTTGGGAGAGTAAGAGAGCTCTCCCCAGCATTAAAGGAAGATTTTCTCATTCCTGCTTTCCAAGGAGGGAGACCAGAAGATTTTCCCCATTCCAGTGATGGGTTTGGGGCATTCTCTTCCTACTGGGAAACCGAGTTTGCTTCTTTGCTAGTAAAGACAGACTCATATCTTTTTCAGCTTTCATCTAAGTTGTTTAACAATCTGCCCATCCTTAAGGCTTTCCCAACCCTTATCCAAGGGTCAGACAGTAAGGAAGTACTTTTGCTCTGTTGCTCTCTACTGCATAGATTGGAGCATTTGGCTCAGCAGGCAGAATGTCTGGGTTTGGCATTTTACCCTAAACAGTCGTTGAAATGTAAGGGTAACAATTTCCCAAGGCTGAGCTTATTAGCTTGGTCTCATGAACCTGATTTGAATTCTTTCAAACTGGAGCTCGCCTTGCAATGCTCTGCTGCATTGAGGAGATATCCAGATGGCAAATGGCTGGCTCTGGTCCCTCTAGGCAAGTCCATCATGACAGGAAGGACCACAGAAGAGCAGAGAACAGAGCATATATGGAAATTCCAGCTGAGTGTCAGGGCTCTGACAGACCATCCCATACGTGCTTCTAGAGCTCTTACAAAAATGAACATGGATGTTCCTCACAGGATCTTCAGCTGTGCTCTTCTAAGCAAATCCTTGGTTGCCACCTACCTTTCAATGTCTGTTGTTAAAATATTGTCTCTTGTCTTCACAACCCTCGACAGATGCCTGCAAGAGTTGCTCAGAGAGGTTCAAGTAATGCCCAGTAGAAAGAGCATCCCCAACATTTTCTTTCAGTGGGCAACTTCCCTATCACCTTTGTGGTTCCCTATCACCACTGTGGGATTGATTCCTTTTTGTTTGCCAGAGGCTCTCTATCAGTCTCAGTGTAGGAATTGCAAACATTCATCTCTTGAGAAATTGCCAAATACTTCTTCAGGAATAAGGAGAGGGATGGCTGCTCATTGATGCCTGCATCCTGAACTGGAGACTTCCAGCTCCCACAATTTAGACTGCACCCTGTTTCGAGTGCAGCAAAGAGAGGCCATAAATTACAGTGACCTGTGAGGTCCAATCACAGAAGAAATATCATAATAAAATTCAGAAGTATTTTTCTTCCCTGTGCTGTGTACGCTCCCTATAGATCAGTACAGCAGGAGGAGGGAAATGTGTTCACCCTGACAAGAGTCCTTCTTTTGCTGGGAGTCTGGGTCCTTCCAACCTCCAACATGTTTTAAGTGGTTGAAGAATTTGAAATGCAGCCAGGTCATTATGCATTAGATTAGTTACAGGGTATCTCAGTAATAAAAAGTAGAGGCACGTAAACCTATTTTATAAAAATCTGTTCCCCACACAGGCTGTACACATTGTGGTCATTCTGTTTGAACTGCTTAAGGAATGCAAAGGATTTCTGTAGGTCTTTCCAAAGTTGGGGTTGTAAGGCCAAATTAGGGTAAAAAACACCTTTACAGTGCATGGTTGGTATATGATTTTCAAACCTTTAAATCTCAGCTAAAGAAAAATCAATTTCCTTCACAATAAGGCTGGGCACTGGGCAAAAATACAGCTATTCACATGGCAAATCACAGTCTTTAACTTCCATTTTGCTCATAGGAGTCACAAGATACAATGGGAGAAATGCATTCTGCTCTTCATTCTCATTTATATGTAAACTTTTAAAAACTATTCACCAGGCATGGGACATTTTAGTCTAGAAGGTAGATACTTCACATGTTACAACTATTGAAAAATGTATTTTTTTAAATAAATAACAGTTTTCCCTCTTAAATATAAAAATAGTTGTCTCTTACTTTAATAGGTGGCACTGTGTCTTTCTAAATATAGAAATAACACATCATTTTGCATCTAGTACCTTGAATCTAGGCTTTTAAGACTTCAGGGATGAAAAAAGTGGCCAAATAAAAAATTATTAAGGAACCTGGGAAAAGAAATCAATTTTTTTTTCTATTCACTTTTGAAGCACAAGAAGCACGAAAGCAATAGAGTTTGCAGGTGCTGCAATAAGGCATTGACTTATCTGGTTTTACAGTGAGATCATTCTGCTGTAATCTTGTAAGGATTTTTATGTGATCATTGTAAATGATTTTTCTCATGGCTTTTCCTAAACAACAGCAGAGCATTTGGCAGGAATTCTTTGTTATTTTTTAATGGAAGATATGGTATGATTCCCTGTGGCAGCAGATCTGCTCCATAGGAAGGGTTGGTCCTTGAAATGGATGGGCACTTTCCAAACCCACAAACAAACTCTGCCAGGACCAAAGCAGCTACGGAAAAACAACAGAAATGCCAACAAGCTTAACAGACCTTTCTGCTAAGCAGGCAGCACACCGTCCAGAGCATGCAATTCTAAATCTGCTCTGGAGAAACACAGCTTGCCACTTGGTGTGTGTGCCAGGAGAGAAATGCTGCCTTCTTTGTTGAGATGTATTACTCCATGTGAACTGCCAAAGATTTTCTCTTTTGTTTTTTTAATTCCCTGATCTTCTGAATAAACGTGTTCTTTAATATCAAAAAGGATGTAATTCTTGGCCATTTGCACAGCACGTGCACTGGCCTGCATTTCAATTTCCTGCAGATATGTGTGAAATGCAGGAGCTGATGCAGCAGAGATGCAGTTCTGCCCAGTCCTCTGCCCTACCTCTGGCAGCCGTGGATGCACAGTCACAGCCAAAGGGACATTCCCAGCTCCAGCTCACCCCAGAACCTTCACACCTTCCTTCCCACACCGTGCCCCTGGGGCTCCCAGACCCTGCCTGTGCTGCACTGCACCCCTCGGTTTCGTTGTGAGAACCCTGGGCTCCCACAATCACCACTGGGTGACAGAATGGCAGGGAAATGCCTTCGAGAGCAGGAGCTCACAACCAAGTGAAAGGATGTCCCACTGTGCCACCTGAGGCAGACACAGCAGCAGTGCAGCTGCCAGCAGCATTTTCCTCCTTCCTGCTTCTCTTTGTACTGCTCTGGAGTTGCTAGAACCAGCCCACGCAGCACTCTGTTGCTGTTTGGGCATATGAGTACCCCAGGATGTAGCAAGGATGCAAAATGACAATCAAGCCAGATCTCACCCCAAGGCAAAGAAGCAGACAGTCAATCCAGGCAAATATGATCAAGTGATTTTAATGCATTTATTGTTCTTACTCTTTTGGGTAATAATGAATAACAGCTTTTGGGAGAATTGCACAAAAGGTGCCTGAATTAGGACAAAATATAATTTTGTAGGTGCACACCAAGAAAAAACATAAGGAAGAATGGAAATTATACAGTAACATTTATGATTTATGAAAAAGTCTTCATTTTACTGCTAATCATAATGGACTCCTGCTGCTTATAACCTTATTGTAATCAAAGGGTTATATTCATTTCTTGCATAGTGATGTGCACATAACTCCAATTGAAGCTAGTAAGCATTTTGTGCGTGCTGTGAGACACAGAGGTGCCACACAATTAAATAATTTATTACAGCTGCATTAGAAACAACGAAGACCTGGAATGTTATAAATGTAGATAACATTGCCAAGGATGAATAGCATTGTTCCCGTGGTCTCTTGCTGGGGGTAAGGCAGAAATGGTCACAGGCATTGGAGGCAATGTGAGGACAGGGTTCTTGAATACAGCAGTCACCTCAGGAAGCAAGGATAACGCAGAAATCAGGAGAAAAAGCCAAAACCTTGTTCCAAAGCTGAATTCTTCTGAATTATTGTGTCGTTTTTAGTTTAGACAGTCTGATTTTGAAGAAACAGCAGCAGAACTGTTCTTCCCCCTGCTGCACCTAAGAGATCAGTATCGTCTCTCAAGTGAGAAACAGCATTTAATGAAGGAGCTGCTACCAGTAATTAAAGCATCCAGATCTTCAATGCCTACACAGCTTATGAACGTTGCAATCTGGAAATAAGGACAGATATCCAAATCCCTATTTAGTTAACAAAATAAGTAGCACTTGTTCTCGGATGTGCCAGACCCCCCAAGGCTCCTGTCTAATTGCTTTCCCAGGCTGTGGACAAACATCCTCCTTGAGATCCAGCTGTGCTGCTGGGTGTTACCACTGCAGCTGCTCCTCTGGGTGTTCTCTGTCCTCATCCCACCCCTTCCCTCCTCCAGTGTTAAGCACCCTTTGAACCAGCCCACGCAGCAGTTCGTGTCAGCATTCCTTAGTTTGTGCCAAGAGAACGCAGCCGGCTCCGTTTAAATGGTTAAATAGGAGGTGGCAGTAGTGATTGTAGCCCTGAGGCACAAACTTTGGGCAGCAAGGTAAGGATGAATGGTCATGCAGCAGCCACCTGGAAGCTGATGAAGAGAACGGAGGAGTTCAGGTGAAGAACAAAGGTCAAGTAGCAGTTCAGATCTATTAACCCATTTTTTATGATGGGAAAGAGAAAGTCCCATGGAATTATCTGCGCTGGGTCACTCCCATAGGCTGGATGTACTGGACCAACAGGTCTTGTGGCATCCTGTATATCTGACTTTCCAGCTTCTCCCCTGCTCTGGGATGTCTCGTGGGGAATTAATGGAAATACACTGGTGAAGTATGGGTGCCATCCATTCACAGTACTTGGTTCATATTCTTTGTTCCTCTGCCTGAAGTACATGCTGAAGTATCAGTGACCTTTGAAATCCTTAGGGTTTGATATTTTTTAGGGACTCAGACAAATATTTCTTTTCAAGTATTGTTTAGCATAATCAGTCCAGAAAAACACAAATTTTCTTTCTCCAAGGTACACCCTTAGCAGCTGTGATGTAAACAAAGAGTGTCTAGCTCCCAGTACCTGGTGTGTTCCCTTCCAGGAAACTCCAGTCCAAAATGGGACAGGAATACCTGGATGGAACACATAACTCAAAAGGCTTGGCTGGTCTGTACTGTATTTGGAGAAGCAGCATCTGCACCTAAAACATATATTCTCTTTGGGTCAGTGTCTCTAAAGAGCAAATCTTTCAGCCTTTCTCATATAGGAAGTGATTTAGGATGATTTTATCATCTCTTCCCTTTGCCCAGCTCCAGCTGTTTGAAGATGCTGTCATGCAGTGTTTGCTGATAATATGAATGTGTTAAAATGGTGGCAAGACAAAAAAAAGCAGCACCCATGCAAGAGACAGCCCAGTCTCCACATCCCTGCCTTTGGGGAGCTGTGTCCAGTGATGCATGAGGCACCCCAGCAACTTTCTCAAAAGATTCTCAACTGCAGAGAATTTGGGGATCCCCATCCAAACCAGCTGACCCTGCTGGAGAGGAAGTGCAGTCAGTAAGAAACCAAATCAAGAAAGTATTAACTAAAGTCACCTTGCTCCCAGTGAGGACAGGTCATAATCCTCCCGGAGTCCCTCTGGGAACATGAGAGCTTGAATAATGGATCTGGAAGTCTCCTTTGTCAGGCACAGTAATGTGACACCTCTATCTCTCCTCAACTCGTCCTCTGCAGCTGACTGATTCCCAAGGAGCAGCAGGGAACTTTGAGATTCTCCTCCAGTACACTGAGGGGCAGGGAGCATCCACCAAGGAGCTGTTCTTACATTTTCAGTCTCCTCCTGTCCTGCCCCAGTCAATTATGCAGTTGTAATAGAGGCTGTTAGAAAGTGACAGTATCCTACCCCAGAGCTTGCTCCATTCATAGAGGCCAGTGAATTCTGGGTTTCTCTCAGTTTTAGCATCCTCCAGATTAAATTAAAGAGGTGATATTTGTGTTATCTCATTACCTGAGGAAGGATTTAAACAATCTGAAACCTCAAACAAGTTCAGTGATTCTGCAGTTACGCCTCATAATCCTGAAGAAGACAGTGCAAAGGCTTATAATAACAAGCAGCCCTTTTATGTACAGAAATGCTGATTCTAATTTCCCCTACCTTTACAATATGGGACATTAAAGAGAAAGCAAATACTAGTTTTGTGTAATTTTTCCTTGCTGTTAGAACAGGGACAGACTTACGGGGAGAAGGGTTGATGGGGCTCTGGGTGTGATTACAGAATATACTGGCTGCCATGTATAGCCACAGCTTTGGGAGTGGCTGCTCCTTTTCCCCACTTTCTTAGATTATGCTCACATTCCACTCAACTCTACACTACTAAAATTTGTTTAAAGACCTTTCTACAAATGAGAACAAAGGGCTGCCCACATATTCTTAGATCAGTCCCTTGTTTGTTTTGTTTTGCCATTGACAGGAAACAGAATTATTTCTGTGGTTCCAGTTGTCTTCCAGAGTTCATTTGGGAACTTTCTAGAGAGGGATTAGAATGTAGAAATTATCTTTTTGTGGTCAACAGTACCTGCATGCTCCAGGGTGCCTCAAAGGCTGTTGTCTTCATTATATGAAATAGTGACTAGTTCTTTAAGAACCTCCAATAATTCTGTCCTCAAATAAAGATGTTCTGCTGTCTGTGTACAACATTACTAATTTCCTTTGTACAAGAAGAAAAATCATTAAGCAGTGGTATGAAGGACACCTACAGTATCCAGCCTTTATGACTCATGTCCACCCATCTTCAAAACCTTTTATTCTGGACTCATGTTTGAAGGCTTTTTTGCTCTTCCCTTTCCAGAAAATATTAATTCCCTGAATGGCTTGATTTGTTCAGACAAATTCATCTAAATCACTGCTATTAGGAATGTGCTAAACTTCTACTCATGTACAAAAGATGAAAGGTAACAGCTAACAAGTGATTATTTCTATTACTAGGTTTCTGTATAGAATTTCAGACAAAACATTCCTGCTCTTAATAGCTTGAATGACTCAAAAGAAATCCATGGACACTTTATCAGCAGTGTCTGAATCTTTTCACAGACTGGATGCTTTTCAAGAAATAATATTTTAATCATTTTTCTTAATGAAGAAGAGAAGATCAGCACAATGTGCCAGTTCTGTTGCTTAGGCACTCAGAGTTGGCAGTGGCTTCACGTTAGGGCTGTTCACTTGGTGACTGTAGGATGCTGAGCCCTGATCCAAGAATATCATAAAGCACGTGGGCCTAAGTTTAAGCCTGAAGGTGATTTTTCAGACTGTCTTGTGTTCAAGACCTTGCAGAAACAGTACAGGAAAGCCAGAAGGGAAGGGACACAGGTGTTACTTGAAATAGTTTTGACAAACAATACCCAGTGTGGAACAGCTGACATTACAGCACCTGGAGTAGTGGTGTCCTGAGCAAATCCATGGGATGTGAATCATTTACACCAATCTCTGGAACTTTCTGGACCAAGCCATTGTGCTAAACTGCACTTCCTTGGGCAGCTGTGACTGGCACCTGTGAGCACGACGAGCCCATTGAAACGGGGATTTTGTTACTTGTTCTGCTTTTCTTCCTGTGACATCTGTGACAAACTGCCTAAAGTTACACAGTTAAAATAATCCCTGCATCCACTGAAAGGTGAGAAGAGGGAACTACAGACAGAGCACAGGAATTTTCTAAGCTCAAGTTCACTCTCTGCCTGGCTGTTCAGGCACCCTTGCAGCAAGCCCAGGCACGATGACATCTGTGCACAGAGGGGGGATTCATCTCCCCCCAGTTTCTCAGGGTAAATGGCCAGCAGAATCTGATTTGCCCTGCCTGCTTCTCTCCTGGTGTGAGAAAATAAGAAACTTTGGCCTAAAGGAATGGGGCCTGGCCACAGAAACCACAGACTGCTAGGTTCCCAGACTGAGAAAATTCTGTAATTGTCAGGATCTTGTGGCTCTGCAGAGACCCAGTAAAGCAGGAATCTGCCCGTGTACAGAAAGGAGGATGTGAGGGTTTGGATGCAGTAAGCTAGGCACACCTCAATTTGTGGGCACAGTCTTGAAGAAGAAATTATTGTATTTTATTTCAAGTTAATTGTGTGCATATTTCTCATCAGTATCCCATCATCAGTCTAGACTATTGGAAATGTTTTTGGGTTTTTTTCCTTCGGCTGCATTCCTATTCTTTGCAGAGGCAAAATCACTCATGAATCTTAAACAGCTTTTGCACGGAATCAGCTCAGCTAATGAAAAAACAGAGAAGATTGCCAAATCTCTTGAATCTAAGGAGTAATATAGAGAACTGATTCTATCAGGATGAGGAAGAAAGAAAGACACGAGAAAGATGGCCAGGTGCATTATGGTTTTTTGCAATATATTTCTGTAAAATATGTGGAGGAGGGAGAGGTGACAGTTTTTAACAATACCATTATTTTACATCATCCTTCTCCTCATTACTTATGGACAGGCTGATGCTGAGATTTAGCACAGGAAACAGTTTTAAGAATCCATATATTCTTGGCTACAGTTCATGCCCTCAGACTGTGCCAGAACGCCAAGTGAATGTTAAATATCCAACCTAGCTATGCATTTTTAATGCAGATTTTACCATTATGTTGAAATAACACTAAGCACTAATGGCAAGTCTTTTTCTTTTTTAACACAAATACAAGGCACTATCCAGAAAATGTACTGGAACAGTAGGTGTAGTCAAAACCAACACACACTGCAAAAACCTATGACTTCTTCCTGGAGACAATGTGTCATTCACAGTGAATGTCACGAAATTAGATGTGACCACATCATGAATAAGGTTTGCTGGACTGGGAGCTCTTCATTTAGAAGATTTAGGCAGCTCTGCAATTTATTCCAGTGCTGCCCATCTGTATGCCTCAGCCGTGCCACCCGAGGTGTGCTTGTCACTGAAGGCAAAATGAGCGATGGCTCCTCTGCCCGTGCTCCACAGCCTTGCTCTGGACGTGGAGGTGGAAATCACAGCAGCCTGCCAGCCCTCCCACACCGGGCTGGAGGCCCAGCATCCCCTCAGAGAGGCCTTTGAGGATCCAGGCCTTGCTCTAGGGTCCCTGCACAGCAGTGCCAGGGGCTGCTCTGAGCCCCTGAACGGGCCAGGGATCTCTGACCAAGCACTGCTTGGAGTAAATGTTCCTTCAGAAACTACCGGGATTGTCACACAAAATTAAACAGGAGACGTCTCCTCTTCCTTTCCACGGCTTCTCTTGTCCAGTCAGGCACTGGTGGCTTCAAGGATTCTCCCAGAGTCTGTACAGATACAGCACAGGGCACCTTCAGTTTCGGTGGCAGCTGCTAAGCACCACGGCAATACACAATAATTAATATGAATTAATTGTAGATACCAAAGAAATCAGCTGACTGACAGGTCCTATGTACCCACTTCTGAAAAGATGATTAGCTCTTTATTATTCTCTCTTTTAAATACATACATAACTGTATATACATATTGCTATTTCTTTTTTCTCTATGGAAAAATTTCAGTGATTGACCATTTTAAAAATAACATATATAATGTCTGAAATCTGGGAAGAATGAGAGGGATGTTCCTAAGCCATTAAATTTTCAGCATTTTGAAATGGTGTCTTCAATTTTTAAAATTATTTCTGGAACAAACATACTAGCTTTCATTACTGCACAAGTCTTTGATTCATTATGCTTTTCTCTTGAAAACAGAAAAAAACCCCTCAGTATAAGGAGAACTGGAGACCAGCTGCTAATAAGCAAATAAAAAAAAAACAAACCAGAAGAGACAATCTATATCCCTGCAAAAGATTCCACCAAACCTTCCACCTCTTCTTCCTGCCTTCCTAAAACATGAAGCTTAAAGGATTCCTTCATTGGTATTGCCTTTTGCAATATTCTGCTTTGGGTTTGCCTGCTATGAATTTAAAACCTGCTTACCCATAGTCAAGAGCAGCTCTGAGAAGTGATGCCTCCTCCCTGGCAGAAAGTGTTTCTGCAACAGGCAGGGATGAAACTGTGGCAGTAGGAAGCAGTTGCAGCTCTGCAGCAGGTCACTAATGGCCCTAAAGCAGGGTCCCCATTCCATAATCAGGCACCTTGACACTGAATTTCTGTTTCTAATGCAAATAACGTTTCTGGGTTTTGCTTACTCATTCTGTCACTGAGACACCTGAGAAGGATGGGGGATCTCTTATGTCCCAAAAGCAAAGAGTATCACATTTATTTTCCTCAGGGAAATTAAGTTCTCATCTCATGTCTTTTACCCCAAGGTGTCCAAACACCTCCTTAATTTCCTATTTCAGATGCTAAAGAGCAAGCAAGGTGACTTGTGCTCCTGATGCCTTCGTTGTTTTTTCTGGATCATGCCATATATTCTGTCATTGTTTTCTCTGTCCAAACTCCTACCATGGACACACTGTGCCAGGAAGAAGTTCCTCAGCAGCCTAAAGAACCAGCACCTAGTTGTCACCAGCAGCTGAAGTTATTTGAAATGAACCCCACTCTTACTCACTGCTGTTTTGTGGGTAGCTCACAGATGCCTGTTGTAAGCTGTTCATGCTGTGCCAGCAGTCTTGCTTCAATCAATGCAACACCTCGCACAGCGAGACATGACCCAGCTACAGGCAGAACTGATCTTCCTCCTCTCAAAATCAATGAATTCTGCCATTGATTTTCCTTAGGACCAAAATATTTCTTTATCACCAGGATAATGATATAAGTATGGCCTTGTTTGTTAAAAGCAAAGGTCTGTGCAGCCCAACAGATTAAAAAAAAAAAAAA